>JARHVA010003155.1:1302500-1682500 GCA_037957365.1 Torreya grandis | reverse complement strand
TAAAATTGAGAATTTATAACATCTCAGTCTTGTACATTTGACAAATATCAATTAAGACTCTACCTTTTAGTTATAGACCTCCTTGTTGCCAAAAGCCTTGCATTCACCATCTCACTATGTCTAAATTATTATCTCTTAGACCTATATGTATCATTAAGATGACCTAGGTCCCATGTACTGCACATAGATATTAAAACCTATTAAACATCCTTCACTTTCAATTTCAAATTTGTACATGTTTTCTATCTCTCTAGATAATACTAGCCATAGAGGAGCACTATCATCAATGGTAGTGTCTAAATCCTTATCTAGTGTCTTGTTACAAAAAATATTCTAAATTACAAAATGATCAAAACCCATGGGTTGGCCTAATTGTCTTATGGAACCCTGCTATGAGATATTTTCAAAAGGTGTGGTATAAATACAAGTCTAAGATTTCTTATTAATAATTTATCAAATATTAATAAAACACATGAAATTAAAATAAATCAACTACACAAGAACACTACTCTACCCTATTCATCTTTATTTCCATATCAAGAATAGGAGTAGTCATATTATAGGTCTAAAGCATTTAAAGAGTAGTCCATGAGTGATATTTGTCAAATTACAAGTTAAATCACTACATGCAAATTCATATAGTATATTTCACCCTTGCGCAAACACTTTCACACATATAGGGGATAATTACATAATTTTAAATCCCTAATTAGAGTATTGACTATGTAGGAAGTAGCCATTGACAAAGGTGTCTTTGGGTCATATCCATGCCATTAACCCACTAAATTATTTTTTAGCAAGATCATTCCAATGGTGAAGAACGGTGAAGTTGGTCACATCTAGATCTAGTTATAATTATGTATTGGAGACTAACATCACAGTCAAATACTAGCATCAATGTTAGTGTCCAGATCTAAAAATAGTGTTTAAGGCCATAATAGTACAATTTATAGAATCTAATGACTGATCCATAATACTGATCTTGCATGTTTTATACATGTTCCCAATCCAGATTTGCATGTATATAGTAAACTAGCTAACTACAATTGTTTTTTATTTATTACAATATATTTCAATAGTTGTAGTTTATTTTTTTAGCAATCTCAATTGTATAAATTCAAAATATTATTTATCTAATTTTTATATTAATGTCCTATTATATATTATTTTACACCATTGTGTTATATCTACTTCTATATTCTTAACCATATATCCCCCGCAATCTAAATTTAAGGTTAAACATTTGGTGAACCTGATCTATGAGCTTTCTTGTGACATAATCATCATATAATTAATATTTTTTCCATTATATATTTTTTATTTTTAGAACACATCATTGATGATATATATTATTTTGATGCTTATGATGCTGAAACTATTCCACTTTTTATTAATAGAGTGAAAATAGACTACTCTTATCTTTTAATTTTTGTAAGGCCTTCTTTCAAATCTTTGGATGGTAATAGCTACCCTTCCTCTAACTAGGTTCATGCCACTACCACATCAAGATATGAGATAAGCAAAAACAAATTGGATAGTTAAGCATTTCCTTTATATCCTACATCCAAATTTGAGTCATATAGGCAAAATATTCCACTGTTTAATCATGAAAAAATTCACCAAATGCATAATAACATCATGGTTGATTTACAAACTAATAAAAAGGGGAATGTTCCTTAAAATACATTGATTCAAAATCTCACTATTCCAACCTTTCAAAATAATAATCCCCTTATCAAGGGTGATGAATTACACATTCTTTCATTTGGTATTGAACATTTCTGAAAAATGAATAAATATATCATGGAATCTTTATCAAAACCAATCAAGGCACCAATAAAAAAGGTGAATTACAAAATAAAAGTGGAAAAAGTGTGTCATGTACCAAAATATGTTCCTTTACCAAAATAACTTAAGTTTCTAATTGTCATATCATTACCAAAGGTAGATGAAACTTAAAGTGGTATACAAATATCAAAAGTTATAAAATTTAAAGATCCAATACCGTTATCAAAGTATCATAAATTAGGTGATTTTGAACTTGTGCATATTTTTCATGAGGATGGTAATACCAATATACCTATGTATCCATAGTATTGTTCATAAGTGTTATTTTCACAATATTAGATAAGTCAATCAAACTAATCAAATGGAATATAAACTTTATCCTAGTAACTCGATGAGCATAAGGCAAAGTTAAACAAAATTGAAAAATAAACACTTGATTACCTTGATTTTTTGTGGATTTTTCACCTTTTCATAATCAAATGGAGCTCGGATGTAGCTTTGAGAAGTATTTGAAATTTTTATTATCCAAAAATGGACCATCTCTCCTTGAAGACTTTAATAAATTGAGTTCATAATCATGGACTTCAATGCACAAGTTAGCGTAATAAACTGATAGGGCTTAGTTATAAGTCTTGAGCATGAAATTTTAAAAGGGTAAGGGTCTATTTAAATAAATTTTGAATCAATGAGGACACTTAATCTTTATTCCAATATGGATGGTTACAAATTCATCCTCAACAAGGCACATGTATCACCACATGGATTGATAACATGAGCCCTTCATCTTATCCAAGATGAATGGTGGAGGATATATCTTGAAAATATCAAAGGGGGATTTATATGATCCCACCCCATATTGTACTCAAGATGGAGGGTGGATGATTCTTCTCAAAATATATTTATGAGAGTCAATGTGTTCCCTTTATCTTGTTTCTAAGATGAAGGGTGTAGAACCATTCTCAATAAAGTGTATGGATAACCAATGTGAGCCATTCATCTTGTTTCCAAGATTAAGGGTTGATAATTCTCCCTAAAATATCTCAAAATATTCATTAATTCCCTTCATATTATCTCCAAGATGAAGGGTGGATAATAATCCTATATATTAATTCATTTATTAATTAGTGATCTTACAAAAGGATATTCCTTAGGATCTCAAGGTTCTTTTCTAATGAAGATGCCTCTTGGAGGGAGAAAATAAGATTTAATAATTGAAAGGAAATTATAATTTCATTTGCATAGAATTATAATTAGAATAATAATTAATTAAATTAATCAAATATTAATTTCATTAATACAATGTGGGCAATTTGATTAGAAGAATGATTTAGAAGATGAGGAATTAATTGTATTAATTGATCAATAAAGAAGAATTAGTGAATTGATCATAGTAGAAGAATTGACCAAAGAAATGACCATAATGATAATTGAACAAACTTAATATGGTGAATTATCCCACCTAATGATGCTCCAAGGTGAATTCAAACTCATAAGATAGATGAATAGATGAATTTGAACCAATTTGTGTGTAATTATGGGAATTCATTCTATTTTTCAATTTTAACATAGAAGTGATAAAATTGGAGTGTCTAACTTTGCCCCTATTTGAAAAGGTGTTGTGATATGTAGACAAAGTAACCTCTTCTCAAGTACTAAGAAAAAGTGTTAAAATGATCGTAGAATAAAATTAATGAATGTTAAATGTGATGAATTTTCTAAATATGCTAGCAACCAAGTTCAAATATGTTTGAAAGTAGTGCTTGGTAAGCCCTATATGCCCCCTTGAGGGGAGATTAATTTTTTTTTTGGACAATTGGACCCAAAAAAGGATAAGATAATAACATAGAAAATTCAAAAGAGGTGAAGAAATTAAAGAGAGGAGAAAATAAGAGGAAAAGTGGATAGTAGGGCTAGAAATAAGCCTTTAGATAAGAATGACTTCATATTACATCACATGGTGGGAAATTTTTGAAATAAAAGGCTATAGATTCACCTTGGAGGTAAAATTAGTTCATTTTTACCTTATTCATTTAAAATTTGCATATAATAATTTATGTAAAAGTGACCTAGATAAAATAGCTCACAGACCAAATCTGAGATCTCTTTTCGATTGCATTTGAGAGTTCAGATGGCCATGGGGAATAAGACCACCAGTAGGTACATTATTTATTTATGAAATTTTATTTTGACCATATTTATTACACTTAGAAATAGATAAAACCATGAATTCACCATTTTCAAAATGGTGAATTCGACCACACAAATGGTGAATTTGCCTATGAAAATGGTGAATTTTCCATGCAAATAATGAATTCAATCATGAAAATGGTGAAATCACTCTTAAAAATATCAATTTCACTAAATGGTGATATGGCATAGGTAACATCTATAAATCATTGAATTTGACCATTAAAATGATGAATTGGTGATAAAAATGATGAAAATGTCAATAGATTTATGATTTCACCAAACAACAAAAATGATCTAGAAACTAACGAAATGGTTGAGTATTTGGTGGCATAGTCAAAGAAATGGTAAAATTGACAAGTAGAATAAAAATTTCACAAAATATTGAAAATGACCATGGAAATAGTGATTTTGCTAAGCAATTAGTGAAATGGTCAGGTAAACATCAAATTTGCCATGAAAAAGGTGGAAATTTCTAGACCCTATTTAGAAATGAATTTATTGTAAAAATGGAGAAATGGTTCTACTAAATGGTGAATTCATATAAAAAAGGAAAAAATGTCCTAATACATAGAAGAACAAAATTTGAACAAGGATGAAATTAATAAAGTGAAAGATGAAGCTGAATAGGACCAGATGAAATGATTGTGTTAGGAAATATATTTGATTAGTAAATAGAAATGTGATAGAATTAGTTACAGATGGCTAACTTTAGCGACCTTGATTAGATTTTAGGATTATGTTGATGTACTCATATCATGTGAGAGGTGATACCATATTTTATAATATTCAAAAATATAAATAGATGACATGCTTAGTTTCTTTGTAGTAATTGGCCTTTGACATGTGGCAAGGATGTTAGTAATCAAATCAAATCAAACATTGATCAGTGACTGAATAGAGAGATGCCATTTTGATACTATAACATTTTTATTATTGAAATATGAGGTTAAAATCACAATAGTGGAATTATATTATATTCTTTGGGTGCCTATCAGAGGATAGACACTATATTGGTTACCCCTAAGGCTTAAATAGGGTATGTTGGCGGACTTAAAAAGACACCTTAACATTGAGTTGGTTTGAGGTGGGTATGTGGAAATTGAATAGATCAAGTTGGTTATGGATGTCCCAAATGATGGTGACATGGAGGCCAATCCTCTCATAGTTAATAGGGTAATGATTGTTTTTATGGATATTGTTAGTAGCATTTTACTGCATAACAAGATCAGGTAGGTATTTCACAGGGGCCTAGGTTGAGTAGTGAGTGACATGCTTGAGATTATATTATATTTACATGGGGACCTATTATATTATCATAATTATATCATGAACTTCACTACATGTTATACCAAGGAGGATAGATTATTAGTACATCCACATTGCTTCAGGTCTAGGCATAGTAGCACATTTTGATTGAAAGACCATTACGTTGGTAGAAGTAGAGGATGCCAAAGTATTTTTTGGCCTATGTCTGGTATAAAGTGGGACCTAGGCTGATCTAGGCAACAATTCAGGTGACAATTCGGGTAACGGGTCCACCCTAATTGATGACAGAACTTTCGGAAGCCATAACTTTTGCACCGTAGCTCTAATTGACTCACCGTTTGAACCATTGGAAATATAATAATGAGGGGAACATTGTGAGATGGCATTGAGATTCACTCAATAAATTTTTACCCCCAAAAACTCAATGGAAGTGCCCTAAATTTCAATTTTAGTAGTGTAGTCTAAAAATAGTAAGTTTCTAAAAAATAGTAATTCCTTGAATTTTGTATTGTTGTAAATCATGGAAGTCAATCCACTTAATCTCCCTTGATATTGGTGACCTTACACATCCTCCTCACACCTTCAAAACATGTATAAATGAATATGTAACTTTAAATGGAAATTAGACATCTCTTCTCAGAGGTAAGCATATGTTTGGGTCTACAAATTTGATCAATAAGACATCTCTTCTCAGAGATATCATTATTTGAATTGTCTTTTTCTTGTTTCTTGAATTATCTTTCAACCAAATATTTTGAGTTTTGGATCAAAGGAATAGGATACATGAAGGTATCTATGATACTATAGGTGAGCTCTAGATGAGATGATAAAGGTATATTTGACTTGGAGGCCCCATTTAAGTATTTAATATCAGTGGCCTGAGGATGTTGAGTATATATTATACATGACTATAGTTTATTATATTATTGGACACCAAGATTACACCATAGAGTAATAAATACTAGACATGGTGTAGCATCAATTTAGGATGTACCCATAGGGCCACTTCACTTTTCTTATGTGACTAGAGAGACATGCCAGTTGGGACCAATAGTAGATCAATCAGAGGTAGGATCTAGCTTTGGGTTGATTCTATAGGTGGTTTAAGCCTATGCAAGAGGGAAAATAGATGTAAGATGGCCAAAAAATGTAGGAGAGACTATAATTATAGGAGGACCTATACTCAAGATATGGATGCCTGACTGGTAATAGAGCAATGTCTAGGCAAACATTTTTAAGGTATAATTTACTAGCCTGATTATCAAAGCTCTAGCAACTAGTCCTTATAAATTCCAAAAAATTATAATAAACTCCTATGCACATACTAGGTCAATGAGATTAGTATATTTAATCTTATATCCATTCCCTTCTTTATTATCTCAAATTTTTTCATGTTTCATGTGTTGTCTTGACTAGATATTCTAGGTTTGTAGACACATTTATTTCATTCAAAAATACTCAAGATTATTTTCTAATAGAGTCATGATTTTTTGTTTCTTTCATAGCATTCCCTAATATTTCCTAAATCATGGTGCCTCTCTTTTTTTTTTATTCCATTCTCATTTGTGCTCATTGGCAAGTTGATCTCAACTCTCTCAAGTTACTATTAGGGGTCATTTTAGTTTGTGTGCCAAATCGGGGCCCAAAAATCCCTCTATTATGAATACCAAGTCCATGCGAGAAAGTTTCATAAATAACATAGTCTTAAAATAGAGTTTCAATGTGTTTATTTTCTTAATAATGACCTAAATTACATTCTACACTAAGATTTGTTTGTCAGTAATTGGAACTTGAGCACTATCTATTAGTATCTATAACCTAAGGGTTGTTTGTTAGTAACTAAAACTTGAGGGTTATCTGGAAGCAACTAGAACTCAAGGGTTATATGTTAGTAGCTAAAATATAAAGCTCCTAAATAATTTTTCTAGACAATAAGTTAGCATTTTGGACATAACTTTTGAACCATTTATCCATTTTGTAATACGTTTATGTCATTGGGAAGTTGGTTCTGACCCAGATGTCATGGTATAATTTTTTTTTGGAATTATGATAATAAAAATATTCCATATTTCTCATGGATAAGTTCCCTATTTTTATAACAAAGTGATTTAAATGAGTTAAAAGCTTTTTTTGGTCTAAAAATTAACTTGTCTATTATGTTTTGCAGGTGTGAAAGTGGTTAAAATGTAAGGAGATTAGATTTGTGGGGGGGGGGGGGGGAGAGTGTACAATCATATTCAAGTTAAAGTGGTTTTTGGTTTTGGAAATAAAATTATTTCCCTTCATTGACCATTTTTCTATAAATAAAGATTCCAAGGCCATTCCAGTAGATTATCAAAATTGTCTTGCTCAAGAACCCAAAAAAATGGAGGTGTTGTTCACAAACTTGGCTTGAAGTATTTTTTATTAATTAGGGAGCACAATACCTTTCATTAGAGGACCAAGAGTATAATCCTTTAGAAATAAATAAATATATTTAATGGTAATAACAAACAAATAATGGGATACATGGCATCATTTTTATAATGGATCTTTGAATAGAAAAGGAGTTAATTAAATTTTAAGCGACTTCTATCTGATCAAAAGCATCCTTTAAAAAATGTCTTCTAAATAAACTTGAATCCTTGTGTTTTATCCTAATTTTGATTAATGGGTAAGATACATCTAATTAAGATATAACTTTGAAATGTAATTCAAATTAATACAAATGTAATTCAATCATACCTCTTAACATAAAACACTAAGATTGATTCTTTTGATTTGATAAAGGCATATGATAAATATAGAAAGTACTTAATAGATCATGATACTTAGATTTTTTGGTTGACTTTTTAACTATGAATATATCATAGAAGTGAGAATTAGGGACACATAAGCATGTGGTTCATTAGGTCCCAGAACTAATTCATTGTTTGCATTGGGTCAGTTCCACAAGATTAGTCGATATCATTAGTCATTACTGATTTGAATAGAAATAGGCAATAAGGACTATATAACCATTAGAAACTATCTTTACTTACTATATGTTTACAATCCTGAACCCTAATGATGCATGTAAATCTATAAATAATTGTCATTTGCCTTGAAACCCTAGATGTGCTTGTGTTGGGATATAAACTTGTAATAATGGGGTAATTGTAATGGGCTAAGTTGACCCTAATCACTACTTTCTGATGATTGATAGTTGTCTATGTATCCAATACTCCAATTAGATAAATCAAGTCACATGTAACTCTCCCACCTAGTGTGATTTTGAAACTATGCTCCTTGACTATGTGTATGTAGCTAATGATTGATATTAATACTTAAAAAATATCACATTGACTTAGATTTGAAATGATTTAGACTTGGCTTGTGACTGATCCTAGTGATAGGTTATCTAAATGGGAAGAATTTACCAAATGTGTTAAATGTGTAATAGTGTATAGATGTATTCCAAACCCTAGTTACACATGTAAATTTATAAATCATCTTGGTTTAACTTAAAATCCTAGATGTGATTTTCATGGGCTAGAAACCTATAATAATTAGTTAATTATAATGGGTTGAGTTGACCCTAATCACCACTTCCTGATGATTAAATTATCTACATATCCAATACTCCAATGAGGGAAATTAAGTCACATGTAGTTATCCCACCTAGTGTGATTTTGAAATTATGTTCCTTCATTATGTGTATGTAGCTACTGATTGATCTTAATATTTGAAAAAACCTATGTTGACTTAAATTTTGAATGCTTTAGACTTAGCTTGTGATTTCTCTTAGTGATAGGTTTTCAAAATGATAAGAATACACCAGATGTGTTTAATGTGTAATAGTGTATAGATGTATATCTTATAAGTTCCAAGCCCCTTTAAAATGAGACCTTGATCTATTTATATATTGATATCATTAAATAATTTATCATGCCATCGACACATTAGGATTATGGGTTGACCATAATGATAGATTTGATTTTATAAAATAGTCATAGTGATTAGGTTAGTTTTGGCTAGACCAGTCATTATTGACTGGTGGTACCAACCATCCTAAAATAATATACCTATGTAAAGGTAGACTAAACTGAGATTCTAGAAAAGTATATGCAAAATATTTAACAGGTTTGAAATAGATAGTGAGATTCTTGTAGGTTTATATCAATAGAACAGAAGGATTGGATCATAAAACACCATGCAAGTGTGAGAGGATGATGAATTAAGACCTTGTTTGTGTGATTGAGTCATTCATGGTGAATGTGTTTCAATTTTTTCATTTGAAGATACCTAATACCATGTTTTTGTATCTACAAATTACCCCTTTTATTCTATTCATGGAATGTCTAGAGCATAAAAATAAAATATACTTGAGTGTGTACAACCCATTTTTCCTTCTGGGATATGGATCTAATGTACAACTTTATTCCATGAAAAACCTAGAATAATAAGAATTTATTCAATGTCCATATGTGAAACTTGAAGTCTAAATTTTAGTATTTAAAGATTAAGAGTTAGATTACACCTAAGTGTTGTTGAACACCATGTTTTCCTTGTAACTTGTTGGAGATTATGATTCTTTATCGAAGAATTAGAGAGTTATGGTGATTATGACCCAAAATTGTGTGAATATGTAGGATATTTAGTTGGGAAGGCAACATTCCCTGAACCTCATGAATTTGAGGAAAACTACATAATGTACTAACCCAAATAACTATGTAGGAAAATAGAGAGAACCATGCAACTAGGTTCAACTCAAATAAAACACCACACAATTAAATGAGAGAACTAATCAAGAAATATTAGTTTAATAATGAATTAAACCACTACAAATGGTTTATATATTCAATTTTAATGTTTTTTGTGTAATAACTAGAGATGGAAACTAATTAATGTCTACGTTTATCTCTATGTTTCTAGGACCATACTTTTTTTCATGGTCATATTTTTAATACTTTCTCAGACTTGATGCACTTAACACATATTCATTGCTTTCATATTAAAAAATCACATTATAATACATTCACACTCTCAAATACACACACACACACACACACACACACACACACACACACACACACACACACACACACACACACACACACACACACACACAATTATTTTACATGAAAGAGTTATAGACTATCATACAGTTCCTCCTTTGCTGATACAACTCTCTATTATGCTCCTTCACAATTTGTCTTCTCCACCACTTATTCTTTCAATTACATATTCCTCTCAACATCCAAAGCTTCATGGGGTGTCTCTTAATATTCCCTAACCTCAATATATCATACAATATTTTGGCATATTTTAGTTTTCATGATTAAACACCAAACTACTAGTAACGGCTTTTGGAAACTCGAGTGATGTTTTTTGGTCAAACGGTAGTTACCAAAACTATAATAAATTTAAAATTATTGATTGAATTGATATAAAATTTTAAACATAAATTTTACACTAAAATTCCTTCCATCTCACCAAATTTATGCATAAAATTCTTACCTTAAGTAAATAACCATCTTTCCAAGTGTCGCAGACTATATAAATGAAGTTTTCATGTTGAACAATAGTTACAAAAACTAAAATAATGTTACCAAATTTTATCCAATTAATATAAAATTTGAAACATACATTGATAAATATGTTTTATATCATCCCAAAAAAATTGGAAACCCATATTACCACATCAATAAAACCATATTTCCAAGTGTCTTAAACTAGATAAGTGACATATTCTAATAGAAACAAATGATACATTATCATTGTAACTCTAAATGATCCAAAATTTGGCATATATGTTGCTTGTGTCATGTAATAACATATAATTTCATTATCACATTCTTAATACATGAGGATAAACATCATTCCAATTATTTTTACAAAATTAGATGGTATGCTTCCATGATGACTCCAAATAATCTAAAATTTTGTGTAGAGGTTGTAAGTGTCAATTTTTATGATCTCACCAAGTTTCATAATCTAATTATTACCATAGGTGAAGATACATCATGTAAAGTGTCTCAGGCATAACCTAAAATAAATAATTATTATATTTCTTTGGTAAATCTAAGTGGTCTGAAACTTGGTATAAATGTTATAAGTGTCAAGTGCTATGACTTCACAAAATTTCATCATGTAATTATTACCACCATTGAGGAACCATTTTTGTAAAATGTTTGTGACTTAATAATTGACATAGACCAATATAAGTAGACAAAATATCTCCACACATTTTTTGTTGTAAGTGAATACTTTTACAACATTAATCTAAGAGGTTAACAAGCTCACATAATAAGACCACAACCTAGTAACCTAAACAAGCACACCACACTCTATTTTTGGTTGATATAAGATTGCATGAAGCCTTGGATGTTCCTTAATTATACATTCAAGGTTTATAAAATGTGAGATCATACTCACATAGATGGAATAAGTGTCAAACCAATCTTTTGACCATGAAGCATAATGTCCATGGCACTCCCTTACAACACACCAAGTACTTCAGTTGATTGTCTCTATTTTTCTTCCATTTCTAGTTATTTATTTTTGGTTTCAATTTATTTTTCTTCTTATTACCTTATCTCTCTTTTTTTTCTATTCTCTACTCTTTTTTTTCTTCTCTCTCCTCACTCCTTTTGTGGGGTTAGACCCACCATAGTCCATCCTCCTCAACCAAAGGCTCATATTTTTTTTCTCTACATTTTCTTATGCACTAAAACCCACCTTCATTTAATCACCTCCACCAATATTATCTTTCTTACATCTTACTCTACCTTGTGGGCTTAATCCCACCCTTGACTGACCACCTCCTCCTAAAGCCAATTTGGCTACTCATTAACCAACTTGTTTTTGGATTCTTCCTTTTATCACCCTTCATTTTTTATAGATCTTCTCACATGGTTATCATCTCCTCTACATTATTATTACATTAAATATAATAGTCATAGACTCTCATACAATTCCTCCTAAACTAATAAAACTCTATGTTATGATCCTAGAGAGTTATGTTCCTTCACAACTTGTCCTTATCTCCACCACATCCTTCTTTGACTCCTGATATAATTAAAACATATCAACATACATTTGGGCATCTAAATGATAATTCATAACCTCTATTACCATTTCAAGGATATTATTTACCTTCTTATCCTTCATTTTCCACATTATTATTTCAAGAAACCTCTCCATCTCTATTATAACATTATCTTCTTCTCCACATGTTTTTGTTGTCATACAAATCTAAAACTCTTCTTCACATTTGGTGAGCTCAATAAAATCACTTTATTCACCTTTGAATCCCTCTTTGAATGCCTCATTTATCTTCATTTTTGTACCTTCACACTGAATATAGACATAAATTAGTTTATAAACATGAGACTTAATAGTCCCCATCAGTGATTCCTCCATGTTCCCACTATTGGATTAATTTCTACCAAGATTGGGATCCTAAAATCCTCCTCCATTTTTTCATTATTATTGTGATAGTTGATCTTCACTTTTCATATTCTTATTATCAATGTTAGGATGATTGTTATCTCCTTATTTCATGTCCATGTCATATGCAAATAATCTCACACTCTCCTTATCCATATGATTAAATTGCACATCTTGACTCATAATAGTCTCTCATCTAGCATATATGTGTTTTTATTCCACATATGAAACAATGATTTCATATTATAGTCCTCTTGGTAGAACCATGTTCACCATATCCATATCTACTTCCTTTATTGTACTTACACATTGAAAAAACATATTAATGGAATCAAGAGTTACCACAATAAATTATTTCATACCTTAGTCACACTTCAATGACATGTTTTCCAAGTCTTTTCTACTAGTCACAAATTTTTCCCTCATGATGGACTCCCAAAGGCCCATTTTTATCAACCTCTATGGTTGTTCTCTACTCATTCTTCTTTATGTTTTCTTCTCCTATAAATGGATGGTTTGCAACCATACTCTCCTCATATGAATTAGCCTTCACTTTTTCCAATACTATTTTTCCTCCATGGATTTATTCACCTCCATTATTTCCTTCATGTAAACATGTATCTTTCCTTGGTAGTCTTCATCCCTTCCACCCTCCAAAATAGAAAATAAAAATGTATTTCCTTCATTTACCAAGGTAAATTCTGAATCTTCCCACTCATAGGACACCATAAACTCCTTCACATCATCAAACAATGGATTTCATTATTCAAATTCAAAAAATATCACCTCCATATCATCTTACACGAGAATTTATTTCTCCATAGACTACTTACAGCTCTCTTTTACCTTATTTTTTTCAAAATAGACTTGGGCTTCTCACATGGAGACCTCACCTTCTTGTTGTTTTCTAAGATAACCTTCTCCTATGCACGCAAATACTTATCATTTATACTTCTTAAATTAGACTTGAGTTGCTCACATGATAACTTCCATCTCTTATTGTCATTATTTAAAATATTATTCTTCTTATCTTCTCTTTTAAACCTCATCACATGAAGCTTATTCAGCCACTCTTGTTGAAATTTTCCATGCAAAAAATGACCCAATAACTTGGAAACCATATGTTCCCTTATACTCACATTCTTCTTTCCATTTCTTTATCTTCTCACTTGGATATCTCTTCAATATGCAACTTAATTTTCACATAGTCTCTTAGTTGCAATCTTTACCTCACTGGGTCTTCAATATTCTCATCTTAAAAATAAACTTCTAACTCCATACCACATAACAAATCAAAATCATAAATAGACGTAACTCTTTCCTTTATCTTTCCTTATGTTAGTCTATTTTGATTTCTAGCTTTTCATTTCTCCAAGGCATCTAACCCTAATTATAGGGACAACAACCCCATCATCATCTCTTATTCATTCTATTCACTCACAACTAAAATAACACTACTTTGTGCAGTCATCTCCATCAGATCTAGTCTTTCCTATACTCATTTTAACATCTATGTCAAGTTGTCCACCTCTTGTGCTATTTTTTTATGTGTTATGTCTCACCAAAATGAGCTAGCTTCTCTTTAAAAACCTATAATAGACTCAAAATAGAGCCTCTCAAACTCCCTCTCAACTTTAATTACTTCACTCACACCTATAATAAACATATTAAATATTATGTTTCATAACTTGCAACACACCCAATAAACTTCTCTTTCATAGCCTATAACTAACTCATATAAGAGTTTCATACACAACCAATAAGGAAAAAACTTTTATCTAATACCACTTGGTGAAATCAATGGAGAGAGAAACCAATTAATTTTTGTATTTATCTCTATGTTGTTAGTTTCAGACATTCATTCAAGGTCACACTTTCAACACTTACTCAGACTTGACACACAACATATTTTTATTGAATTCATATTAAAACATCACAATGAAATACATTCACACTCTCAAATACACACACACACATGATTCTATAGTATTATTTCATTACATGAAATATTTATAGACTCTCATTTAGTTCCTCCTGAACTTATACACCTCTATGTTCTACTCTTAGAGAGTTCTCTTCCTTCATAGCTCATCCTTCTCTCCACTACTTCTTTCTTCTTTAAATATCATATTCCTATTGAAATATCAATATTTATTGGGTGTCTCTTAGAATTACCTAACCTAAACATAATTCAAAATAGTTTGGAATATTATAGTTTTTGTAATTAAATGCCAAACTATTAGTAATGACTCTTAGATACTTAGGTCACATTTTCTACTTGAATAACAATTACCAAAACTATCATAACTTTACCTATATTAATAAAATTGATATTAAATTTTAAACATAAATTATAATCTAATATTATTACCATATAACCAAATTTAGATATCAAATTAGTACTACAAGTTACTATAAATAAATAACCATCTTGCAAAGTATCACAGACTACACAAATGACATTTTCAGGCTAAATGATAGTTACCAAAACTAACATAAATTTACTTGAGTTTATATAATTAATATAAAAATTTAAAAATATCTTAATAACTATGAATTATATCATGCCACAAAATTTGTAAACCCAATTATTAATGCATTAGGAGAACCATCTTGCCAAGTGTTTTAGACTAGACAGGTGACATAGTTTGACATTCAAATGGTATATTACCACTGTAACTCAAAATATTATGAAATTTTTAAAATATTTTACACGTGTTATTTAACACCATCTCAAAAAAAAAAACATCATAAAATTATTATCTCAGGAAGATAAAAATCCTTTCAAGTGTTCTAAAAAATTAGATGCTACACTTTTGGGGTGACTCTAAATGATCTAAAATTTTGTACAAACATTATAAATGTAAATTTATATTATATCACCAAGTTTATCATCTAATTATTGATGAATTTTAATATCAATCATGTAAAGTGTCTAAGGCACAATGTAAAAGAAATAGTCAGTATGTTTTTGAGGTAATTCCAAATTATCTAAAACTTGGTACATATGTTGTAAGTGTCAAGTTATATGCCCTCAAAAAATTAAATTATATAATTTTTATCATATTTGAAAAATAATTTATTGAAAAAAATTGTTACTTAACAATCCACATAGACTGATAAAAATAGGTACAATATCTCTACATATTTACCATGGTAAAGGAATACTTTTACAACATCAATATACGAGATTAACAAGATCACACCAAAAATACCACAACCCAAAAACCCCAAAAAACACAAATCACTCTATTTTTAGTTGATGAAATATTTCATGAACCCTTTGATGCTCCTACATTAGTTTCACTCTAGTTTGATCCATGTAAAAATAAAAATGCATGATCGCAAGGGAATGAATAATGTTCATTCCCCCATCATGTATGTAATTTTTATTATGTAGTTTCACTCGATATAGAAAATAATTCATGATCGTAAAAGAATGGACCATTTCCATTTCCCCATAATGACCATGGATTTGATAAGTGTGAAGTGGAATGACAACCCTTTAACATCCAAGTGTAACTATGTTATTTGTGTATAAGTGCATGAACCAGTATCATGCCTCCTGAATCTATACCAATTAATATAAAATGTTATGTATATATATTTATATGTTAAATTTGAAAAAATGTATCTCAAATGTATGTGTATGTAAAAATATATAATTATGTACTTATAAACTATTGTGCATATGCCTATGCATATGCACCTAAGTGTGTATGAATATGTGATCAGATGTCTATAAAGTGAATACATATGCATTACATATGTATCTGTATCATGTATCAATGTGCCCATATATGTAATGTATTTGAAACATCTAATATTTAAACCATATAAATATCTAAAATATGCGAAACTTATACTCTGCTTTGATTTTTTATTCATGTATGCTTGTGTCTCTATGACAAGCCCACTGTAATGCCTCCTTTTTAAGATGGGAATGTATCTAGTAAGTCACTCATCTCAAAATAACATTTAATTATGTCATGTCATGTGTAATGTAATATCATTGTATCATGTGGATAATATGTCATCATAGTAGTATACATGTCAATCAAGACATGTATGTAACATATAGAATACATGGCATATAAGTGGTATGTCTAGATAGGTATATTCAATGAAGTACATAGTATAATTATAACTGAATAATAAGACATAATAATGGTGCATGAAATAGATCATGGCACCCCTTAATGTTAACAATCTCAGTAAACATAATTATTAGTGTCACACATAAGGTCAAGGGCCACACATAAGAGGACATGAAAATGTCAAAAATAAGGGACATCAATGATTTCACCTCAAGTAAGGCCAAAGTACACATAAATTAAACTATCATGTAAAAGAGTAACAACATCAATGGAGCATAGAACAAGAAACTAGTCTACACCACCCATATGTATCAATGTTGATTTATAGTATAATGGCATATAATGTATCATGATGTAAAAATGAGTAGATATAAAGGCATGCATAATAAATGTAAGTGGCTCAACATTGTATAAGTTTCATAAAAATATATAACCTGTAATAGTGATTAGAACAAGATGCCCCCAGTATCAACATGGCCACTAGAAAGAGGGAAAACTAACATATGTATGCCCATGTATAACCTAAATTCTTGCATGTCACTCAAATACCATGAATGCATGTTTGTATATAAATAATATGTCATTTACCAAACACGTGATAAATAACATATGTAAATAATGCAAACTAGCAATCATATCATGCTTAGGCCTTGATTTTGGAATATTGAATGTTTTTGTATTTTTTTATTTTTTATTTTTTTGTATTTTTAGAATATTTTTAATTTTAAATCATGTATTTTAAATTAATTAATCTTCTTCATGATTGAATTTTACATATCCTTGATTGTCCTTGATATTATAAAATCACATTACTTCTTCATTTGGCCCTGATTGGACCCATGGTCTGTCTTATGCTATTTTTAAATAGTGTTCTCTTTGATGGTAAGAAACACCATCATGTTGAATCATGATCAATATTTCTCCATGTGTGAAAGTGAGAATTTGATTGGTCAAATCTACTACCTACATCTATTTTAACCATTATTGTCCTAATGTGAAGGGAAGTCTGTATTTTGGAAGAATGACCAAAATGTGTATATTGACCACTTTTGGCCCACAATATATTGGTAGAAAGATATATCCAAGGGTTCCTAACCAATTTGTATTATGTTTTAACTTTTTAATGTCATGTCCTAACTATTACAACCCTCTAACACTACATATGGCATGTTGTTTGTTAACATCATTCTAAACATTTTTTTAATATTCACCTTACATAAGAATAGTAATAGTTAATAACTCTTTTTAAGGATGTTTCCTACTCATTTATATTTAAAATGGTGCCTTTTTGGAGCTTAATGCCATGTTTTCCTATAAAATCTTGATAGTTCCTTTATTCTTGTAATTCTAAATCTACTTTTACAATGCATCATAATGATCTATGTTATGTCACATGATTATATGATAACCACAATATGCTTTATCTTATTGATCTAAAATGTGCCCCATAACTTGATTTTGCGTATATGGTAATTTTATATTGTTATGATCAAGTATTAGATTTAATATTATGATTCATGTATCTTGGATATTTGTTACTTGTAATAGTGTTGGAATCTTATAATCTACCATCTCCACAATATTCACTGATGTAAATTATTCATTCTTTGTCCAAAATTTGTTGGTTTTTATTATTTTTCATATTTGTTATGTGATATTATTGAAACTATTATTTTCATTTAGGATATACTCATGATTTATCATAGTTTCCTTTCCTTTACCCCCAGATGATTATATCTTTTTAGTACTTTTTGATTTGTTCTTATTTATTACATATGAATCATCTTGATATGTTCTAGATCTAATAGGTTTGAGTAGGGTATGAAGTAAGTATTCTTCTAAAATTTGAAGTTTAACTTTCACATATTATCATCTATCATATATGCCATATTGGCATAGTCATCATCATTTTTGTAATAGTATTTAACCATTCCATCTTGATATTTTGAGTTTACTAGTCAAGGAATCTCAAGAATGGGTTTTGGTTGTTCTAGATTGACTTGTGATTATTTATAAACAATGAATTGTTTTTTCATAATTGATTATTTGTATTTTTATGTACTTAATTTACCCAACTCATATGTGTGAATCTAAGTTATTCTAATGTTATATGATTGAGAAATAATAGTATGATATTTTAAGTGTCATTTTTATTGACCCTCATTAGTAGATTAGGTGAAGTTGTAATATTTAAAAGTATCCTCATATGTTTGTTCTAATAGAAATAGACTTCATTCATATATTTGATATGTATATGTAATGTTGGTGGCATTAAGTAAATAATATGTATCCACGGTAATTCTAAAAGTTATTTATAATGTAATAGATTAGTCATGACATGAAAAATATAAGGTACTACTTTGGGACCTAATATCACATCAAATGAGATAGTTATAATTACTTGACATGGATTATTATTGAATCCTTTTATGCTCTGATCTTATTTTTGAATGTTATACATGATGATCCCAAATAATTGTAGGAAGATAATGTTACAAATGTTCAATCCATAACCTTTATCTACCAGTACATGCTTGACCAAGTTGTGTTGTACTTTAAATTGAATGAATGATGGGAAAAAAATCCTCTATTACACGTTTCATGGGTAAATATTATTTATGAAAAATGAAAAACAATCATATTTTAATGTATATATAATGGTATAAAATGATTCAGGATGTGTATCACTAAGTAGAGTTATTTCTTGTAATAGATTGTATAATATATATTTGTAAACTATTAAGCTTCTAAGTAATTCCAATGTACATATCTTATAATTAGTATTATTTAATTGATCAATAATATCATAAACTTTAGGTTGGTTGATCTATCTTGAGGGATGTAGAGAGGGTTGAAGAGGAACATGTTGATTGTATTCACTAAAATTTGTTCATGCCACTAATTATGTTAATTTCACTAATTTAACCTATAACTATATTTCTTAGCTAATTTAAATAATATCCCATTGTCCCATATCCCATTTCTTACATCCTAAAAACATTATTTCATCCCATGACCAATTAATCCCTCCATTAACCTACTAACTAAACCCATGTACCTACTAACCTACTCCCTAAGCTACTTGCCAATTTTAAAATATAATTTATCCTACCTACCCATCTAACACCCTGTTCCTAGACATTCCTAAACCCCTAAACCCTAATATGAGATTTATATAATTTGAGGATTCTAGAAATCTCCTCCATTTTATCCCCTTCTCCTCTATAATTTTCCATTCTAGAGATTTCTAAGGAATTTAAAATTCTTTGGAAATATCTTAGCCATTTATTTCAATGGCTCAAAATTAAATTGGAGCCATTGATTTATCCCTCCATTCTCGATATAGATAACTCATCTTGCTCCATGGAAACTAATATGAAATCTTGAAGCCTACTTGTGATCTTGCACCAGTCTTCTTGCATCCATAAAGAGCAATTATCAAGCACAATTATCCATTGGAAGCCATTATCAAGAAATTATAAGCAATCCAACATCCTTTAATTTGGCATCAAGCCTCTATTTGGAAATATTGGAGAGGAGTTGTAAAGAGGTAAAATTATGGTAAGATCACTCCTAAAAATCTGATTATCTCTTTTATCCCCTCCTATTGATGTGTTTAGATTTTAAGTTTTTATTGCTAAAATAGTCAAAGAGGTGAATCTAATATTTAGGCTACATTTTGGTGACCACGGTGGAACCTTACACCCTAAACTAACATTATAAGCTTGTTATAAGTGATTTGGAATCTTTTAAGGACATCTAGACATTAATTGAAGACTAGATTTTGAAAAAACTATCATGTATAGGCAATCTATAGTTTTGCACTAGTATTAGCAATATTGAAGTTACAATTTTACAAGTTGAATCACGATATTGCATGATAGTTAGTCTTAACCACTAATGGTTTCAAAATTTTGTAGGTATTTGTCTTTATAAAAACTACAACTTCACAAGTTTTGTTTTTGCCCTACTAACCATAGTTTTGTAGGCTTAGTTGGGATTTTACAAAGACTACTGGTTGAGATCATATCCTTGATTGTTGCTTAGTACTAAATTTTTTACAAGTTTTTTGTCTATATAGAAGTTTGTTTATTTATTTTATGTAAGACAAAGAAGGGATAATCAAGAATTATGACTATTTTTGCCTCAATGCAATACCATGAATTTAAAAAAAAGTAGCTAATTTGTCCTGGTAATAGTGATCTTGAAGTTATATTCATGGTTTTAACAAATTTATATTTTGCATATTATCCTTTTTTCTTATCAGACACTGGCTTTTTTTTTCATGTTATTAAGATTCTATCTATGTTTCCTAGAGGATATTTTGGTTTTGGTGTGCAAGGAAAAGAGGAATTAAATATGCTTTGACCATTTATGCCTAAACTACAATATCACAACTCTCCTATTAGTGATCTTGACCTGGTAACTATGGTATTGCCTTCAAGAATTGTGGTTTTGCCTTTCTTTCCCAAACTGGTAAATTTTAACCTATGAGTTTGTGATAAATATTGATCAGTTTCTATTAGAGAATTATAAATCATACTTAAATAATCCAAACCTATCTCTTGTTCATCCTAACCATTTTTCAATCTAGTTATTTTTATCCAATTGTGTGCTTGCCAAGGATATTCTAAAGTTTTTGTGTGTGTAAAGGACCAACAAGTATAAGAAGAAAATCAATTGAAATACCAAAACACCTCACCATTAACATGTTATCTCCCCCACTACAATACCACAAGTCTTAGATTTACATTTTTGTTCTGTCATCTGTGGTTTTGCATTAGAAGTAATGATTTTGTATTTTTATAGAAATAAGGTCCAACTTTAGATATTTGACTGATCTTTTGGTTAAATCATTAGAATCACATATTGTCCTATTTTGTTGGATATTAGAATATATATCATCTAAGGGAAATCTGAAACTATCATAAACTTAACCTCAAAATTTGTAAATTATCATAGATTAGTGGTTAAAAGATTTTTTTATGTTGACCTATCTGTTTATAATATTCTGATTATTAAGACATCTTATTAGTGTCTATCTACATTAGGCATATTTTATAATTCATTACAAAACCATAGATTGTGAAATTTTGAGAATTGTGATATTACATTTATAATTATAGTTTTGCCTAACAATCATGGTTTTGTAGGGTAACTATCATAGTTAGCTAACCATTATAAGATCATAACTCATGATCTACCATTTTGTTTAAGAGTTGTGATTTTATTATTTTTAGTTATGATTTTTCACTATGTAACTATGGTTTTATAAGGAGTTGTCATTTTGTATAAAGTTAAACTACTAACCCCTTTGGTGCAGGACGCCTCAAGACCAAGGCACCCCATTTTATTTTCTAACCTTTGTGCTTGTAGAAGGGGTGACAAGAATATATTATTTTATTTTTATCATTTGTATATATTTTTGTGGTGTGTGGTTTGATTGTACATACTTGTGTTTTTCTCACATGGGTAGTTAGTTAGGAAAATTAATTATTCTTGCTTGTTTGTTACCCCCACTTGAGTATAGGATAACACATGGTGTGGTTGATCCCCATGCATGGTATTAGAAATTAGGGATTGGTGATGTGTATTTCATCATCACATACTAGACCAATCTTCACATTTTTTTGGAGTATAAAAATTAGGAGAGTTGTAGCTAGGTACCTAAGAAGAATTCCCCATAAAGTGTTCCATGGATTGAGGGGCAGTTAAGCTCTAATATGCAAGGTGATTAGATATCATCCTATATAGACTTGGGCTCCACTATACCTTCACATATATTTGGGACTCCCCTAGAAACCCTTGTGCAAACCTAACATAGGATCTTTTGGCAGTAATAGGTTTTTCACTGTAGGAGGTAGGATAAACTCCTACGAAGTTGTTAAGTGTAAAAAGGGGTCAAGAGGGTTCATTCAATTTTTTAATGGGTCACCAGCTTAAAAACTCATTAGTAAAGTTTTTAGATGGTGTGAGCATTGGGTTACACACCATTTTATAGTTTACTAGCTTAGGTCTTATCACTATGTGTGTTGTTTGAGTGTTGTGTTAGACTTGTATTGTTTGCAAACTAAGTCAGCCATACCCCATTTTTTTTTATCCCTTAGACACATTTAGGATCTATCATCGTATCAATCCTATCATCACATCCATCCCAAACCACACCTATCTTACATTGTCCACTCATCTCATATCTTCCACACCCTAATATTTCATCTTCTATTTAATCTCCTATCCATCTTATAGTCTCTATCCACCCCACTATATCTTAAATTAAATCCACCCTATATCATCTAATCATCATATTTTCCACTCATCCCACATTTTCTATTTCCTATCCTAGACATCATCTAATATCTACCCTATATTTTTCACCCATTTAGCACCCATCTTACATCTTCTATATCCATCATATCAAATAACATCCATTATCTATATCCTAATTAACTTCTATAATCTTTTTTATCCATCCTATATCTTCCATTACTTATCCCAAACAACATCCTATATCTACCATATATTTTCCATCCACCTAATACCTATCATATAGCTTCCATTCCTCTCATATTCATCTTATGTCTTCTATCTTACATATCCCATCCATCTCATATTCTCCCATCACCCTTGAATACTATATTTTGTATTGCAATCAAGTTTTAGTGGTCACCCATCCCTTTTATCCTCATTGTCATCCTTAGACTAGGTATTATTAACATACACAATCTTATCAAGATTCTAATCTAGTACCCATCACTTATCCCTATCAGTACCTTTTCTTCCTAGCACCCATCCAATTATCACTTTCCTATTGTAAAAGGTATTTGATCCCATCACTCTCTTTCATTATTGATAGATTGTACTCTTACAAGGCTTTATCTTTTGGTAATTCTTAGTCATTCCAAAAGTCACCACATCACCTTCTTTAACCACTAGAAGATTCAATTTCTAGACTTAGTTGGTATTCAAACACTTCCACATCACCTACCACACCTCATCACATTTCTTTTCCCTAATCTAAAATGGTGTTCTAAACCCGTACCCATATCATTATAGGACAAGCTTCCAATAAAGACAATGATCCATTGGGGAATCTAGGTGATGCAACTTTGGATCATGATGATACACATAGTGATATGCATACCCCTAGAGGAGAATATGATCGATTCAATCCCCTCCATAATGAAGAAGTTAATAATTTAATTAACCTATACCTCTATGAAAACCATGATCAATTTTCATCCTGAGTCATTGAAATGAGGGGCACACTAGCCTCAAATTTTGATCATAATATTCTACAACATATAGTCCAGCCCTCCACTCATCCTAATACACCAAGTTATAATGTACATACTAATAAAATACCCAAATAATAGGAATGTGTGCACCAATAATGTGAATAAGAATAATTCCCCACACCCCTCCAAAATAACCGAATTGAGACTAACATGAGACAAACTATCCTAGAGGATCGACTAAACCAACATACACAACAAATAAATCTTTTACTCTATGCATAAAATAAAAGGACCTCATCCCCTCGGCGAAATTCCCATAACACCCATAGACCCCATAATAATCATGATCAAAATTATAATCCTCTTGGGGACCCCACATTCACACAAGAATGGAAAGAGATAAAGGAGACTTTCCAAAAAATTGACCCACGCTCACAAACATGAAAATACAATATGAATATTTTTTCTCTTCCCCCTTGGACATGAGCATCTTGAAAATACATTTCCCACCCCACTTCAAAGTTCCCAAATGTGAAAAATATATAGGGAAAGGTGATCCTCGAGACCATGTATAAGAGTTTTATGTGGCTTGTCATGAAGTAACATATGAAGATGCCTATCTATTGAGACTTTTCCTAAAAATCCTTACTGGTGTAGCCCTAAAATAATTCATGTACCTACCAAAGGGGTCTATATCTAACTTTGGGGAATTAACTAAAAAAATTTAAGACACTTCTCATTTAATATTAAACATGATGTCTCCATCATAGACCTCTATAACACTAAATAGATAAATGGGGAAAACTTGGGATCCTTCTTGTAATGATGGAGAAGTTTAGCAAAGTGCCTATGATGTATAACACCTAAAAAGGATTTAGCCAAAATATTTGTTGATAACCTTAATCTTGAGCTCAAATATCAGTTAAAACTCTAATGTGATAAAACTTTTGATTAAATAATTGATAAGGGGATGCAAATTGAAAAGGCATTTATTGAAAAAGGAACAATTAAGTTATATTCCTAAAATGAGTATAAAATAAGAACCCCACAAAATAACAAAATGTCTCCTCTATTCAAGTTCCATGAGGCAAGCCAAAGCCTCAGACTAAAAAGAGACCTCTCACTAGGTTGGGAGTACCCATTGAAATAGTCCTTGAATAATTGATTTTTTCTAACATGATCACTATTCCTAAAATTAGACCTCTAGATGATCATTAACCTCATCCTAATTGGTACCACAAAGATGAATTCTAAAAATATCATAGAGTCAAAGGTCATGATATAGAAATGTGTATGCAATTAAATGACTATATTTAGGACCTAATTTAAAGAGGTGATATTGAAATAGAAGGGGAGAGTACTTCAAATCAATCTAATAATAAGCAAGTAGGCATTTATTAGGACCCCTTACCTAAGCATGATCAGAGAAATAGAAAACCACTAAGAGACTAGGGTCAAGCCTCCTCTTCAAATCACGCTGATTATCATGCCATACCATATCATTACATCAACACCATTAAAATATGAATCCCCCAAGACCCCGCTCCATCATCACCCACTATATTAAAAATCATTCGGTCTACAGTTGATTGTTTGGTTACTACCAGACGCATCAAAATCATAGTTCCTAGGGCACCCCCAAAGGACCTATCTACCTCCTCTACTACTCAAAAGGGGAATATTTCTAATAAAGTTTTAGTATCTTATTTTAAATCTTATGATATAATTTAGCATCTTGAGAATACACCCACTCAAATATCATTAATGAAACTTCTCAAAACATCCCCTTTACATCGTGAGATACTCAATTAGGTATTGAATAACCTAAAAGTCCTTAGTGATATTGACACCAATCAATTCCAAGCATTAGTGGTATATTTATCCCCTTCTTATAAAATTACCTTTGGTTCCCAAGACATGCCTCCTATTGGCCCCATCATAACTATCCATTATTCATATAAGTTTCCATATCCCACCATCATATTCCTTGGGTGCTTATAGATGGAAGGTCAACATTAAGTTTATGTAGTCTAGATTTAATAAATAAATTAGGGTATTCTGAAGCTTCCTTAGGGCCTACTCTGATTATGATAAAGGCATATGATGACAATGAATGGCCATCTATAGGAACTATCTACCTCCCCATTGCCATGGGACTCATCATACATCAAACCCTACTTCATATTGTGGTTGTTAATTAACCATATAGTATGTTTCTAGGCCATCTTTGGATCCATGAGATGTAATTTATCCCATCTACCTTACATTAATTTCTAAAATTTCCCCATTCAAACATGAAAGTCACCATTCTTGGGGAAATTAATCATTTTCATTTTTATCAAATGGATCAATCCCAATCATATCATTATCCTAGCATAGATAATTCTTTTTTAAGCACAAAAAATACTAAGTATATATGCCTGGACAAGGTTGAACCTACTTCAGATCCATTACCTGAAGTCACTCATTTAAAAATCACATCCATAGGTTATGGGGAATATGAATATAAAACTTGTTTTATAGGAAACTTACCACTTTCCCCATACAGTTATAGGTCCCCTACTATGCAAAAGACTAATCCTTTCAAATATAAATTCAAACCAATGACCTTCTCTATCATGGGATTATTATTAAAAGAGTACATTGATGAATTAAATGAATCATGGCTTATTCCAGAATATAAGGCCCTCACATCTCCTAGAAAGTGATACCCTTTCATTTAGAAATTGTTACAGAACATGCATTATCAAAGGAAAATACTAGGGAGACATGAGAAAGGTCAGCTTAAACCCATAACTATTCAAAAACATCCATAATATATTGGTTTAGGGTACAAACTATTTAATAATGAATTAAATAGTATTATTATGGATATCACTTAGATCCTTGAGGAGTCTCTCTTTGATGAATAAATTGAGACAGGTTATGTTTATAGTTACTTAGAAGAGCTTACTACCATAAACCTTTTCCTTGATACCACTATTTCCACCATAAACATATCCCTTTGATATCCCTCTTTAATTGATTGGGATCAACATCAGGAGTCATCTTTTGATATATTTCAAAGTGATGAAGTGATCTTAGAATTTTTGGGAGTTCAAGATTTTATGCCTTTCAAAGACCATAAGAAAGTCTTTTCTATTAATCTTTGTAAATCAACTTATTTCAAGGAAAAATATCATCCGATTGACTAAAGTGAAGAAGATCAGTTTGATGAGGAAGAGCCACTTCAAAATCCAAAAAAAAATCCTTTATGATTTAGTTAAATTAGAAGAATACAGTGAAATAGATATAAAACTCCCAGATGGTTTTGCTTCAGATATCCCAGATCAGTCATTACCCCCTTATCTCTAAGATCAGTTACCCTCTCTCATTGAGGAAGTGATTAAAGTTAACATTGGGACTGAAGATAATCCCAAAATCATCAAACTAGGGGTAGCTCTAACACCTAAGGAGTGTCAGATTATTATTGAGTTACTTAAGGAGTTTATAAAGGTTTTTGCATGGTATTATTCTGACATTCCTAGCCTTGATCCTCCTTTTTAATATACCATTTGGTTATGCATCTTAATGCTAAACCAATTAATCAAAAATTATGAAAGATGCACCCCAAAGTGGCCTTATTAGTTAAGAAAGAACTACAAAAATTCTTGGAAGCAAGATTTATCTGACCCGTTGATTATTATAATTAGATCTCCAACATTGTTCATGTGACTAAGCCACAAGGAGGAATTCATATTTGTACTGACTTTCAAGACATCAATAATTCAAGTCCTAAGGATGACTTCCCACAACTGAATATTGATATGATCATTGATTCAACAATAGGTTATGAAATGTTATCTCTCATGGATGGTTTTTTGGGCTATAATCAAATTAAAATCATGCCCGAGGATCAACACAAAATGGCCTTAATCACTCTATGGGAGACCCTTTTCTATTAGGTCATACCTTTTGGCATCAAAAATGCTTGTGTAACTTATCAACGGGCTATGACTATTATATTCCATGACATGATGCATGATAGAGTTTAAGATTATGTGGATGATATCTTGAGGAAGTCCTGACACAGATCAAAACACCACATAGTATTAAGAAGAATATTTGAGTAGCTACAAGAGTAAAAAGTTGGATTAAATCCCATTAAATGTGTATTTTGTGTTACCTTAGGAAAGTTATTGGGATTCATAGTTTTTAGGAGAGGTCTAGAAGTAGACCCTACTAAATTTAAAACAATTATGTAAATGCCTCCTCACAATCTAAAGCATCTTAGGAGTCTTCAAGGAAAATTGCAATTTATTCAATGATTTATCTATCAGCTCACTGATGAATGTCACCCCTTTTCTCATCTCTTAAGGAAGGGGACCACTTTTAGTTAGAACTCTGAGTACCAATAGACCTTCAACAATCTCAAGCAGTGCTTAGAAAACCCATATGTGTTATCACCCCTATCATGGGAAGGCCCTTACTCTTATATATATTTGCAAATCCTTGTGAAATAAGTGCCATCTTGGCACAACATAATAATCAAGTAAAATAACAAGAAATTTATTATCTCAATCGCACACTAATCTCTTATGAGTTGAATTATACGCTAATTGAGAAATATTGCCTAGTCATAGTCTTTGCCTCACAAAAACTTCAGCATTATTGCTTAACAATCAAATCCATCTCATCACTAAGGTTGATCATTTCAAATATTTACTATCAAAATCATCCCTCACAAAATGAATGGCCGAATGGATTATGTTACTCAATGAATTTTATATTTCATATATCAATCAAAAGGCCATTAAGGGATAAGTAATAGTGGATCAACTAGTAGAAGCACCTTTTAAAGTGACTAAACTTTTTAAAATAACCTTCTTAGATGATAGTTGTAATGAATCAATTTCCTTAGGTGATGGTTGGGTTCATTACGTGAAAGGATATGGAGATGTTCATACTTATTTGAATTCTATTAGTTACACTTTATAGAATGTTTGATTTTTTCCTGACATGAACAAAAATCTTCTTTCCATAAATGAAATAACTATGAATCCTAAACTTTGTATGGATTTTAAAGGAATTAAATGCATGGTTAGTAACCTTCATGCAAAGAAAGTCATTGTTATTGGTTTTGGTAACAAGGGATTGTATAAGTTGGTTTATCCCACAATAGAAAAAGAGCATGCACTAGAAGCAATTGAAATCACTATTAGTGTATGGTGTAAGAGGTATGGTCATGTCGATTATGATGAATTACATATATTAAGTCAAACTAACATGGTGAATGGAATGTCTTTTATTCAAAATAGACATAATGTATCTTCAGGATGTCAAATAAATAAACCAATTTCAACTTCATTTGACAATTCTAAGGAATAGAGAGCTAAACATGCATTAGGTTTGGTAAATATGAGTTTGCATGGTCCAATGCAGACATCTTCAATATCAAGAGCTTTGTATTAATTATTGCTTATAGATGAGTTTTCTATAAAAATGTGGGTTTATTTTTTTCATAGAAAGTCAAAATGTTTCTCTAACTTTGTTTCTTAGAAGGCTATGGTAGATAAATAGGGAGGGAAACATGTAAAATATCTTAGATCAATTAATGGGTATGAATTTATATCTAATACATCCATGTAATTATACAATAAATAAGGTATACCTAATCAATATTATACATATATAATGACATCATGGTAAGGTAGAATAGATAGTGATGGAGATGGCATAGTGTATGGTAGATAGCTAGAATGTACCATATCAGTATTAGGAAAAATATGTGAATACAATAGTGTACACTCTCAATAGAAGTCCCACACAAAATTTTCATAATATAACACTAGAAAAATCATGGTCAAATAAAACCCCAAATGTAATTAATCTTCATGTTTTTGGATCTATTGCTTCTATATTAGGTAAAGTATTCATGTTTCTTGGTTATTGTCAGTAAAAAGATGCATACATATTAATAAATGTCTCTACATATAGAATTGTGGTTGGTAAATTATGTTGATGTAGATGAGAAGGTACCATTATTTTCTATTAATAATAATGTATTTCTAAATTTTAAGTATGTTTCCGGAATAAGTTTTGGTACTAAATTTGAACAGGGCTAAAAAATGAAAATACCAAGAGTGTCAAATTCTAGTGGTGACAAGAGTGATTCTCACTCTTCACAATCAACTCAAGAAAACCAACACAAAAGGCCTAAGTGGTACCATATCATGATGAAATATATAAGTAAATGTGAATTGCCTTATTTGTTAGAAGGGCAATCTATAAGTTCAAGAAAATAAGGAGTGCAAGGTGAAGATCAAGTAAATTTTGCTCTTGATACTATTTCATAGTTATTGAAACCATAGAAAAGTTTAAAGACCAAATTCAAACCAAAATGGAATATTTCCATGAATTTTGGTGAAAGAGGAAGGGACATACAAAAAAATCACAAGAGTGTTATGAATAGTAAATGTCCTAAACTTATTCAACAATGGAAACTAGTAGGTGTTGGGTTTTAAATATCTCAACATAGAAATATCTCTTAATAGATAATCTATGTTGTTTAGTCTTGATGTATATCCTAAACTTTTTTTCCATACTTGATCACCCTAACAAATAGGTGAAACATGACACATCCAATAAATAAGAACAATTCAAGGAATAACAAAATCCAATAAACCTAATATTCAACACCATTTCCTATTCTACTTGGTGGCTTTAGTGGCTCATTACCCATGTACTCTAGTAAGATGGATTGGTGACAATAGGGACATTTGGATAAATTGATGTAGTGGCAGTAGACCTAATTTTGTTTAAGTTCATATATGGACTTAATCCTATTATTAAAAAATAACTAAAATAAATCATTTAGTCATTTAGGGTGAGTATTAGAAAAATTATTGTTATAAGCTTATTTAGATCATTATTTTGTGTGGTTATATTCTTGTAACCATATGTGTTTGGTTTTTTCATGGGTAACTCTCTTATTGCTTCTTATTGTGTGTTTGGTGTACCAACCTCATATATTATAGGAACTTATTACTTGCTTAAATATTAAGATTTATATATGGTTAGGAATATCACGTATTCTTGGCTTAATTCTTGTGTATTAGTTTATTCTATAACATCCATATAATAAATTTACAAAAATTACTCAATATAGAACCAATCCATAATGCACATCCAAAACAAACACCTCAAGTTGAACAAACTAAAAAGCATCCATACCAACGAGATTTAACAATCACATTATTCATAAATTATGTTTATTTTTATCATACCTATGTTGGTCCCACACAAACAAAAAACACGTATAATGTAATATGTTTGCAACAACTTGGCTTTGATCTAAGGACTTACAAAGCAAACGAGGATGTAAAGACTCCTTAGGCAACATCATAATACCAATTACTTTTGGTCCTAAAGTGATTCAAACAAGGGTTTGGTTTATGCCACACATATCACAATATGAATTTACATTTGGAACACTTTGTTTATATTAGGTGGAAGCCAAAATTAACCAAAATCAAGAAGGTATTTCATTTTCCTATGATGGAAAATTTATCTATATGCCACATGATGGCATTTGTTCTTCTACCTCACATGTAAATCATGAAGAAGAGCATGCCATGTACAATTTTCACATATCCAACCATGATCCAAACAATGCAAATGATCCAACCTAAGGTTGAGGGCATCTAAACAAAATACAAAAAAATCAAATATTCAAAAAAAATCCAAACACATTCAAATAATTCAAAAAAATACAAAAATATTCAGAATTTTCATATTTTATTATCTCCTTAGCATATATGTTGTTTGTTTTATGTTAATAGATAGTATATAATTTAATTTATATATACAAATATGTTTCACACATCTTTAAGTGTGATACAAGCATAACCAGACACATGATTTGTGTATTTTCAAATGTTGGACCTTTCCTCTACTCATGTCATATGGTATGTTGAGGGCATCTTCTTATTTGATCATGATTGATACAGGTTACATATCTTGTATGATCATTTATATATTATCTTGTTTGAGCTTATATTTTAATGCTTACACATGTCTATATCCACTTTCATAGTGTACTTGATATGTTATGTTACATAACATTTTTTGCTAATACATATATGCAAAGATTAGTATAATATGCTTATGTTGGTTGCTTATACTTCATTTATTCACATTGTCACTTCCTTAAATGTATTATAGTGCTTTTTATTATCTTTTTTATGTAACATTTGAATATGTTCCTTGTTTTTTGGTCCATGTGCCATTGTATGTTGATTAGACATTTGAATATGTCATTTTATGTTGATTGGACATTTAAATATGTCATTCCTTTCAATTATGTGATATTTAAAATTCCCTATGACATCTACTTGTACCATTCATTTTCATTACATTAAGTGCTCTTGTGTGTGTGCTTATTTGTTTTTTTTTCTTGTTGATCATGTATTAATATCCTCTAGACATTACCATGATTTATATCATACATTTTAAGATTTTATGTGATCACATATTGCAAGCCTAATTGATATATCTACTTTGACATGTTATACTTATATGTTATATGATTCATATTTAAATTACACATCTACCTTCTCCTTTTATGGTAAGGTACCTACTAGTTTCTATTTCCATGACCTCAAAAGGGGAGCATTTTAGTGGGGGCATGTCACAAGAACATGACCTCCACTCTTACACAAACTCTAGTTTAGTTTTTGTAGACACTAAATCTAAATTATATATCACTGTAGTCTTGTGCACTTGTAAAATACCTATCATAGTTTTACCTCTCATCTTTAAGACCTTCATATTGCTGAAAGGCTCACATCTGTTATCTTTGTGTCATAATTTCCTATCTCTTAATATGACCATATGTTATTCTAATGAACAGGCATTCTATACTATGTAAAATGGTCTAAACCTAATCATTATCCTTCTCTGATAGTTTTGGACCTGTACCTATTTTCTAGCCTTCCAAACACTTACGTTCCATCCTTATACCTACATCAATGCAAGTGTCCCTTTATAACTAAGTGTCTAGTGCCAAAAAGTCATCCAATTTGAAAATATAACATATCCTTATGTTTTGTCTAAGTGATCTATTGTGATATATTTTCAAAAGGGACTAGTATATATACAAGATCAAAACTCATTCATTTGTCACCTATCAAATTCATACATCTCACATACATAGAAACAAAAAAACTATAAATTGAGAATTCAAGTGAGAAAATATACCCTATTCATTCCTATTTCCATATCAATAATAGGATTAGTATATTTATAGGTCTAGATTACTAAAGTATCAGTGCATGAGCCATATTTTCTAAGTTATAAGCTAGGTCAATATATGTATTTATTTATCACATATTGCATCCTTATGCACACAAAAGCTAACATGTAAGGGATAATTACATAAGTTTGATTCCCTCTTCAAAGTATTAGATATGTAGGTAAAACTCATTGATAGAGGTATCCTTGGATCAATTTGATACCCTGATCCCACTAACCCATTTTTATCACAGTCACTCCAAGGGTGAGAAAGCTAGAGTTTGATCATTTGATGAAGAGTGATAGTATGTGCACATGATACATATACATCAAAATAAGAGTGACAAAAAAACTAGAAGGTTACAATTAGTTGCATTTATATCTAGTTACTATTTTGTACATGACATTGGTATCCAAATCAAACTCCTATGTCCACATAACTATCCAAATTCGATGCAAGAATTTGAGGCCATAAAATTCAAAATTCTAGGATCCTAATCTAATTCACTTCAATCCTATTTTATCCCAGATTGACATGCACACAACAAACTAGCTAAGTAGTCTTATTATAATTTATCACAATATCAATCAATAGTTAAAATTTATATTTTTGGCATATCTCAGTATTTAAATTTAGAATATTTTTTATATGAGTTTAAAAATTAATTAGCCTACTATGGATCTATTTAGCACCCTTGTGCTTAATAATTTTTATATTTTTAACCCAAGATACCTCACATATCTAAAATTTAGGGTTAAACATCTAGTGAATCCAACTTATCATTTAAAATGAATAAAAAGGAGCCTCATCCTCCTTCTAAACCTAAGGAGGGTGATAACTACCATCCCTCTAACCAAGTCCATGTTAGCATTCCTTCAATGGGTAAGGTAAATGGTCTATGTATGCATATTCAATATTAAATACCTAGGGTTAGTGCTTATGAAACCTTAAAAGATAAACACATCACTATGCACAAACTAATAGAAGTATTATAAAATAAAAATTAGTATTTTAGTTCAAGGCTCACATCATTGGAAATTCATATCACACACCTACAAAATCCAAAATATGTTGGTGTTAATCATAAGTTTGCATCTTCATCTAGAAATTTTGTACCCAATAAGGTTTTAAATCCAAATGAAAATCTAAAAAATAATATATATAAAATAAGAGATTCAAAAGGTGAACAAAAGGCTAATAAGAGTCCATTTGAAGTTCCAAAATAAATGCTTCAAAACAAAAGTGATCCAACTACCTCTTATACATCCTCTTAGAATGTCAAAATACTATTGTGCATATCATAGGATGCATGGACATCATATTAATTGTTGTCTAGCCTTGAAGAATAAAATACAAAAGATATATGATAGTGGTGATCATAGCATTGATACATTAATCAAGTAAACCACTCACATTATGAGTACCTCTCCAAAAGCACAAGTACAAAAAAAACAAATATTGGTACAAAAGACAATTCAAAGAAAAATAAATTGAAAATGCAAAAATTAGATGAAGAAAAGATTCAAAAGGAACAATTAGAACAAGAAAATATTAAAAAGGACAAGCTAGAGCAAGATATGTTATAAAAATATCAATAAGTCAAATCACAAATTACATCTTTTCATAGTGTGCAAGAAAATATACATGATTCTTTTTTAGTCCATAATGAGATGTGTGTTCCTAAAAATGATGAACATACTCAAGAAAAGAAAAAATTCCAAAAAGAAACTCCAATGTATGGTAAAATTGGGTTTTCATATGTGGATGTTCAAAATGATATATCATAAGTTTAATAACAACATAAGAAGTTCCATATTTCCTATACTAATAACACAAAAGATTGGTATGATCCTAATACCATATACTATTTTTATGATACTAATGATATTGATTAAACAACATATGAATATGATACACATGATACAAAGCCTTCATAAAAACATCTCCTTGATGAGTACATTAACTTATAGTAACACTTTTATTTGTACATGTCTTCTTTGAAAACCATTTTCAAATATTACAAAACTACCAAAAACATTCAAAAATAGCATGTTCCTAGTTTTACTATTTCTTATACATATGTTGTTTGCTTCATGTTAGTAGATAGAATATAATTATTTTCATATATACACATATGTTTCACTCTTAATTTGAGGGTGATACAAGCATACCCAGATACATGATATTCTCACATACAAATGTTGAGATTTCCCTCTGTTCATGTCCTAAGTACGTTGGAGGAATCTAATTTCTTTTATCATGATATACCTAGGTTATATTATTAAATGATCACTTTCCATTATCATGATTGAGCTTATATACATACACATGCCTTTACCCATGATTATATCTTTTTTAGTGTAATTGATATGCTATCCACTTAACATTTTTTACTAACGCATATATACAAGGACTATTATGATATGCTTATATTGGTTGCTTATGATTCCATGCTTTCTTATTTACACTTCCTTGAGTGTATTTCTTTTATTGATCTTGTATTGTTTATTTGAGCATTTGAATATGCTCCCTTAGTTGTGCACCTCATGCCTTTGTTTTCCTATTGCAACATTTGAACAATTTATAAGCTTATTGTATATGGACATTTGAATATGTCACCCTATTCTGTTTTGACATTTTAATAATTCATGACCCTTAGATTTTATTGAATTTGAACATGCCCCTTGTATGTGGTCTCCTTGGATCATTGCTTATTGTTTTGATTTTAAGTTCTCTTGGGTGTGTATTTGATTGCTTGATGAGCTTGTATTATTACTCTCTAGACATTGCCATGATCTATATCATGCATTTTAGGACTTGATATGATCAATACTACATACCTCATTTCAATTTCTACCTAGACATGTTCCTCTTATATGCTAAAATATCTATACACAATTTATAAAATTATTGTATCCTTTTGAAGTAAGTCAACTACTAGAATCTATTGCCTCTCACCTCAAATTGGGGGGGGATATCAATGGGGGCATGTCATAGAGGCATAAATTATACATTTTCATAGTTTTAGATTTCAGTGGGGGCATGTCAAAAAGGCATGAATTCCACACTTATTTAGTATTCAACATCTCTAGATTATATTGAGGTATGTTATGGAAACATGTTATCCACACATACACCAATTCTCAGACTCCCCAAATTTAGTGGGGTCATATCATGGAAAGATTTCCTACACACACACAAAATTTCATATTCACCAGATTTCATAGTTATATGATTTAGATACACATTTGTGGAAACATTATATACATTGGTACTATTATTATATGTAGATTTTAGCTTAATATATAAGGTGCATAAGCCATGAAAAGGGCACCTTAAATTAAAAATCAAATCAACTTTTATATTTCAAACACTACTACGGATTGTTATCATACCCAAGATGGATTTTTAGGGACTTATATTGAGCCAATTTGCTGCAATAGTTGGTTTACCTTTTAGAAGGTTGAGGTGATTAAATCACTCAATATTACCAATTTTATAAGTTAAAATTGATTAAATCATATAAATTCACTAGATTTATAGGATGGAGTGATAATATAATCCACCCCCACAATACATATAGTGTGATTTGATTGGATCACTCACACTCACCAAGTTATAAGTATAATTGGGTTACACAATTGAGATAAGATCAATGGCTATGTGGAAACTCACCTTTTTGTCAAGGATGGGGCCATGTTGTCCTCAAATGTATGTATGTATGAATGCATGCACTTTTAGGTTTAAAAACTATCATAATCTTATCTCTAATGCTTCATAATGAACCATCTCTTCAAATAAAATTTTTAAAAGGCAAGAGGTTGCATCAACACACATGTGTACTCGTAGCCTTGCTCTCTCTACTTTCAATCATTTTAAATTCTTTAAATTTTATATTTCATACATTTATTATATATTGTAACTTACTCTAGGTTATAGGTTAGTCACCAAAAAATCACTCAAGTTGGTATCATGTAAATACACGGTGTGTTATACACACCCAAGTACGTATTTCTTTTCCTTTAAACTAGTAATTTCATTACTAGATTTAAGGGGGATGTAGACATTAAATCTGAATTATATAACATCTTAGTATTATACACTTGAAACATTCCTATCATGGTTGTAGCCCTCATCTCTAATACCTTCTTGCTATCGAAAGGCTTGTATCTGGTATCTTTGTATGCCAAATTACTTATCTCTTAGTCTGACCAAATGTTATTATGATGACTAGGCCTTTAAAAATTCTCTAAACCTTATCATTATCCTTCTCTACTAGTTTTGGACATACATCTATTTTCTTGCCTCCTTGACACTTGCATCCCAACAAAAATCCCACATTGACACAAGTGTCATTTTTCCAACTAAGTGTGTAGTGCCAAAAATTCATCCAATTTATAAATGTAATGTATTCTTATGGTCGGCCTAAGTGATTTGGTGAAAGATATTTTCTAAAAGAATTAGTGTATATACAATATTAACTCTCATTCATTACTCACCTATAAAATTCATACCTCTCACATACATAGAAATAAAATAACTATCAATCAGGCATTCATGTCAAAAAATTTGCCTTATTCATTCCTATTTTTATATTAGTCATAGGAGCAGTCTATCTATAGGTTTGAAGTACTAAAGGAGCAGTCCATGAGCCATATTTACCAAGTTACAATTTAGTTCACTATATGTACTTGCTTATCACATAGTGCATCTTTATACACACAAAATCTAACATATAGGGGAGAGCCACATAATTTTGAGTCCCTCTTTGAAGAATTGGATATGTAGACATCACCCATTGATATAGGGGTCCTTGGTACATCTCGACACTATGAGCCCACTAACCCATTTTCTCCATAGTCAATCCAAGGGTGAGGAAGCTAGGGTTTGATCATTTTAAAAATATCAATAGTCTATGTGTATGATTGATATACATTAGAATAAAGGTAATAGAAACCTAGAAGGCTCTATTTGGTCTCATCTAGATCTAGTTAGTATTTTGTAGAGGACACCTATGTCTAGACTAGACTACTATGTTGACATAACTATCCAAATCCAATGTAAGCATATGAGGCCATAGAATGTAAAATTATAATATTTGATGATTGCTCCAGGATCCTAATCCAATCCACTTCTAGCCTAGTTCATCCCATATCTACATGTGCATAGTAAACTAGGTAAGTACTCTTATTTCTAATTTATCATAATATCAATCAATCAATATAATTTTTATGTTTTGCATATCTTGGTATTTAAATTTAGAATATTTTTTATCCAAGTTTAAAAATTAATTAGCCTGATATAAATATATTTTTCACCTTTTTACTTAATCATTTATATATTCTTAACCCTAAATACCCCACATATCTAAAATTTAAGGTTAAACAATTTCATGATTAAGATATATAATTAGGTCATAATCCTAGACATTACACTGATTTTGCATAAATTTAAAATAGAGTTTTTCATATTTATAACACACATACTCCAGATCAAACATATCATAGGTGCATATGCCATTTTATTACACCAAAAATTTTAAAATTTATCAAATACACTAATCACCAGGACGTACCAATTACACTAAGATGTACTATTATTAAGCCTTTTCTACTGCATTAGTGGATTTAATTTATAGGTTGAATTGATTAAATATTCAACCTCACCATATTTATATTTTGGAGTGATTAAATCATCCAATCTCACCATATTTATAGGATGAGTTGATTAAATCACTCACCCTCACTAGATTATATGTATTCACACTTAAGTTATGCGATCGAGATATAATGATCTCGATGGTCATGTCATAAATCCTCCTTACATCAGATTAAGGGTATAATACCTTCCATTATCCCTCTTTAGATCTCCAAGGTTTAGGTTTAAACCTTTTCTAGCTTCAATTCTTCATAAGGAAGCATCTTTACCAAGTCAAAGCATCAAGAAGTAACATGGTTACATCAACACACAAATGTGCTCCTTCCCTGCTCTCTTTATTTTCAATCATTTCAATTTTTAGATTATATGCACTGATTTATCCTATAAAATGTTTTTGATTATATTTCATACACTAAAAATCACTCAAAGTGGGTTCAAGCAAAGGCAATATGTGTTATATACACCTAGGTACACATTTATTTCTTTTAACCTAGTAATTTCATCCTTATGCATTACTAGATTAAAGGAGGAAAATGTAGATACTAAAACTAAATATTTATAGAATTTCAATCTTTTAAATTTGATGATAGGACCTAGGTTCCCCAAAGCTCTGACACTACTTGTCAGAATTAAGAGCACATATGATTACCATTGTATAAGCAACTAAATGCGAAATTTAACTAAAAGTACAAGTAACTAGAAATAAAAAATAGCACAGAATATGAGAGGCAACACACAATTGTATTCAACTCATTACAGAAGGAAATTACAATAAAGAGATCACACTCTTTCATCCACTTTGTGGGCATACCAGTAATCTTCCCTCAAGAGTTATATTCTCTCAATACAGGTCACAACAAACAACTCACACACAGAGCTGTTGTTCACCTCAACTAGTCAATACAATACTACCAGTACAATCGAGTACGAACCGGTACTCCAAGTAGATCTCACCATGATCTTGCTCCTTGATGTGTTGTTGTCACCTTGGATCTTGCTACCCCACAGATCTCCTTTTGACCCTCGCACACACACACCTACAGATCAACCTGATCTTACTTATCACATGTAGATCTCCTAACAGAGCTTGCATAACCTGCAGCTCAACCTGATCTTACATACCTAGAAGAACCCCTATGATTCCACCATGGAATAACTCTCCTAGTTCTACAAATTTACAATACAACCCATGAGTCTATTATATAGATTCCATGCATAAAATAATTAGACAAGTGGCTCAAGACTCAAACTAGTCTTTAACATGCAAACAACCGGTTCAAAAAACTGACTATTCATCATCAAGCAGTTCTGGAACCGCACAGGTGATTGATGTCAGTCCCTGTCTGACTGGAGGTAACCGACGTCGACTGACTCCTACCAATGTTAGTTGCTTTCTGTCAACCCCTACCCGACGTCGGTGATCCTGCTGACGTCGATGACTGTGACACTCAGCACCCTCCTCCATGTTTGCATCTGGGTGAAGCTTTTAGCTCTACAACCTAACAATCTCCCACTTGGAGATAAATAGCTACACATGTACTTGTACCAGTACATTGTCTAATACGTATCCTGGCTTGTATCCCTCTTCAAGCTCAATCTTGAAGACCAACCACCACACACCCTATGGTGCTACACCTGTGTCTCAATTTCTCCATTCTCAGCTTACCTTCTTCTACCATTGCTATACTCCCACTCAAACAGAAACCCCTGTGAGTAACCTATAATCAACAAACACTAACCAGATCTAAACCACCTGTTAGTCAACCTCGCTCTGAGAACCTCCAACCTCACTCTAATACCAATTGATAGGACCTAGGTTCCCCAAAGCTCTGACACTACTTGTTACAATTAAGAGCACATATGATTACCATTGTATAAGCAACTAAATGCAAAATTTAACCAGAAGTACAAGTAACTAGAAATAAGAAATAGCACAGAATATGAGAGGCAACACACAATTGTATTCAACTCATTACATAATGAAATTACAATAAAGAGATCACACTCTTTCATCCACTTTGTGGGCATACCAATAATCTTCCCTCAAGAGTTATCTTCTCTCAATACAGGTCACAACAAACAACTCACACACAGAGCTGTTGTTCACCTCAACCAGTGAGTACAATACTGCCAGTACAACTGAGTACGAACCAGTACTCCAAGTAGATCTCACCATGATCTTGCTCCTTGATGTGTTTTTGTCACCTTGGATCTTACTACCCCACAGATATCCTTTTGACCCTCACACACACACACACCTACAGATCAACCCGATCTTACTTATCACATGTAGATCTCCTAACAGAGCTTGCACAACCTGTAGCTCAACCTGATCTTACATACCTGAAAAAACTCTGTGATTCTACCATGGAAGAACTCTCCTAGTTCTATAACTTTACAATACATCCCATGAGTCTATTATATAGATCCCATGCATACAATAATTAGACAAGCAGCTCAAGACTCAAACTAGTCTTTAACATGCAAACAACCGGTTCAACAAATTGACTATCCGTCAACAAGCAGTTCTAGAACTGCACAGGCGACCGACGTCGGTCCCTGTCTGACTGGAGGTAACCGACATCGGCTGACTCTTGCCGATGTCAGTTACTTTCTATCGACCCCTGCCTAACGTCGGTGATCCTACCGACGTCGGCGACTGTGACACTCAACACCCTCCTCCATGTTTGCATCTAGGTGAAGCTTTTAGCTCCACAACCTAACATTTGACAAATATCAATTAGGGATCTACCCTTCATTTATATACCTAATTATTTTCAAAATACTCACATTCACCATCTCATTGTGTCTAAATTTTATCTCTTAGCCTGATTTGTATCATTCTGATGAATTAGATCCCCTGTATTGTAAAGAAATATTAAACCTTGATAAACAATCTTCATTATGAGGTTTAGATATGTACCTATTTTTTATCCCTCTAACACTACCTACCATAGAGGGACACTACCACTGATAGTAGTGTCCAGATCTTTATCTAGTGTCTAGTTGTCAAAAGTCATTTAAATTATAAAATGATCAAAACCCATGGGTAAAACTAAATGTCTTATCAAACCCTATCATGAGATATTTTCAAAAGGTGTGGTATAAATACAATTTTAATCCTTATCATTCATCATCACAAATATGAAGTAAACACCTATGAAATATAAATCAATTAAATGGACAAACAATCTACTCTATTCATCTGTATTTTCCTATCAAGCATGGGAGCAATCATATTATAGTTCTAAAGAATTCAAAAAGAATCCCATCAGTGATATTTATCAAATTAAAAGATAGATCATTGTATGCATCTTCATATAGTATATTTCACCATTATGCATACACTATCTCACACATAGGGGAGAACTACATAAGTCTAAATCCCTCCTTGAAGTATTGGTTATGTAGGTAGTACCCATTGACAAAGGGGTCTTTGGGGTAGCTTGAAACTGTGAGTCCACTAACTCATTTTTCAGTAAGCTCATTCTAAGGATGAAGAAGGGTGAAGAGCTAGAATTTTTTGAATTAGTGAAGAGCAATATCCTATATCCTAGATATGAATTCATTATCAAAAAGGTGATTAAAACCCAGATTGGTGAAGTTGGTGACATCCAAATCTAGTCATTAGTTTGTACTATACACATGCATCACATTCAGACACTAGCATCAATGGTAGTGTCTAAATCTAATGGTAGTGTCTGAGGCCACAAAATTATAATTTTTAAATTTGACGATTGATCTAGAATATTGATCCTACATATTTTATACATGTTCCCAATCTAGATCCGTATACACATAGTAAACTAGCTAAGTACTATTGTTTCTTATTTATTAAAGTATATTTCAATAGTTGTAATTTACTATTTTTATCAATCTCAATTATATAAATTTAGAATATAATTTATCTAATTTTTATATTAATTAGCTTGATATAAATTAATTTATCACCCTTGTGTTTAAACTACTATATTCTTAACACTAAATCCCCCACAATCTAAATTTAGTGTTAAACACCAAATAGTCCTCAATTTCTCATCTAATTATTACCCACAAGGTAATGGGGTAGTTGAATTGATGAATAAAGATTTGATAGATGTGACTAAAAGGATATTGGATAAAAACCCATAGAATTAGCATAACATGTTAAAATTTTCATTATGGTCTAATATAGCTAGAGTTAAATCAGCCCTAGGCATGTCACCATATCACCTCATGTATGGCCAAGATATTGTCTTTCTTATGGGGCTAAGAATCCCAATCTTGAAGTTTATGAGAGATTACCTATAAATTAAGGACAATAATGAGGCTCAACTCTTGAATCTGATACAATTTGAAGAAAAGTGTGATGTAACCCTGTTGTATTTTAGTAAACACCAAAGAGTTGTCAAGCGCTAATTTGATAAATCGGCCAAAGTGAAATCTTTTTAGATATCTGATTATGTCCTTCTCTAGGATAAGGTTTAGAAGTAAAAGGGAGAACATGGTAAATTTTTATGCCTTGTGGTTAGGTCCCTACCAAATTTTTGAAATCCTAGGTGATAATGTGTTTCATCTCAAGTGTCTAATTAGTGAGGGCATTCAATTTCCTATCAATAAGAAGTTCCTAAATCACTCCTTCTAGGCCTGAATTGGCCTGGTAAGCTCTTGTATATAATTTTTTTCTATGTTTCCTACTTTTATTTTTAGTTTAGGTTGTTTTTCTTATTTTTCATCTTTGATCTGGCCATGTCATTTGTCTCTTTTGGTTTGGTCAGTATTTTTTTACCTCAAGGGTTCTTCATTAATCAAGGGATGAGGAAGAAAGGCCTATAGGTAAGTAACAGGAGTGACATTCTAGTGCTTAAGTACTCTGAGTAGTTGTGACTTAAGATTTTATTTTTGAGTCAATTTTAAAAGCCTAGACTATCATGTGTATTTTGGATTTATTTATGTTTGGGTAATTTTGGGTCAACTATTTAGCCTATGAAGATATTATCTCCAAACCACACATAAAAATCACATTTTAAAGGTTTTTAGGTCTACTTAGACAAGTTACTGTGGTTAAGATATAAGGTGAAAATTCTATAATTTTTCCTTTCATTTTCCATGGTGGTCCCCAAGCCAGAATTGAAACATTGAAAAAATGAAAGAAAAAGTAAAGAGATAAAAAAGAAAAGAAATCTATTGAAAAACTTGATTTTTGGGTGATTCAGGAAACCTCTATCAGGGATATGAATGTTTAGATGGTAGTAGAGTAAGGCCTTGATTGGGGTCAGAGATAACTTTGTCAAGGCTATGGACACCTGGCTGGAAATAAAACAATGTCCAAGTAAGCATTCTCAAGGTAGAATTCACTATCCTAATGATCAAAGCTCTAGTAACTAATCCTTGTAAATTCTATGAAATGATAATAAACTCCTATACACACATTAGGTCAATAAGAATATTGGATGTAGTCTTATAGTCATTCCCTTTTTTCCTATCTTGAATCTGTTCATGTTCTATGCATTGTCTTGACTAGAGATTTTGGATCCATACACACATTTATTTCATTCAAAAATATTAAAGACTATTTTTCAATAGAGTCACTACTTTTTGTGGTTTGCACAACATGCCCTAATCCCTCCTAAATCATGGTGCCTCTCTTTTTGATTTGTGTTCCACTCTCATTTGTGCTCATGGGCCAGTTGATATCAACTCTCTCAAGTTATTCTCGAGGGTCATTTCAGTTTATGTGCCAAATCGGGGCCCAAAATTCCCTTCATTGTGAACACCAAGTCCATGTGAGAAAGTTTCATATATAACACAATCTAAAAATAGAGTTTCAATGTGTTTATTTGCTTAAAATGGCTTGAATCACCTTATACACTAAGAGTTATTTATCAGTAGATGGAACCCAAGCATTGTCTATCAACACCCAGAACCTAAGAGTTGTTTATCAATAGCCAAAAACTTAGGGCTATCTAGAAGCAACTAGAACCTAAGGGTTGTCTATTAATAGCTAAAACCCAAAGGATCCTAAACAATTTTTCTGGATAGCATGTTAGCATTTTAGACAACTTTTGAACCATTTCTCCATTTTGCAATATGTCCATGGCACTGGGAAGTTGGTTCTGACCTAGACATCATGGTATAATCAATTTTTTGGGGAATTATGCTAATCAAAATATTCCATCTTTATCTTGTCTAAGTTCCTTATTTTTATAATAAAGTGCATTTAAATGAGTTAAAATCTTTTTTTGTTCTAAAAAGTAATTTATCTTTTTTGTTTTATAGGTGTGAAAATGGTTAAAATATAAGAAGATTAGATATTGGGGGGTAGTGTGGAGGGGAGGGGGGGGAGTGCACAATCAAATTTAAGTTAAAGTGTTTTTTGGTTTTGAAAGGAAAATTATTTCCCTCCATTGACCAATTTTTCTATAAATAGAGAGTCGAAGGCCACTCTAGTAGATGGCTCATTTTTGCATCCAATGAGACATTATGGTCCAAACATCTTTTTTTATGCATTTTTATTGCTTTATAGGGTAGTTTATCTCATTTTTATGCTTGGTCATGATGTTATGCTAGTGAATCTTGTAACCAAATAATTATTGTGGTTCCAAACATTGTTATTATCTTGATTAATTGAAAGCTCTAAATTCTTGTGTTCATTTCCTGTGCATGCAATATGGTGGTTATCTTCCTTTCTCTCATAGTTAACTTATCCTCAAACTCTTACATTGTCTTCTAGTTGTGGCTACATTTATATTGGCTAGGCTAAGGATTGATTTTGTGGGATTTTCTCAATCATAGTTTTGGATTCGTTTCCATTGTAATAGGCTTTTTCTTTCTCTCTTTTCCCCTTTCCTTTTGTACTTTTCTATGCATCTGTTAATCTAGGGTTTGATCAGATCAAAGCGAATTTAAATGTAATCAGGGTTTACAAGTTATATTTCGATTGTAAATTGTATTCCATTATTATTCATGTATTGTTAGATTCGTGTAATATAATGAATAATTAAGACAGTCGTATTCTCATTGCTTAAATCTTAAAACTGGTGAATCTCATTTAGGGAAAATTTATGCAATTTTTAGTTCCCAAAATTGCTTTTTATACTCTACGTTCCCAAAACTAATTTTTGCATTGTAGTTCCCAAGATTATTTTGTAACCTACAGTTCTCAAAACTACATTTTGCACCCTACATTTCCCAAAACTACTTTTTGCACCCTGTAGTTCCCAAACTACTTTTGTAGTTTTTAGTTAACTAGATATGAATGCAATTTGTATTTGAATGTTTAATCTCCATTGCATAACATTATCATTGAAATTGATGCATTATTGAATACAATGTAATAAATGTTTAAATCGGCCATTTTCATCTATTAAAATTTTAAAAAAAGTTGATTTATACATGGGCAAGTGTATGCATATTTTGTCATTTTTTCGGATGCATTAAAGCCACATCATAAAACGAATAAACACACTCTACACTCTAATTTTTTAAATACCATAATGATATTTAATATTCTAGAACTAACATAGGCCCCTTGTATTAGAACAGTTTAGCACAGACCAACTAGATTACCCATTCCACTGAGATCTAGCAAACATAGACCTTGGGGAGATTTATGGATCTCCTTTTAGGAGAGGTTGGATGGCGACCATCCTGCCTAGGTTGGTGGGCCAAACAATCCATCAATAGATGGTATCTTTCCCTTGCCATGCCAATAGAATAATTTATTATGATACACATGTAAACACCTATTTAAAATGCCCCCTAAGAATTTATTAGACATTAAATAACATAATTATATTGTACATTAGTATTTTTTAATTATTGATCCAAATTAGAAATTATTGGTTTTTTTAGTAATGTATAAAGGTCAATTTTTGAAAGGGCCCAAACCCTTGTACAAAAGAGAGGAAGAAATTAAGACAATACAGTCATCACAACAAAAAAATAAGAAACAAGACACATGATCCCAAAAGAAAAAATGTTGTCACATGAATGGCAAACAACAAACCAACTTACACACTGAAGTTACTGAGGGTTTTAGCCGCTTCCCACTCCTCTTCCATAAACTTAATGTACACTTTTATGATTTCTTCATTATAATCCTTGGAAATTTTGATTTTACTACCTTTGATCCTACCACTTTTTCTGGTATTCAAGGGATCCTCCTCTTTACCAATAACACCTTATTTAAATATTGCAATGCTTGCAAACCGATTCTTGATGGTTATCTCACTAAGTTGTAGAGCCTTACTGAGGCCTCCTTTCACATAACTATGAGTAGTCTTCATTTGGGTTAAATTCTTCTTTTAAGTTATTGGTTTATTTTTCATTTGTCATGAGGACCCCCTTATTATCTCTCCCGAGTTTTTCTCCTCTCTTGTTTCTCTCTCTATGTGGTTGTCCTCCTATTAACGTATTCAAATTGATAATATGACACTATTTTCATTTTATCTCTAAAAAATATGATATATTATGAAAGATCTCTTTCGTTTCGTTACGTTCTTGTGATATTAAACAAAGCATCATTCTAGAAGGCAACTCGCAAGTTGAGCCTCATTTGACTGAATTCTATTTGCTATTCCACTTACAACTTATCCGGGGAAAATAAAAAACAAAAAATGTGAACCATCACACGTTAAGATATTCGCGCAATACACGAAGAGTGGGGTCCATATGATATTTACGTGCTTTGTGACAAAGTGTGCTTACATTTGCAGCTAACCTCATCAATTGCGAATGATCGATGCCCTTTTTTTCACTTTAACATACCAAAGGGGGTGGGCAAAGGATGAATGCCTTTTCAATCCATGAATTGTTTTATCACCAACCAAAATCTTCCGAGGTTCATCGCCTTTAATTTGTCTACTCATCCATTTCACTCCAAGATATATGTTTTGAAGCTTTTATTTTTCACTTACCGGATAATTTTTTATTAATTCACTAATAATTTTTTGAAAAAGAATCACCAATGTTTCTATTAAAAGTAGATATTGTTTTAGATTTTCCGTTTAATTTATTTAAAAAAATAATCTGCAAAATTTTCCATGCCCAATTTTAACCAATAATTTATTTTATTTTATTTTTAATTCTTTATTATTTTACCATAAAACAATCTTTAATGATTTTGTGACGCTACTCGATTTGATAATTGCATAACAACTAAATAAAGGCATAATAAATATTAGAGGAAAACACTTGCAAACACACTTAAAATATGCTAGTAAGGGATAACAAGTTACCCACTTTATGTACTAAAATATGAATTATATAGTACTTCAATGTTGTATACTTGACAAATACTTATCATAGTTGTACCTTTCAGTTCTAGACTTATCCATTATCGAAAGCCCCACATTCACTATCTCCTTGTGTCACTAATTGCTTATCTCTTCATCCGACCATTTGTATTTCTGGACTAGGGCTTCTATACCATGCTAAAAGCTCTAAACCTAATTATTATTCTTTATTATTAGTTTTGAACTTGTACCTATTTTCTAGCTTCCTAAACACATCCCAGATAGACACCTACGTTGGTGCAAGTGTCCACTTTTCTTCCAAAGTGTCCACTGCCCAAAAGTCACCTAAATTTATAAAATATATGTGTGAACAAGGAATTTGACTAAGAAGAGGAGATTAGTATGGTGTTAGTGAATGAAACCAAATCAAAAACACATTAAGCTAACATCTTCATGCCTAGTTACTAGGGTGAGTTTAGTAATAAAAACAAATGACAAACACAACTAAAAATTAAGGGAAAACAACAAGAAATTCCTTCACCTTCCTTGGATGCTCCAAATGCTTTTGTAGTAGTGGCTTGCTCAGTTTTGTGCTCATGACGTCCTTGGCAATGGAAGCTTGGCTACCTCCATCTCTCCTTGGCACCTTTGGCTTGTGGCTTGGCTTGGAATCAATTTAGCATGGTAACACTAATTGCAATGGCTTCTTGAAGATATTTGTGCATTATAACTTTGCACCAAAATAGCTTAGAAATGATGTTCATGGCCTCTCTATTTATAGATTTTTAAGAATGTCTAGAATCAACCTAAACCATCCATCTTGAGATTGAGATGTGTGGTTGAAGATTAATTCAATTTTTGGAATTAAGTTTATAATTATCCTCATCATGACATTGGAATAAGGGGCAATTAAGAGGCATAGAGGGCATCATGGAAGGCATTGATGAGGCATGAAGGGCATGAATCCTAATATTTGTGGCATTTATGGCCTAGGGATGTCTTCTAAAGAAATGAAGTCACATGATGATGTAGATATTCAATATTCATTTCAAAAATAAAATTTTCAACAAGTTTCCATGGAATTATTGATTAGACCTTGATTTGGGTTAATTAGTTCTTAAGCTTGTTTAAGTACTTTATGCACAAATTACTTAAATTGATCAGAATGCCTTATTATTGGTTCAAAATTTGACTGGATTAGAATTGGGAGGCAAGGTCAGATGCATTGGATTCATTATCTCATTTAGGAAGTTATCAACAACAAATAACAAAGCCACGCATCTCGTACAAGAGATTTGATAGGAAAGAGCAATCCAGAGCACCTAAGTGCACAATTGGCATTTTGACTCGAAATGAACTAATCAAAGTTAGATGGCTCATAAATTGCACTACCCCATTTAATGATACTTTAGCCAAAATTGGTACTTGAATATGTTAGTTTCACATCATTTAGCATGTTTTAGTGTTTTTAGGCCAAATTGTGCATTTTGGTGGAAATTAGCCAAAACCTTGGTTGAATGTTTATCGATGGCCAGTTTTAGGTGTCTGCAAAATGTATCCTAAACATCGACCTAATTTTTTTAGTGTGAGATATTTATAAAAGGGATTGGTATATATACAAGATCAAACTCTTACTCATTCTTCATCTAATAATCCCCTCCAAATCACATACAATTCACAAGACTATACACCAAAAAACACTTAATCAATCATTCAAGTGAGCAAACCTACCATATTCATTCATATTTATATATTAGTCATTGGAAAAATAATTTTAAATGTTTGAAGCATTTAGAGAGCAACCCATTAGTCATTTTTTCCAAGTTACAAGTTAGGTCATTACATGTCTTTAATTATCACATATTGCATCATTGTACACACACAATTCAACACATAAAGAAGAACTACATAAGTCTGAGGCCCTCTTCAGAGTATTGTCCATGTAGGGAGTTCCCATTCATAGAGGGGTCCTTGAGCCAGCTCAACATCGTGAGCCCATTAACCCATTTTTTCTATAGTCATTCTAAAGGTAAAGAGCTAGGTTTTGATTATTTGACAAAGAGTGACAACTTGTACACATGATTTGAAGAGATTAGAAGAAAGGGAATAAAAAATTAAATGGGATCTAGTTCACCACATCCAAATCCATTAAATATTCTATATAGGACACCTATGGTAGGGTTATACACTTACATCAATGCAACTATTTAGATATGATGCAAGCATTTGAGGTCACAAAAAGAATATTCCTAAAATCTAACGATTGTTCTAGGATCACATTCCAATCCACTTGCAGTATGTTCTATATCAGATCTACATGTATATAGTAAATTATCTAAGTGTCATTTATTTCTAATTCATTAAAATATCTATCAATATCTGTAATTTACTATTTTTAGCAATCTCACTTGTATAAATTAATAATATTATTTGACTAAGTTTTCTATTAATTGACTTACTAATTAGATTAATTCACTATCTTTGTGTAAAAGTTAATCTGGTCCCCTTAACCCTTGATAACCACACATATCAAAATTTAGGGTTATACACCTACCCTTTTATAAAATTTCTTATAAATATTACCATACACCCTTTATCACATCTCCTTAAAGGAATAATGTCAAAGTATTTAATCACATGTTATAGACTGAGCCATTCCTAACCTTGTTGGCCAATACAACTACAATGAACCTCATCCTTACCTAAAAGAAAAGATTTATGTATGAAAAGCTTGGATTCAAAATAACTATAATATACATCCATTTTATTGTTCAGATTATCAAAATTGTCTTGCTCAAGAACCCAAAAAAATGGAAGTGTCGTTCACAAACTTCGCTTGAAGTATTTTTTCTTAATTAGGGAGCACAATACCTTTTACTAGAGGACCAAGAGTATAATCCTTTAGCAATAAATTAATAGATTTCATAGTAACAAAAATAAATAATGGGATATGCTATGTACCTAGGGATATGATATATTATTGTACATGGCTTGATGGAGATGCCGACATGTAGCACACATCCCCTTAGTTAGTTATATGGGTATAATATATTAGGATAATAGAGTAACTTTTGAAATTAGTACATTGGATAATGGTTAGCCTACACTGGGATTATGAGGTTACCCATTCATGGGTTAGATAGATGTATATATATAGGAGATGATTATCATGGTAAAGATATAAAGTAAGCATTGAGTCTTCTATTGTAAGAGGATAATGGAGGTTGTCCCCTCAAAGAGACATTGTGGAGTTATTCCTTCCTAAAAGAGTATTATATGGTGTTTTCCTACCTTAAGGGTATTTTTGCATATATTGAATATCAAGATCTTAACAAGTGGTATCAGAGCTTTGATTTGGGTAATTTGTGTGGAGTGAAACCCTAATTTCACTATATCTTCTGAAATATAAAGAATTTTTATTCAAAATTTTTATTGGAGATGTAAGAATATATAAGAGAAGTAAATTCAAAATTTTAGAATTTTTTGAGTTTTTTTGAGTGAATTGTTGTGATTTTATGTTTTTCATATATTCAATCTACAAGTCAAAATTTGTGATATTTTTTCACAAAATTTTGAATAGAGATCCAATATCATAAGAGGAAGCTAAAATAAAAATTTTGGACTTTTTTTATTATGTTTGTATGATTTTTTAACATTTTAAGGTTTCATGAACCCTAATTTTTTTGTGGATCATGGAGTTGCAAAAAAATTTAGGGGAAGATGATGTTGATGCTATAGAATGGTGGCTCAATTTTAAGAAGAATAATACTAAAGATATTTTATGGAAAACATAATTATCTCTTTCTTTGTCTGGGCCTGCACAACATTGGTGGTTTAATCAATTGAGCTTTGCGTAAAAGTATTCTTCATGGGAAGCAATGGAACAAACCTTCCTAGATCGATGGGATATAAAATAAAAAGAGGAGGTAGAAATGGAAGAAAGTAATGATGATAAAGAAGAAGAAGAAGGGTTCAAATAATTTGGCGACAAAGAAATCTGAGTCAATTTTCAATTTCATGGATGCATTCAAAAGAAGAAGGTGGTTGTGTCCATAAACCCTACCAGCAAGTATAACTTCATTAACATGAATGTGGCCAAACATCTACATGTTCAAGCAAATAATATCAAGGAGCTTCAAGTAGATGGTAATAATATTTCACTGTTTAAATATTTAAAGCTCATTATGGAAAAATATGTTTTGCATTCAGATTTTTATGCTTTGGATATAGATGATGTGGATATAGTTCTTGGATATCCATGGTTAGCGGCATTGGGAATAATGAATACTAATTTTCAGAAATAGTTCATGAAGTTTTGGTATTGGAAAAAAATATCACTTTACAAGATATCATAGTGAAAAAGACACCAATAACAATCCAAGTAGATAATGAGGATGAGATTGAAACAGGTGATGAAGAACATGATGAAGATTCAGATGATATAGATAAAGACACACTACAACTAGAAATGAACACTTCATCTACTAAAGAGACAAAGAAGGAAAAGGTGGATAAGGTCAAAATATTGGAAAAAGTTGAGGTATATAGACACCCACATCATCATGAGAGGAAACAATCATGGAACCAGGTGAAGAAGTGTCATAAAAACAATCATTTTGTATATACAGGAAATAAAATTTCCAATCATTATGGATATGCATGGAATCCAAAGAAAAAATAATACGGCACATGGAATGAATGGGAAAATCACTATGACTATGCATGGAAGAATAACTACTATGGTCATGGTTGGAATCAGAGAAGCACAGTAAAATGTGATACATGGAGTAAAAAGAGGAATAATTATGCCTGGACACCAAAGCAGCATAATTATGATCATGAACAAAATCAGAGGAGCACAAGGGAATTTGGAAACAAGCTTGGAGAGATATCAATTGCTAATATCACATTTGGATGGTTAGATGATCAAGATTGGAGACAAGTGTGCAATGATTTGAAGCATACTAATTATTTGGTTTCTTCCTATGTTTTGGGGATGAAACATGTCAAGGAGGGAAGTAATGCTATGTACTTAGGGATATGATATATTATTTTATATGGGTTGATGGAGATGCTGACATGTGGCACACATCCCCTTAGTTAGTTATATGGGTACAATATATTAGGACAATAGAGTAACTTGTGGAAGTAGTACATTGGGTAATGGTCGGCCTACATTGGGATTAAGAGGTTATCCATCCATGGGTTAGATAGATGTATATATAGGATATGATTATCATGGTAAAGATATGAAGTAAGCATTGAGTCTTCTATTCTAAGAGGATATTGGAGGTTGTCCCCTCGAAGAGACATTGTGGAGTTATGCCTTCCTAAAGGAGTATTATATGGTGTTTCCCTACCTTAAGGGTATTTCTACATATATTAAATATCAAGATCTTAACAAGATACATGGTATATTTTTTGTAATGGATATTTAAAGAGAAAAGGAGTTAATTATATTTTAATTAACTTCTATCTAATCAAAAGCATCCTTAAAAAAATGTCATCTAAATAAACTTGTAGCCTTGTGTTTTATCCTAATTTTGATTAACAAGTAAGATAAATCTAATTACGATATAACTTTGAAATGTAATTTAAATTCATATATATGGCATTCAATCATACCTCTTAATGTAAAACACTAAGATTGATTATTTTGATTTGATAAGGGCATATGATAAATATAAAAAGTACTAAATAGATTAGGATACGTAGATTTCTTGGATGACTATTTGACTACGACTATATTCTAAAAGTGAGAATTAGGGACAAACAACTATGTGATTATGTAGGTCCCAAACTAATTTATTGTCTACATTAGGTCAATTATATAAGATCAGGTCAGTATCATCAATCAATACTGACTTGCATGTAAATAAGCAATAATGATTGTACAATAATAAGAAACTATATTCACTTACTCTATATTTACAATCTTGAGCACCAATGATGCATTTAAATATATAAATAATCTTTATTTACCTTGAAACCCTAGATGTACTTGTGGTGGGCTAGAAACCTATAATAATGGGGTAATTTTATTGGGTTAAGATGACCTTAATCACTACTTCTTTATGATTCATATTTACCTATGTATCCAATACTCTAATGAGAGAAATCAAGTCACACATAGTTCTCCCACCTAGTGTGATTGTGAAACTATACTCCTTCACTATGTGTATGTAGCCAATGATTGATCTTATTACTTGGAAAACCCCATGTTGACTTAGATTTTGAATGGTTTAGACCTGACTTGTGACTATGCCTAATGACAGGTTTTCAAAATGGGAAGAATCCACTAGATGAGATCAATGTGTAATAGTGTATAGATGTATATCTCGAACCCTAATTATGCATGTAAATATATAAATCATCTTCATTTACCTTGAAACCCTAGATGTTCTTGTCATGGGATAGAAACATGTAATAATGGGTTAAATTTAATGGGCTAATTTGACCCTAATCACCAGTTTTTGATGAGTGATCATTGTCTACATATCCAATACCCCAATGGGGGAAATCAAGTCACACGTAGTTCTCCCACCCAATGTGATTTTGAAATTATACTCCATCACTATGTGTATGTAGCTAATGATTGATCTTAATAATTTCAAAACCCTATATTGACTTAAATTTTGAATGCTTTAGACTCAACTTATGATTGCTCTTAGTGATAAGTTTTCAAAATGGGAAGAATACACCATATGTGCTCAATGTATAATAATGTATAGATGTATATTCAATAAGTGCCAAGTCCCTTTTAAATGAGACCTTGATTTATTTATATATGGATCTCATTGAATAATTTATCATGCCATCAACACATTAGCATTATGGGTTGACCTTAAAGATGGATTTGATTTTACAAAATAGTCATTGTATGGATCGGGTTGGTTCTGACTAGACTAGTCATTATTGACTAGTGGTACTAACCAGCCTAATAGAGTAGACCTATGTAAAGGCAAACTAAAATAAGAGTTTAGAGATGTCTATGCAAAATATTTAATATGTTTGAAATAAATAGTGAGAGTATTTTAGGTTTATATCAATAGAATGGAAAGGTTGGCTCATAAAACACCATATAAGTGTGAGAGGATGATGAATTAAGACCTTGTTTGTGTGTTCGAGTCATGCATGGTAAATGTGTGTCAAGTTTGTCATTTTCAGATACCAAAGACCATATTTTAGTATCTACAAATTCACCTCTTTATTCTAGTAATGGATTGGCTAGAGCATAAAGATAAAATATACCTAAGTATGTACAACACATTTTTCCTTCTGGGATATGTCTCCAATGTACAACTTGGCTCTATGAAAAACCTAGAATGACAACAATGTATTCAATGTCCATATGTGAAAATTCAAGCCTAGATTTTAATATTTAAAGAACAAGGGTTAGAGTACACCTAGGTGTTGGTGAACACCATGTTTTCCTTGCAATTTATTGGAGATAATTCTTCCTTATTGGAGATAATCAAAACTTAGTGGTGTTGATTATTCCCCAAAATTGTTTGACTATGTAGGATCTTGAGTTGGGAAGGTAGCATGCCTTGAACCAGATGAATTTGAGTAAAAGTACACAATGTAATAACCTAAATAACTATGTATGAAATAGAGAGAACCATGCAGCTAGGTTAAACTCAAATAAAACACCACACAATTAAATAAGAGAACCAATCAAGAAAGGTTAGTTTAACAATGAATCAACCACTATAAATGGATTATAGATTCAATTCTAATAGTTTTGGTGAAATCACTAGAGAGGGAAAGTAATCAATGTCTTCCTTTATCTCTATGTTGTTAGGGCCAAACATTTATTCATGGTCACACTTTTAACATTTTCTCAAACTTGATACACTTAACACATATTTAGTGCATTCATATTAAAACATCACATCAGAATACATTCACACTTTTAAATACATACACACACTATTATTTTACATGAAAGAGTTTTAGACTCTCATATAGTTCCTCCTGAACTAATATAACTCTCTATTATGCTCCTTCATAACTTGTCCTTCTCTCCACCACTTCCTTCTTCTTTCAACACCATATTCCTCTTGACATCCCAAGATTCATGGGGTGTCTCTTCAAATTACCTAACCTAAATATATCATATAATATTTTGGCATATTTTAGTTTTTATGATTAACTGCCAAACTACCAACAACAACTCTCAAACACTCAAGTGATGTTTTCTAGTCGAATGCCAATTACCATAATTTTATTAAATTTACCATTATTAATTGAATTTATCTAAAATTTTAAACACATATTTTACTCTACAATTTCTACCATCTCACCAAATTTTACCATAAAATTCTTACCACAAATAAATAACCATATTTCCAAGTGTCATAAACTACATAGATGAAGTTTTTAGGTTGAACGATAGTTACAAAAACTAACATAATGTTATCAAGTTTTATCCAATTGATATAAAATTTGAAACAACTTAATAACTAATTTTTATATCATCCTACCAAATTTGGAAACCCATATTACCATATCAAGAGAACCATCTTTCCAAGTGTCATAAACTAGACAAGTGACATAGTCTAACCAAAAAAATGATACATTACCATTTTAATTCTAAATTCTCTAAAATTTGGCATATATGTTTCACGTGTCATGTACTACCATAAAATTTCATCATCACATTTTTAATGCATTAGGAAAAACATCCTTCCAAGTTTTATGACAAAATTAGATGTTATGCTTCCATGATGACTCTAAATGATCTAAAATTTTGTGCATAAGTTATAAGTGTCAATTTCTATGATCTCATAAAGTTTCATAATCTAATTATTACCACATGTGAAGATTCATCATGTAAAGCGTGTCATGCACAACTTGAAATAAATAGTTGTTATGTTTCCATGGTAACTCTAAATGGTCTAAAACTTGGTACAAATGTTATAAGTGTCAAGTGTTATGGCTTCACAAAAAATCATCATCTAATTCTTACTGTAGTTAAAAAACCATTTATAATAAATATTTGTAACTTAATATTCCACATAGACTGACAGAAGTAGACAAAATATCTCTACACATTTTTGGTGGTAAATGAATACTTTTACAACATTAATCTAAGAGGTTAACAAGCTCACATAGCAAGACCACAACCCAAAATCCCAAACAAACACACCACACTCTATTTTTGGTTGATGCAAGATTACATGAATCCTTAGATGCTCTTTCATTAGACATTTAAGGTTTATAAAATGTGATCTCTTGCTCACATAGATGGAATAAGTGGCAAAACCATTTTTTTAACCATGAAGTATATTGGCCATGGAATTCCCTTATAACGCACGAAGTACTTCAATTGATCGACTCTATTTTATTCCATTTCCAATTTCTTCTTTTTTATTTCAATTTAGTTCTATTTTTCTTACCTTTTCTCTTCTTTTTATCTTCTCTACTCTTTTTTTCTTATCTCTCCTCACTCCTCCTTTTTTTGGGTTAGACCCACCATAGTTCATCCTCCTTATCCAAAGGCTCATATTTTTCACTCTCCATCTTCTTGTGGGATGAAACCCACCTCTCTAATCACATCCACTAAGATGATATTTCTTACATATTACTCTCCCTTGTGGGATTAAACTCACCATTGATTGGCCACCTCCTCCTAAAGCCACTTTGACTACTCACTGTCCAACCTATTATTGGATTCTTCCTTATACACCCTTCATTTTTTTTAGCTCATCTCTCATGGTTGCCATATCCTCTACATTCTTATTACATTACATAAGAGATTTATAGACTCTCATATAGTTCCTTTTGAACTAATACAAGTCTATTTTATGCTTTTATAGAGTTATGTTCCTTCACAACTTGTCCTTATCTTCACCACTTCCTTATTCTTTCTTTACACACACACACACACACACACAATAGACTAAACATAAATTTGGGCATCCAAATGATAACCCATAGCTTCTAGTACCACTTCAAGGGTAGTATTTACCTTCTCATCTTTCATTATCCACATTATTATGTCAATAAACCTTTCTATCTCTATTGTAACATCATCTTCTTCTACACATGTTATTTTTGTCATACAAATGAGAAACTCCTCTTCACATTTGGTGAGCTCAATAAAATCACTCTCTTCACCTTGGAAGGCCTATTTAAAATCCTTATTTCTATCCATTTTTATACCTGTACAGTGGCTATATCCATAAATTAGTTTATAAACATGAGACTAAACATTCACACTATTGGCTTGATTTCCACCAATATTGGGCTCCTCAAATCCTCCATTTTTTCATTGTTCTTTTGATAGTTGATCTTCACTTCTCATATTCTTATTATCAATTTTAGAATGAATTATATCTCCTTATTTTGTGTCCATGTCATATGCAAATAATCTTACAATCTCCTTGTCCATATGATTAAAATGTACATCTTGACTCATAATAATCTCTCCTCCAACATATATGTGGTTTATTTACATATGAAACATCATTTTCATATTTAAGTCCTCTTGGTAGAACCATGTCCACCATATTTATATCCATATCCTTTTTTGTACCTTCACATTCAAAAAACATATTAATGGAATCAAGAGTTCCCACAATCACTTCTTCCATCTCTTATTTACACTACAAGGACATGTTTTCCAATTCTTCTCTGCTACTCACAAATGTCTCCCTCATGATGGACTCCTAAAGGCCCATTTTTAACAACCTCTATGGTTTTTCTCTCCTCATTATTCTTTATATTTTCTTATCTTATAAATGAATGGTCTAAAACCATACTCTCCTCATGTGCATTAGCTTGTACTTTTTCCAACACTATTATTTTCTTCATGGATTCATTTACCTCCATTGTTTTCTTCATGGAAACCTATATCTTTCCTTGGTTGTCTTTAGCCCTTCTACCCTCCAAAATAGAAAATAAAAATGTATTTCTTTCATTCACCAAGGTAAATTCTAAATCTTCCCACTCATAGGACACCAAAAACTCCTTACCATCATCAAACAATGGGTCTCCTTCTTCCACTTCAACTAATATCACTTCTATATCCTCTTGCACAAGAATGTATTTCTTTGAAGGCTAGTCACAATTCTATTTCACCTTGTTGTTTTCCAAAATAGACTTGGGATTCTCGCATGAAACCCTCACCTTATTTTTGTCTTCCAAGATAACCTTCTTATATGGACACACATACTTCTCCTTGATACTTCTCAAAGTATTCTTGAGATTCTCACATGATAACTTACCTCTCTTATTGTCATTCATGGAAATATTATTCTTATTATCTTCTCTCTCAATCCTCATCACATGAAGCTTAGTCATCCACTCTTGATATAATTTTGGGTGCATAAAATGACCCAAATTTTTTGAAACCATATGTTCCCATCTACTCACATTCTTATTTCCTTTTCTTTGTCTCCTCATTTGAATATCTCTTTAATATACAACTACACTTTCACACAATCTCTTACTTGTATTCTTTACGCTCTTAGGGTCTTCATTATTATCATCTCAAAAATAAACTTATAAATCTAATATATACTTCATGAGCTTTAGGGCTCTTTTTACCACATAATAAATCAAAATCATTAATAGACTTACCTATTTCCTTCATCTTGTCTTATGTTGGTATCTTTTGATTTCTAGTTGTTTATTTCTCTAAGGCATCTAACCCTAATTATAGGGATAATAACCCCATCATCACCTCTTATTCATCCTATTCACTCACAAATATAACAACACCACTTTATATAGTCATGTCCATCATATACAGTCTTTTTTAGACTCTTTTTAACATCCATGTCAAGTTGTCCACCTCTTGTGCTCTTTTTATGTGTGTTTATATTTCACCACAATCAATAAGATTCTCTTTCACAACCTACAATAGACTCAAAAGAGAGCCTCTAAAAATCCCTCTCAACTTTTAGTACTTCACTCACACTTGCAATAAACTTATGAAATATTCTCTTTCATAACTTGAAACACAACTAATAAACTTCTCTTTCATAGCCTATAACTAACTCATATCTGAGTTTTACACAAAACCAACAAGGAAAAAACCTTTCTCTAATACCACTTGGTGAAATAAATAGAGAGATAAACCAATAAGGTCTATCTTTATCTATATGTTTCTAGGACTGGACATTCATTCATAGTCACACTTTCAACACTTACTCATATTTGACACACTTAACATATCTTCATTGAATTCATATTAAAACATCACAACATAATACAATTTAGACTCTAAAATACATGCACTCTCTCACACATGATTCTATATATTATTTCATGACATGAAAGAGTTACAGACTCTCATATAGTTCTTCTTGAAATGATACAACTCTATGCCCTACTCTTGGAGAGTTCTCCTTCACATCTCATCCTTCTCTCCACTACTTCCTTTTTATTTCAATCTCATATTCTTACTAAAATACAAAGATTCATTGGGTGTATCTTAAAATTACCTATCCTAAACATAATGTAAAATATTTTGGCATATTTTATCTTTTACAATTAAATTCCAAACTATCAATAACAACTCTCAGATACTCAGGTCACATTTTTTAACTAAATGATAAATACCAAAACTATCATAAATTTAAGAATATTGATTGAATTGATATTAAATTTAAAATATAAATTTTAAACTAATTGTATTACCATATCACCAAATTTATATGTCAAATTAATATTACAAGTTACTGTAGGTAAATAACCATCTTTCCAAGTGTCACAAACTACACAAATGATGTTTTCAGGCTGAATGAAAATGACCAAAACTAACACAAATTTACTGAAGTTTATCTAATTAATATAAAATTTTAAAAATATCTAAATAACTATGAATTATATGATTTCACCAAATTTTTAAACCCACTTATCAACGCGTCAAGATAACCATCTTTCCAAGTGTCATAGACTAGACATGTGATACAATTTAACAAAAATAGATGGTATATTACCATTATAACTCCAGATATTCTAATATTTAAAAAATATGTTACACGTGTGCATTTAACACCATATCAAAAGAATCATCATAAAATATTATCTTAGAAAGATAAAAATCCTTTTAAGTGTTCTAAGAAATAGATGCTACGCTTTTGCAGTGACTCCAAATGATCTAAAATTTTGTACATATGTTGTAAGTGTCAGTTTATATTATATTGCCAAGTTTTATCATCCAATTATCATGGTAGTTAAATATCTATCATGCAAAGTGTCTAAGTCACAATGTAAAATAAATAGTTGGTATGTTTTTGAGGTAACTCTAAAGTATCTTAAACTTGGTACAAATATTGTAAGTGTTAGGTTTTATGACATCACAAAATTTTATTATATAACTCTTATAGAATTTGAAGAACCATTTTAAAAAAAAATTATGACTTAACAATCCATGCAGACTGATAAAAGTAGACAATATATCTATACACATTTATTGCAGTAAAGGAAGTCTTTTTCAACATCAATCTAAGAGATTAACAAGATCACACCAATAATACCACAACCCAAACAATTAAAAAACACACATCACTCTATTTTTGGTTGATGAAAGGTTGTATGAACCCTTGGATGCTCCTACATAAGTCTCACTCTAGTTTTATCTATGTAAAAACAAAAATGCATGATCACAAGGGAATGAATAATGGTCATGCCCCCATCATGTACGTAATTTTTATTGTGTAGTTTCTCTCAATGTAGAAAATAATTCATGATCAAAAGAGAATTGACCACATCCATTTCCCCATCATGATCATAGATTTAATAAGCATTAATTGTAATGATAACTCTTTAACATCTAACTATAACTATTTTATTTATGTATAAGTGCATGAACCAGTATCATGCCTCCTGAATCTGTATCAATTGATCTAAAATACTATGTATATATATGTTGAATTTGAAAACATGTATCTCAAATGTATGTGTATGTGAAAATTTGCAATTATGTTCCTATAAATTATTGTGCCTATGCCCATGCATATGCATCCAAGTATGTATGAATATGTGATCAAATTTATATAAATTGAATGCATATGCATTGCATATGTCTTTGTACCATGTATCAATGTGTCAATATTTGTCATGTATCTAAAACATCTAATATTTGAACCATCTAAATCTCTAAAATATGTGAAACTTGTACTCTACTTTGATTTGATAGTCATGGAGGCTTGTGTCTCTATGACAAACCCACTATAACACCTCCATTTTGAGATGAGGAGGTATCCAATAAATCACTCATCTTAAAATAATAGTTAATTATATCATGTAATGTGTAAATATAACATAATGTAATATCATTATATCATATGGATAATATGTCATCATAGTAGTATATATGTCAATCAAAACATGTATGTAATAACATATATAATGCATGTCATGTAAGTTACATGTCTAGATAGGTATATTTAGTGAAGTACATAGTAGAAGTATAATTAAATAAGACTACATAGTAATAGTGCATGACATAGGTCATGACACCCCTTGATGTTAACAATCTCATTAAACATAATTGTTAGTGTCACACATAAGGTCAAGGGACACACATAAGAGGGCACAAAAATGTCACTAATAAGGGACATCAAGGATGTCACCTCAATCAAGGCCAAAGTCCACACATAATAGTCACACATAAATTAAGATATCATGTATAAGAGTAACAACATCAATGGATCATAGATCAAGAAACTAGTTTACACCACCCATATGTATCAATGTTGCATTTTAGTATAATGGCATATAATGTATCATGATGTAACAAATTATTAGTTATCAAGGCATTCATAATAAATATATGTGGCTCAACATGGTATAAGTTTCATAAAAAAATAACCTGTAATAGTGATTGGAATAAGATGCCCCTAATATCAACATGGCATGGGGAAAACCAACATATGTATGTCCATGTGTAACCTATATTCCTACATATCAATAAAATATCGTGAAATTCATATTTTTATGTAAATAGTATTTAATTTACCAAACAAGTGATAAATAACATATGTAAATAGTGTAAACTAGCAATCATGTCATGCTTAGGCCATGATTTTGGAATATTGAATGTTTTTGTATTTTTTGATTATTTAATTTTTATTTTTGTATTTTTGGAATATTTTTTAATTTGAAATAATGTATTTGAAATTAAATCATATTCATCATGATTGAATTCTACATATCCTTTCTTGTCCTTGATATCATAAAATCACATTGCTTCTTCTTTTTTTGGTTCTGATTAGACCCATGGTGTGTCTTATGTTATTTTTAAATATTGTCCTTTTTGATGATAAGCATCACCATTATGTTGAATCATGATAAATATTTATCCATTTGGGAAAGTGAGAAGTTGATTGGTCAAATATAATAACTACATCTGTTGCAACCATTATTGTCATAATGTGAAGAGAAGTTTACATTTTGGAAGAATGACCCAAATATGTGTATTGACCACTTTTTGCCCACAATTTAATGGTAGAAAGATATATCCAATGGGATCTAAACACTTTGTGTTATGTTGTAACTTTGTAATGCCATGTCCTAGCTGTTGTAACCCTCTGATACTACATATGGCATGTTTTTTGTTATCATCAATCTAAATATTTTTATAATATTCACCTTTCATAATAATAGTAATAGTTAAAGGCTCTTTTTAATGATGTTTCATAGTCATTTATGTTTTAAATGGTGCCTTTGTAGACATTTATGTCATTTTTTATTATAAAATATTGATAGTACCTTTATTATTGTAATTATAAATCTAGTTTTACAATACATCATAATGATCTATGCTATGTCATGTGATTATGTGATAACCTCAATATGATTTGCCTTCTTGATTTAAAAGGTGTCCCATAACTCGATTTTAAGTAGATGGTAATGTGATATTATTATGATAAAGTATTAGATTTAATATTATGTTTCATCTATCTTGGATATTTGTTACTTGTAATGATGTTGAAGTCTTAGAATCTACCATCTCCACAATATTCATTGATGTAAAATATTCTTTCTTTGTCCAAAGTTTGTTGGTTTTTATTATTGTTCATGTTTGGCATGTGATATTATTACAAATATTATTTTCATTTAGGATATATTCATGGTATATTATAGTTTCCTTTCCTTTACCCCTAGATAATTATGTCTTTTTAGTAGTTTTTTATTTATTCTTATTTATTACATATGAATCATCTTGACATGTTCCAACTCCAATAGGTTTGAATAGGGTATGATATAAGTATTCTTATGGGGGTTTAATTTTAACTTTCATATTTGATAATATATCATATATGCCATATTAACATCTTCATTATCACTATCATAATAGTATGTAACCATTCCATCTTGATATTTTGAGTTTACTGGTCAAGAAAGCTCGACAATGGGTTATGATTGTTCTATATTAACTTGTGGTTATTTATGTACAATGACTTATTATCTTATAATTGATTATTTGTATTTTTATGTACTTAATTTACCCAAATCATGTGTGCATCTAAGTTATTTGAATGTTCTATGATTGAGAAATAATAGTATGATATTTTAAGTGCAATTATGATTGACCCTCATTAGTAGATTGGGTGAAGTTGCAATATTTAAAAGGATCGTCATTTGTTGGTTTTAATATAAATAGCCTTCATGAATTTATTTGATACATATGTGTAATGTCAATGGAATTTATTCAATAAAATGTATCCATGGTCATCTCAAAAGTATTTTATAATCTAATAGATTAGGCATGACATGTAAAATACAATGTACTACTTTGGGATATAATATCACATCAAATGAGATGGTTCCAATTATTTGACATGGAGTATTATTGAATAATTTTATGATCTAATATTATTTTTGAATGGTAGACATGATGATCCCAAATAATTTTAGGAAGTTAGTGTTATAAATATTCAATCCATAACCTTTATCTACCAATACATGCTTGAACAAGTTATGTTGTATTTTAAATTGAACAAATGATGGAAGTCTTTTTAATCTATTACATGTTTCATGGGTAAATGTTATTTGTAAAAAATGATAGATTTGTTTTTATATTTTAGTGTGTTCATTATGGTAGTAAATGTTGCAGTTTGTGTATCACTGGGTAAAGTTGTTTCTTGTAATACATTGTATAATATATATTTGTAAACTTTTAAGATTCTAACTAATTCCAACATATAAATCTTATCATTAGTATTCTTTTATTGATAATTAATATCACGACCTTTAGGTTATTTGACATGTCTTATTGGAGGAGGGGGTTGAGGAGGAACATGTTGACTACCTTCATCTGTCACACATGATAGACACCCTACCTCATATAGTGTTAATAACATAGATCATAGAATCCACAATAAGTTATGGGAAAATAATGAGAAAATAATGGTATCTAGTACAACCTTGAGTTTTTGGGGGAGGGAGAATAAATGAATTCATACATGCTCATTTTCATCTAGTAGAAATAATAGGCAGATCAAATTGGATGTTACAATAATAGGATTTGAGGAAGGACTTGGATTTCTCATTAGTAACTTTATCCTTTTTATTAAAATTAGATTTGATCTTTGTTACCCATTTTCTTACATAATTTATCTAATAAAGATACACTATCCATGTAGAACAATATGAATATAGTAATTTAATTAGTTTTAATAACCAACAATGCTCATTTAATGTGGTCATGATTAATGTGTATTATTAAAGGAAAAATCAAAATCAGGATTGAAAATAAAAGCACAAGGCCAAAATATAAAACCCTATAAGGATGAAAACCTAAGGAAAAACCTATGGATTTTCATTTTTAAATATGTATATGGTTAAAACATCATGTTTTACCCTAGTTTTGATTAATGTGTGTGATTAATATTGTTGGGTGAATATTTTGTTGGCCAGCTAACTGGTGACCAAAATAGTTCCTATCACCATAGCATAGGGAGATTGGTCATCCAATGTTACAGGTTTACCACATCAAAAGGGGAAAAATCTCTCCTCTCATCAAGGGGAGGTTCCCTATTAAATATGTAGAGGCTATATACTATATATATAAGTAAAAAGTAAGACACGGGGGTAGGATAAACCATCCATCTCTCTTTTTTTAGAGATGATGCTAACAAACAGAGGAGAAATACTTGGTGATTGGTGATGGCACTTCTCTTCTTTCAAAAGTAACATTCAACTAGGAGCCAGATCCCTTCCTGGATAGTAGAAACCCTAGTGAAGCAACAAAAGGCACTTCTCTTCTTTTAGAAGTGCTTTTTCTTGTAAATAGTAGGACTCTTTCTGGTAACAAGTGATTGGTAACTGGGTACAGAGTAACCAACAATCTAAGATGTAGCACAAATTATCCACCTTGACTACCCTAGAGGGAGATACGAAAGACAATGAGGGCACAAAGTCATCCCAAGGTCTTTTACACAGAAATAGAAAAGAAAAACACACACTAAAGACAACTATGACAGTGCAAAGTCTGAAAGTAGTTGGCTTCAGGACACCTTCCTTATCATCTCCACTATTTCTACTTATTACATCAAAGAAACAAGAATGCTTTCATAAGATATACATATGAACAATCTCCTAAAGTGGCACAAGCTATAACAACACAAAGTCTGCAAGTAACTTGCTTTCTCATTCAATCAAAGAAATATGAACTATAATTTGAGCTCAAAGTCTCAGTAATGCCTTTCAATTTGGGTAGAGTTTCACTTCTGGTAAGGGGAAGATATCCCTTCAAATGATACAATAGATTGCATTATATAGAGGCTTGAGCGGGGCTTGACACTTTTTCCCATGGAGTGACCCATTCGGTGCATTCAATGCCTTGGATGCATTCTTGGTCTTGTCAGGAAGGGCCATGCTAGAGCAGGATAGTTGCCTTGACTGTGGCATGTTGATTCATCTCTAGTGCCTCCTCTCAAGCTTGAATCTCTCATTCCATCACCTAATTATCCACATAACTGTCTATTCTATCTTTATCTCATAAGGGACAAATAGACAACACTTTTAATGTTTGCAAGCCCCTAATATCTACCCAGTGAACTGCTTCACCTACTAGAATTAACTCCTACTGAGTTTCCCTCTTTGTCTCTTCCTTCTCTTGGTCCTGGCCTTAGAGTCTCTTGAGCGCATTCAGGTCTATGCTTTAAGACTGCTAAAATCAATAGACACTTTATTGTGACAAATTTGACATTTACGGGCCCATCATTCTTCCCAGCAACTCTCTCATGTCTTTCTCACTTGCCATGGTCACTTTTTATTGTGACATGGGTGAGGACACATGGTGGCATCCATAGCTTCAAAATAGGCTTATCAGAATAGGCCTTGAGACTTGTTAGAGGTTGGAGGTGTAGATGCAAACATGTGGTAGTTTCCACTACATTGGGATGGGACACATGGCGCGTTCTGCTCTATGAAGCTTCATTTGAAACTGCGTCTCGACATGTGACACTTGGCAACATCCATTACACTTTGAAGCTCAAACCTTTCCTGAAGGGAACTTTCCGTTTAGGGTCTTGAAAAAGGTCTACTTTTGAATGTTGAGTGTCCCTCTGCAAAGGTGTCTACCCTCTTTTATGACATGTGGCACCTTCCACTGATTTTAACTAGAGACACGTGGCATCTTTTTCTATTGACACTTGGTAGCATCTGCATTTTTAGGCCTTTGTAAAACCATATAAATGCTTGGGGCTCAGTCAGGCTCTCACGAATGATGACACTTGTCAGCCTCTACCACTCTCAGTATGGGACACATGGCACGGTCCGCTGCTCTTAGGAACACAAAGTGAAGCCTTTCATGATTGCCACTTGTTACCGTCCATGGAACTCTAGAAGAAGCTTTGTCAAAAGGAACCCTATAGCTTATAAGGAACTTTGAGAAATGAATGCTGACACGTGTTGCATTCCACTGAGTTACAACACTAACATGTGGCACAGTCTGAATATTTTTAGCAGTCACGTGAATGCAAACATGTGGCACATTCTGCTTCATTTAGTCACTCATCCCTTAGGACACCATGGTCTTTGCTTGAAATAGTGAAGCTAAGGGAAGAGACCATGGATATTGACACTTGGAGGCTCCCAACAAGATTCAAAAGGGACATGTGGCAATATCTGCCAATTCATAGAAACAAAGTTTAGTGGGGCTCAACCATCGACACTTGGCAGCATCCACCTAACTCTTTCTTTTGCATGTACTTATTTTCTTAATTGAGGCAGCCTTTGAACCTTTTAACCCAGTGCATTAAATGATTGAATGTTGAACACGTTGAACCAAAATGGTTCAAGGTTCAACAGTTCAAGATTTTGAGACTTGTTAAGTGATTGGGGCCACATAACCTTGAAATGGTTAAACTTTGAGCCTCTGTCAAAGCACTTAGCTCTTATTGATGACATTGAACCTTTGAACCCATTGAACCAAAAACATTCAAGGTTTAGTGGTTTAATGGTTTAATCCTTATTTTGATGCTTGCTGATAGACCCTTTAAACCAGTTGAACCTGCTAATCCTTTTACCAAAAAGTTGAGAAAATGACAAAATTGAATGTTTAGAATAAATTTTTAGAAAGGGGAGGGACAATTTTGGCCATGCAAGACCAAAATAGTCATATATTGTCTAAAAATGAGGAGTCATTTTTCAGGGACAATAGCTGGCTCCTGTTGGGGAACTTCCTTCAAATGACAACTTGAAATAGCTGAGGGGAGTAGAAACTAGAATCTCCAGTGCCTTGAAGTGTGTCATTGGGCTATAGATTCATGCTACCCAAAAAGAAAGGCTCTAAAAATGAAAATGAAAAGCACAAAATAGAACTAAAGACTATATAAATGTATATATGTATAAGTGAACTTATCTAATACTTCAAGAATTGAAGTGATTCAGATGCTGCCCATGGTGAGATAATGAAAATGGTGTTTTGTCCTGATAGATCAGTAGGAAACCATTTTGTCCCCAAAATTGGTGACGTGTGAATGGAACTCTCCACCAAGAATCACATTTCTTGTGCACTCCTTTTGGTTCTCTCTTCTTGCCCCATGGCAAGACGTGGTCTTCAATCTAAAAACCATAACTCTTTGTTCTCTTGGCAGAGAGTTCCTTTTGCTGACTTTGGAGCACAACAGTATGGTCCACTACCATAGCTTGATGTTTTGCTGCACCAATAGGATCAATAACACCTTGAGATTTTTGGATTCTGGTATAGCCTGGAGCTACCAAATTGTAGAACAAAAATGGGAAAGAACTGGCCCTGCTTCAGCTTGAGGCTTCAAATTGCATGTTCTAACCCAATGGATCTGGTTTGTAGACCAGATTATATAATGGAGATGGAGGAAGATGGTAAGGCTATAATGATAATGGGTAAGACAAAAAATGAAGTCATTAGAGTCTATAATATAATGGATAAGGGAAGGAACTACTTCAATCTGAAACTTGAGGCTTTAGCCTGCACGTTCATCCCCAACAGAGTCACCAAAAATTATTGGGTGAATATTTTGTCAGCCAGCTAACTGGTGACCAAAATAGTTCCTATCACCAAAACATAGGGAGATTGGTCATCCAATGTTGTAGGTTTACCACATCCAAAGGGGACAAATCTCTTCTCTCATCAAGGGGAGCTTCCCTATTAAATATGCGGAGGCTATATACTATATATATAAGCAGAAAGTAAGACACCGGGGTAGGATAAACCATCCATCTCTCTTTTTTTAGAGATGATGCTGAAAAATAGAGGAGAAATATTGGGTGATTGGTGATGGCACTTCTCTTCTTTTAGAAGTAACATTCAGCCAAGAGCTAGATCCCTTCCTAGATAGTAGAAACCCTGGTGAAGCAACAGAAGGCACTTCTCTTCTTTCAAAAGTGCTTGTTCTTGTAAACATCAGGACTCTTTTTGGTAACAAGTGACTGGTAACCAGGTACAGAGTAACTAGCAATCTAAGATGTAGCACAAAGTCTCCACCTTGACTTCCCTAGAGGGAGATACGAAAGACAATGAGGGCAAAAAGTCATCCCAAGGTCTTTTACATAGAAATAGAAAAGAAAAACACACACTGAAGACAACTATGACAACACAAAGTCTAAAAGTAGTTGGCTTTAGGACACCTTCCTTATCACCTCCACTATTTTTGCTTGTTAAATAAAATAAACAAGAATGCTTTCAAAAGATAGACATATGAATAATCTCCTAAAGTAGCACAAGCTATAACAACACAAAGTCTGCAAGTAACTTGCTTTCTCATTCAATCAAAGAAATATGAACTACAATCTGAGCTCAAAGTCTTAGTAATGCCTTTCAATTTGGGTAGATTTTCACTTCTGGTAAGGGGAAGATCTCCCTTTAAATGATACAAGAGATTACATTATATAGATGCCTGAAGGAGGCTTGGTAATTTTTCCCATGGAGTGACCCATTTGGTGCATTCAATGCCTTGGATGCATTCTTGGTCTTGTCAGGAAGGGCCATGCTAGAGTAGGGTGGCTGCCTTGACTGTGGCATGTCGATTCATCTCTAGTGCCTCCTCCTGAGCCTGAATCTCTCATTCCATCACCTGCTTAGCTGTGCAACAATCTCTTCTATCTTTATCTTATAGGGGACAAATAGGTAGTTCTTTTAATGTTTATAGGCCTCTAATATCTACCCGACAAAATACTTTACCTACTAGAATTAACTCCTACTGAGTTTCCCTCTTTATCTCTTCCTTATCTTAGTCCTGGCCTTAAAGTCTCTTGAATGCATTTGAGTCTGCACTTTAAATCTGTGAAAATCAACAAACACTTCATTGTGACAAATTTTACATTTGCAGGCCCATCATTCTTCCCAATAACTCTCTCATGTCTTTCTCGCTTGCCATGGTCACTTTCCACTATGACGTAGGTGAGGACACATGGTGGCATCTGCAGCTTCAAAATAGGTTTATTAAAATAGGCCTTGAGACTTGTTAGAGGCTGGAGGCACAGACGTAGACACGTGGTAGTTTTTGCTGCACTGAGATGGGACACATGGCACATTTCACTCTATGAAGCTTCATTTGAAACTGCATCTCAGCATGTGACACTTGGTAGCATCCATTGCACTTTAAGGCTCAAACCTTTCCCAAAGTGAACTTGCCCTTCAGGGTCTTGAAAAAGGTCCACTTCTGAATGTCGAGTGTCCCTCCGCAAAGGTGTCTACCCTCTTTTATGACACGTGGCACCTTCTATCACTTTTAACTTGAGACACATGGCATCTTTCACTATTGACACTTGGTAGCATCCACCTTTTTGAGCCTTTACATAACCATACAAATGCTTGGGGCTCAGTCGGGCTCTCATGGATGATGACACTTGTTGGCCTCTACCACTCTCAGCATGGGACATGTGACACGGTCCACTGCTCTTAGGAACACAAAGTGAAGCCTTCCATGATTTCCACTTGTCACGCTCCATGGAACTCTAGAAGAAGCTTTGTCAAAAGGAACCCTGTAGCTTATAAGGAAATTTGAGAAATGAATGTCAACACATGTCGCATTCTACTAAGTTACAATGTTGACATGTGGCGTAGTCTAAATATTTTTAGCAGTCATGCAAATGCAAACATGTGGCACATTTCACTTCATTTAGTCACTCGTCCTTGGGCCCACCATGGTCTTTTCTCGAAATAGTGAAGCTAAGGGAAGAGACCATAGATATTAACACTTGGAGGCTCCCAAAAAGCTTCAAAAGGGACACATGGCAATATCTGCCAATTCACAGAAACAAAGTTTAGTGGGGCTCAGTCGTCAACACTTGGCAGCATTCACCTAACTCTTTCTTTTGTGTGCACTTCTTTTCTTAACATAGGCGGCCTTTGAACCTTTGAACCCAGTGTGTTGAACTGATTGAATGTTGAACCCATTGAACTGATGAACCAAAATGGTTCAAGGTTCAACGGTTCAAGCTTTTGAGACTTATTAAGTGATTAGGGCCATGAAACCTTGAAATAGTCAAACTTTGAACCTCTACTGAAGTGCTTAGCTCTTGTTGACGATGTTGAACCTTTGAACCCATTGAACTAAAAAGGTTCAAGGTTCAATGGTTCAATGGTTCAATCCTTGTTTTGATGCTTGTTGACAGACCCTTTGAACTGGTTGAACCTGCTAATCCTTTTACCAAAAAGTTGAGAAAATGACAATATTGAATTTTTAGAACAAATTTTTGGAAAGGGGAGGGACAATTTTGGCCATGTAGGACCAAAATAGTCATATGTTGTCTGAAAAATGAGGAGTCATTTTTTAGGGACAACAAATATGATTAATATAGATCTTTGAAATTTAATTCAAATCAATAAATATGGCATTCAAGCATGCATAAGAATACACAAGACTAAGATTGATTCTTCTAATTTGATAAAAGCATATGTTCAATATATAAAGTAAAAATTAGATCATGACACCTAGATTTTTTTAGTTAAATTTATGACTATGACTATATTCTAAAAGTGAGAATCAAGGATAAGTAGTCATGTGATTTGTTCAATTTTAGAACTGACTTGTTGTCTGCACTGGTTTGGCTCTACAAGATTAAGTCAATATCATCAATTGATAATAATATGTTGGTCGATATTGACCTATGTGAAATTAGGGCACAATTACTATACATTGACCTCAAATTGTAATTTATTTATTTATTTTTATGATCCTAAACCCTAATGATGTGAAAAAATCTATAAATCAACCTCCTTTGCCTTTAAACCATAGATGTGCTTGTGAGGGCTAAAACCCTAGAAAAATGGAAGAATTTTAATGGATTGATTTAACCCCACTCACCCCTACCTAATGATTGATCATTGAATATGTATCCAATACTCCAAGGAAGGAAATCAAGCCACATGTTTTTCTCCTACCTAGTGTGATTTTTTAATTTTGCTCCTTTATTATGTGTATGTAGTTAATGATTGATCCTGATACTTGAAAAAAATCACTTTGACTTGGATTTTGAGTGATGTAGACTTGACTTGTGATTTATCCTAGTGATAGTTTTGAGTATTAAGAAGATTATGGAAGATTTACTTAGTGTGGAATAGTGTATGTATGTATATCTAATTAGTGTCAAGTTCTTATTTAATGAAACCTTTATTTATTTGTTTATGGATATAATTGAATGATTTCTCACACCATCAACATGCTAAGATTATGGGCCAATCCTAAGGATGGGTTTGATTTTAAAAAAGATTCAAGTTTTAGGAGTGGGTCAATTTAGATTAGATAGGTCATTATCAACATGTCATAGTGGCCAACCTGGCAGATTTGACCTACATACATTTGGACTATATTAAAAGTTTTAAAATGTTTGTGTAAGATATTTAGTAGGTTTGAAATACAAACTGATATTCTTATAGGTGTATATCAAAAAAATAAAAGGGTTAACTCATAATATAATATGCAAGTTTTAGAGGATGTAAACTTAGAACCTTATTTGTGTGCTCAAGTCGTGTGTGGTAAATGTATGTCAAGCTTATCATTTTCAGGTATCAAAGACCATATTTTAGTATCTAAACCTATCACAATAACTTTGAGTAGTATTTCAATAAACCCACACTTTATTATACTATAATACTTTTCAAATTCAATAAAGGACATTCACACATTATAGCCAGTCTTCTTGGCCCAATGCATTCTCTCCCAGCGTGGGATCAAATTATCAAGAATGAACATGCCCACCATAAAAATAGTCTGGGTGACCAAGTCAATCCTAGGTAGCAATATATTAATAATATTAGCTAAGAATTTAGTAAAAAAATTATAAGAGACATTAAAGAAAGTAATGGGACTCCAATTAAAATATTTATTAATGTCACCCTCCTTAGTGATCAAAATAATAACACCTTTATCAATGTGGGTACAAGAGTGTCAACCTAAATAATTCCCTTAAATAAATTTAGTAGGTCAAGACCTATCCAATCCTTATTAGCTTGATAGAGTTATATATAAAACCCATCATAACCATTATATTTCTCAATTGGCAAGGATTCAATAACATAAATAATCTCATCAAGTGATATGTCAACTTCAATCCCATCAATAGTGACACAATTAATCTTCTTAAGAACCACCCTATAATGGGTATATTTATTCAATATAACCATATTATAAGTATATATTGAAGTGAAAAATTATTTATAAAAGGCAAAAAAATATTTTTTAATCTCAACATGCTCAAATGAATGATAACCCCCAATATCAATATCCTAGTATTTATCTCTTACATGTTTGGATTTGAGAATGTTAAAGTAATATCTTGAGCCTTATCACTCTCATTCATCCAAGTAAGTATAGACCTCAGTTTGTCCCTTAATTCACATAATTTTGATGAATTATACACTTATGATTCAAATGAATAACTTTTGGTTGGAGATCAAGTTTATAAGAGACATTTTGAAGAGAAAATTCAACTCTAATCAACTCCTCTTAGATCTTATTTGCATACTTACTCATAAATTTGGCTTTGGTCCCACTATTTGATCTCAAAAAGAATTGAGTAATATCAATTTTTACTTTCCAAGATAAAATTATAAATTTAGGTTTTTCTCTCTTTGAAAAATTCCATAATATTTCTATTATAGCTACGCAATTAGGATCCTTGAGGTGAGAAATGTTGAGCTTATTCAGAAATTCAAACTTGTCTTAACATTTAGGGTAGCATAAGATAATTTAATATAAATTATAAATAGATGGTGGTCATAAAGAATGCAAGGAAAAACTTTGACAATGTTATTAGAATTAATATGAGGGAAAATAAAAGTTTCCTTGTTCAATTAAAATCTATCCAACCTAAAATATTATTGTTTGTGTCCACTTTGATTACTACACCATGTGAACCAAATATATTTTCTATCATTTTTTCCTTTCCATAAAGAATAAAAAATATTTGAAATTATCTTCATTTTACTCTGAAAATAATATTCATTTAATTTCCATTTAAATGATCTCCTATGATACGTATTGCTGATGTCTTCAACCATATTGAAATCACTATCAAGAATCCAATGTATATTCTTATGGTTAAAATCCATCTAGTCACATCTACCTTGTCTCTATAATTATTAAGGGCATGAACTGAGAAAACACCAAAGATTGTACCATTATGCTCAAAGGACATCTGTGATTCTCTATTATAGGGTTGACTACCCATAATCAATAATAACCTCTTTCTAAGATGAGTTAAGGAAAATATAAGAGCCTTATTTTCCTTTATAATGGGAATAATGAATGCAAATGACCTCATGCCAAATGAAGTTAATATATATTTAATTATTAAATAAGTGGAATTAACATACTTAATAAACATAACATTTAGATTAGCTATTCTTCAAAACATCATAACAATAACCCTTATATCTTGAATTTCAAGGCCCTTGACATTCCAACTAACAATATTCATCAATTCTTGGGAGGGAATATAAATCCTAACTTAGGGTGATAAAGTATCAAAAAATAATATGTAATTTTCTCATATTTTTCTTTTTTACTACCTATACCTTCCAACAACTAAGGTTCCATTGGTTTCTTTTCTCATAGGAAACCAATCTAGCTATGTCTTAAATACATAGTTTCAACATAACAACTTTGTAGTTTTCCCCCATTTTAATTTTTAATATTAATTTATGTTTAAATGACTCTTGTTGGTTCCTATTTGTATACTTTGTATACTCATCATTGGACACTTTAAAATAAAAGGAAAACAATGATGAAAAACCCACTAATATGTCATTGTAGTCAGGGAAGGGTTTGGCATCAAGAATGAATTGAATGCAAAAATGACTGAGAGGCACATACAAAGGGTATGGCCATCTCCTTGATAATTTTGGCTCTATCTAAATCAAGTTGAAAGGATATATGGGGAATCTTGTTCACATGGAGAGATTCTACAATTCAACCTCCATAGGGATTTTTGTCACATGGAACAAATACGACTAGGGCATAACTAAGTTTGCACACTTTACCCATGAAGGGTTATCACATGAAATGCACAAATACTCTAAGTCATATACAAGATAATAAATATAGATGGAAAAATATATTTCAACCTTCATTCTAAAGGATTTTCAGCAATAAAAGCGCTAAATGAAAGACCGAAATGCTAGTTTTTTAAAGCACAAACTACAAACACATGTTAAGTATGCAAAATTTTATGCATCCGTAGGGCAAATAATGCTTATAGTGTGTAAAGGGATGTATTATTTTTAGGGTAGGATAGGGTAGGAAAATATTATACGATTAAAAATAATAAGGGTGGTGTGATGGTGGATTCCAAACAATAGGGTATCTTGTAGTAGTTTATGGTAATATTATTTAGTAAAGCTGTAGAAAAAATTTCAAATGTAAGATAATGGTAACTACCAAATGATCCGTAAGAGACTATAACACATAATGAAATTAATATTTCAAATGCTTTTCCCTATCAAATCTATAAACCTAGGGTGCCCTAAAAATTTACTCAACAACCTATCCTGAAGTAATGAAAGAAGAGTTTATAATCTAAATATCTGCTCAAAATGACAACTAATAGTGAGCACAAACCCAAATGTCCAATCGACAATTCTTTCAAAAAATGTCATTGCACTTCATCAATAAGAAACAACAAAGAACCACAAGCATTTTCATTAACTGGAAAATAAATATAACACACGTCAGTATTTCAAAATGCTACCATGGGGATAAGTATGGTGAGATTGTTCTTTTGAAAAGGGAGACATAAACATGCTCTCAAAGCTTGCTAATGGCTGTATAGATGGAACCATCTTAGCAAGGGAGATAAAATATACACATAGCAATTGATCCTTTTTTTTTTAAAAAAAAACCTAGACTTAGAGAAAATGAACACCTAAAACAATGACCAACAACAACCTTGAATGGAGGAGAATCCCCCTATTTATACATTTTCAAATCTAGAACTATGGGTCATAACTTGAAAAATTACAAAACAAACTTTCAATTCTACCAAGATGCTTATAGATAGAAAATATTCCCTTGCCATGACTAAAATCTTCATCCATTTTCAAGAAAAATCATAACTTTAACTACCTCTATGAGGAATGATGAAGATTTAGAGAACATATTTTGATTTCATGGTGGGAGATGCCTTTCACATGAGCTAAAAGGAGAATATTCATGGTAGAGGGCCAAATAGACTTTGTCATTATGTGTAACTTCCTATAAATGCTCTCGACCACTTGCCCACACAACTAAAAACTTCTAAATAGATGCCCTCCCTCTCATGCATGCCATGGAACAACCTAATTTTTCCATGATTCCTTGGGAATATTCTAGATCCATGGCCCTTTGAATAATCTTCTTTGGATTTACCCACCTTGGATTTGCAAGCCTATAATTTTTCACTCATGGAGGAACTTGGACAAGCACAACAATGAAACAATGTAACTGACTTAGGTTATTTTCAACTTTTTACCTTTTAGCTCCAACTTGTTTTTTACATTTTGCATTTTTGCACTATTGCTTGAGATCTAGCCTTTTACAGCTTCCTTCATATTTTTTAATGCAAAAGTGCATTAGTTTCAACTTTTGATTTATTTGGGAAAATTTTGGACTGTCTCTCTAATTTGTAAATTATAAATTTTTAGGTTGGAAATATTCAAATGAGTACATAAAGCCAGATTAAACTATAATGCATTAAGTATTGACTGTTCCATAAAAAAAGTAATTTTCTCTTCTTATGTAGGCTTTATCTGAGGTCAGCACCAAATCATCAAATATGCAAGCATAAACCCCTTTATACTGGTATGCTAGAAATATAGTAGCAACATGAGCAAGTTGCACATGCTTTTTCATCTTTAGATTTATTGTAGAGTCACCATGCCTCATTTTCTATTTAGCCTAGTCAACTTGTTACCATTGGTGAAAGCTCCACCAACTAGTTTACATAGGGTCTTATTCTTTATATGATGTGTATGCCAATGTGGCATCACCATGTCACTTTGTTTATGAAATTGAAACATGACTATTACCCCTAAGACATGTGTTAATGCATCATTAGGTCTATATCATTGAACAATCCACCTAATACTAGTATTTCTAGGTCCGTGTCTACGTGATGAATGTGAGCATGTCACATGGTATCCCTACATGTTCTCATTATCCCCTTGTCATTATATTTTATTATGAGCCCTTAAATATCCATTAAGACCCCTTGAGATCATGCCACTTGGATAATCTATGATTTTATGTATCTTACACAGTCAATCTCTACTAGGCTAGCACCCTTCTACTACATGGCTGCTCCTCATTTAGCCCAAGTCCTTTGACAAGTTAGCTCTCACTTGTGCCATTGATCTTGAAACATGATCAAACATGGATCATCAATCCAGATCCAAAGGATCAAATGCCATTAGCCATATACTATGGATTAAATTTGATGTCCACATGCCCATCATTTGACATCTACATGAAGTTCTTTGATGGGCACATGACCATCAAATTTAATCCCCAATAGATAATCATGGAGCTTAATTTTGAAATTTACATGACCATCATTTGATGTCCATGTGAATGTCTTTGAAAATTACATGACCACCAAATTTAATCCCCAATGGATGGTTTCTATGGCTTAAATTTGATGTCCACACACCTATCATTTGATGTTCACATGACCGTCAATGACGTCCACATGACCATAAAATTTAAGTCCTTAGAGATAGTTACCATGGCTTAAATTTGATGTCTACATGCCTATCATTTGACATCTACATGATTGTCAATGACATTTGTGTGACCACCAAATGTAAGCCCTAATGTATAATGGTTGAGCTTAGTTTTGACATACGCATGATCATTAAAGACATCCATGTGGACATCACACTACTTATTTAACTTTTTGAAAGCTTGCATCTTGAGTCAAAAAGAACATGAATCACCAAAATTGAAAGAGATGTTCATGTTATCCAAAATACATATGTTATAGATCCTTTAACCATGCGATGCTTTTCATGCAAACTTAAAAAATGCATAAGTACACTGACTAGTCCATTTTTGCATTTGCCTTGAGTTGTGTTGAACAGTCCTCCATCCAACTCACATGATTTATTGGGACCTATACGTATTAATCCTAGACCATCATTCTCTATACATAGGGCCCAATCCTTTTCTCCACATTCCATTAGATATTTGATAGGGTTTTTGTGATGGTGACACTTGTCACCATCTCACTTGTCCTAGGGCTTTGTTTGAAATATTGGCCTTCTATGCACCATCGATCGAGATCTATATGCTTTACTACATACCATTTATTGATTAAAATCTACTCAACTTTTAATCATGCTCTGTGAGCTCAACACTTATTACAATCTAGGCAAATTTCTTTAGAGCTTTTGTTCCTTAGGCCTTTTATATTTTGGGACTTTTATCTTCAACATTTTGGTCTCGAAAGTAATTGTTGCAAGCTTTTTGTGCTGCAAGAATTTGTATGAGCCTTTTATTCTCCATACTTTTACTCCTAAGCCCTTTTCTTATTAGGGAAATTATTTTATACATTTTGTCTTGGATAATTTTCCCAAAGTATTGAACACTCCGGACACTTCTCCCATAGCAATTCAGTCTTCAGCATTTTTATCTTCATTGTAATAATTATTTTAGACATTTTGTCTACAAAAAAATTTGTGAAGAAATTTAAACTTTACACTTTTGCCAAAAGATTTGAACTTTGACATTTTGCCGAAATAATTGACTTTTATCAGTATTTTTATGCAAGAAAAATACACAAAGGAAAATTACCCTTCAAACTATTTATGTGGGCAAAATGCCTAAAGGAAATGGACCTATGGAATTTTATGCTAAGCATAAAACAAAGGGACCAAGCTTTATTCAAACCATGCTAACAAATGAAATGGACCACGAGAATTAGCCAAACCATGTAAATAAAATAAAAGGGACTAGGCTATGGGAAGTAAAAGGGACCAAAGATGAACTTTTTGACTAATGTTTGGTCATGTTAATAAACATGACCGAGCCTTAGTATAAAATGTAAAACTAAGTCCACAACATATTAAAAATTTTCCCACTTACTTTTTTTTTAAATCAAGGGGTTTAGGCTAGGATAATTGGAACAGGGGTTTTTCAAAGTGCGTAGACATGAACTTAACTTGGATTTTTTGACAGATGAAAGACACATAAAAACTAGAATTGGGTAAAACACTTAGGCATTCATACTTGACAAGGGTTAAATTTATTCAAGGAATTTTGGGCACAAACATTGGCTCTCACCTGGGGATGCACACCCCTTACAGGTGTGCAAAGAACCCTAAAACATAAGACCAGGTGCCAATCCATTGGGTCATGAAGTCAAGACTTAGCAATTTTTAGCAAACATTTGTGGAGTCTCAATAAAACAATGTCAGACTAACAAAATAGATCATGAGCATCTAAAAATGAACACATGATAGAAACATGAAAGGAAAATGTATAAACAAGGCCCAAAGTAGAGGGGAAACAAAGTGATGAAATAATAAAGTAAAAAATACTATACAATATGTACACAGGTTATAGACTCAATCAAGGAAGTGTTTCACATGTCTACCATTAACTCGTAGCTCTAGTATTTTACCATCAAACTCTTTGAAGAAGAATGTGTGTTCCTAAATATGATAGTCTATGGAATAGGGACCCATCCACAAGGCATCAAATTTTCCATGCTTTCCTTTAACCTCTTGTCTACTATCTCAGAGTAGAACCAGATCACCTACTAGGAAAGTCCTTGGAGTAACCTTCCTATTAAATATATTTTTTAGTTTTTCCTTGAACTTAAGGTGTCTCTCATGAGCTTGTATTCTAATTTCATCGAGCTCAATAATATGATTCATCCTACTCTCATAGTGGTTGATTTGCTCATCATCCTCTAATTACTGCATAAGTTGATAAGTTGGCAATTGCAAATTCATAGGCAAAACTACTTGATCTCCATAGACAAGATCAAAAGGGATTTTTCCTGTAGCTCTCTTAGGCATGATCCTATCATCCTATAAATTAATTTTCAACTATTCACCCCACTTCTTCTTGTTTTATTCTAAAGTTCATCTAATGATTTTGAGTAAGTTCTTATTAATATATTTTGCTTGCCCATTCCCCTAAGGGTTGTAATTGAAAGCATGGGTCAATTCAATCTTGTAATATTTGAATAATGCCACCAAAGGTTTGGATTTGAAGCTCATGGCATTATCTATGATCAGTTTGATAGGCATACCAAATTTATATATAATTTGATTCAATAAAAAATCCATAACTACCTAGTGTGTGGATTTCTTTATAGTGACAGCTTCAACCCATTTCATGAAGTAGTCAGTTGCAACTAGTATCTATGTCTAGTGCTTGATGAATCAACAATTTATCCAATGAAATTCATTCCCAATTATTTGAATGGGCCTTCAATCATCATAATTTGTAAGGGAAGATAACCTGAAGTTTTCATCCTCCTAGTAAAGCACTGACATTTCTTGCACTTTTTGACTTTTTGAGCATATATTTAAATAATGATGGCCACCAATAAATATCTCTCAAAATTTTATGATCTATGACTTTAGGTGCAAAATGGCCACCAAACACTCCACTATGGAAGTCTTCAATTAGGTCAGCAATTTTCTCTTCTAGCATGCATCTCAAAAGAACCCCATCCAAATTCTTACATGTAAGTCCACTTTCAGTTAAGAGGTATTTTTAGGAAACAAGATTAAGATTCCTTTGGTTCTTTTTCAATTTAGGGGGATAATTCAAATTTTGGAAGTAATAGACAATATCCTTATACCATGGAAACATGTGAAATTGACTCAAGGAATCATCAACATTTAAAATAACAATGTTTACCTCAACAACTTGTAAATTAGTCTCAACCATAAGCTTGGGTAGACCCATCCCTCTTACTAACTTGGTGGTCTAAATATTCATGTCATACTCTTGCAACTTGTTGACCCACCTATATTTCTTGTTTGATACTTCAGTCTAAGTCAAGATGTCCTTTACCATGGTATGTGGGACATAAAAAACAATCTTTGAACTCATAATATAAGGCCTAAACATCTAGTAGCTTTCAAGAGATCAAAATTTTATTTTTCCATAATGGTATAATTTAGCTTAAGACCTTTCATAGCTTTGCTAAATAAAGTTATAGGCTACTCATGACCATCCTCATTCTTTTGAAATAAGACATCAACAATAAAATTGTATGATGTAAAATAGAATATCTAGAATGACTTTATGTAATTAGGGCTGGGCAAGATAGGAACAGACTTTAAAGTTCCCTTGATGTCATTAAATGCATGCATGTCCTTCTCCTCCCACTTGATGATCTAGTTATTCTTCAGCATGGAATTAATAGGTAGAGTGATCTCTAAAAAATTGGACACAAACCTCCTTACAAAGTTAATTTATCCAAAGAATCATTGAATTCCTTTCTTAGACTATGGGATAGGCACTTTGTCAATGGATTTGACCCTTTTAGGTCAATCATGACACCATCCTTGAATACTAATGTCCCGACAACTTGTCCTTTTATACTCCAAAGTGGTATTTTTTGGATTAAGTGAAATACCAAACTCCCTACATTTGATCAACATTTTTTTCCAAATGCTCTAAATATTCTTTTCTAATCTTGGAGTACACAATAATGTTGTTGTGATATACAATAATGAACTAATTAATTATCCCTAAAAAAGTGATGTCCATAACATGTTATAACATTGTACCAACATTCATCAACCTGAAAGTCATCCTTATATATACATACATGCCCCAAGAATTGTGAACATAGTATTGGACCTATCATATTTCTTCACCATAGCCTAGTTATACCCTAAGAAGCAATATAATGTGGATAATGTATATGATCTAGTAACACTTTACAGGAGGTTCTCCATATCAGGTAGGAGATAATTATCTTTTAAAGAGGATTTATTCAAATTTTATAAATCTACACACAAGCAGATGTCACCATTCTTTTTTCTCATAGGGACTAAATTTGTAACCCATGATGAGTACTTGATGGGTTGAATGATTCCACCATACCTCAGCTTGTTTAATTCTTCCCTCATCTTGGTGGCCTAGATGGGGTTAATAGGTCTTTATTTCTGACTGAAAGGCTTGCTATTAGGTTGTAATGGGGTGACATGCTAGAACAAATCTTCTCTATATGCTTTCAACTCAGAATAAGACCATGTTAAACAATCCTGGTACCTTTAAAGCAGTTGCATGTAAACTTCCTTCTTAGTTTCACTTAGGTGAGTACCTAACCAAACCTTCCTTGGATTCTCATGAGAACCAAAATTACACTCAGTCACATCTTTTGAGATGAATGATTCCCTTGATTTGATTCTATTAGCTCTATCAAAAAATGCTTCTAAACTTACCAGTCCTCTAGGGAGTATGTTTGTCTTTAGCTGAATGATGTCCTTCCCAAACAAGGTTTCCTTTCTATCACAAACCTGAACCATAGATTCCAAGTCTATAAGCTAATCATGGAACTTAGCTTCATAATTTAAAAACCTTCTAATCTAATCATCATGTTTCAATATTTTTTATACTTTTCAATGTGGACTAATTAGCTACTAAAAAAAGAAAGTACATGTAAGGTTTAGAGTTACCTAGAGGAAGATTGGTTGCACACCATTGATCAAGATTTGTGTGAAATCCTCTTTGGCTGGGGAGGAATGACCTACAGATCACCACACTTAAATAAAAAATAGAATAATATAAAAATGAGTGGGCTACTTGGTAAGAAACTAGTCCCAAGAAGCGATTCACTTAGATGGATGTCAGCCCACATTCAGTATTCAAATTAATATATAAACATGAAATTAAAAAATATGTAGAATATGGATAAGCAATACTAAAGATAATTAATCAACAATAAGATTTATATGATTAAAATAAGCATCCTAAAATTCAATAACAATATCTATGTCTTCTTGGATTACAACCAATTATTATTCAATGTATGCAAAATCACATATGAAAGCCACAAGGTAAAGTCCTAGATAAAATACAATATCACTTTGATCAGCAAATAGAGGTTGAGGGACTATAAGAAGATAAAAAATGCTAACCGAATCATGTATTAATCTAGGTGGGGTCATCTACGTAGGTTTTAATAGATTTTAATATTGAGAAAAATGGATGATAAGAATGTTTTGAAATTTAAGTAGGGATATATGGTCATCTAACATGATCAACATTGATTCAGATGAATAGATGTTGATTATTTATAAAAGCTTAAATTTTAAAAATAGAATATAATAATGACCTATATTTCTGATAAAATGATAAAAAATTGAATATAGAATAGATAGAGACAAAATACAAATGACAATAGATATAAAATAGGTTTTTTAAGACTTATGTTATGATCTAGCAAAGGATCAATGGAGATTCAACAAGATTGACATCGATTCAGATGAATCGATGTCGATTCAGTGCAAAAGTGCTTAATACTAAAAAGGCTATAGTGATAGCCTATAAAATTGATAAAATGAAAGAAATATAATGTAGATAAAAGATAGAGATGTAGAATTAAATAAATTCTTAAATATAATACAATATTGACCTTAGATGGTTTGAAGAAAGTGATGCCAGAAATAATAAAAAATGACCTTCAAAATCACTTGACAATTATCACTTATCAAGTGCTCTTCAAAGGTAGCAAGATGTTGGTAAGGTCTATGTAGATTCACAACTAGTTTTGATAGAAATCCGTGATCAAAATGGTCTCCTTCCTTTCACATTCATTCCTCCCAATGATGGAGGTCTGCTATGTTTTTATGGATCGGTTTCGATCCTAACCGATTAATGTCAATCTGGGAGGATTGATGTCGATTTACCAAAAATAGGTGAAGCTGAACAAAAATCCATTCCAATGGTTTGGCATGGGGTAAATAAGGGTTAAAATAACTTCTGAGGTTGTTTGGGTTGTTTTGACCATGAGATAAGTTTGTTAGGAGGTTGGGTAGATTTAGATTTTTATCTAATTTTGAGATTTTATGGTTAAGGATAGTAAAACAGGGGAATAATTACTATTTAAACATAGTAATTAACTAATTTAACCTATGTGTTGAAAGGTAAAATGTAATCATATAAATAATTACTCAATGAGAAGCATTACAACATATATCATGATGACACAATATACAAGGTGTATAAAAGTAGCATCTACACATCATCATCAAAGACCTACCAATGATGAAAATTATCTAGGACTGAAGGCCTAATAATCACCTCCACCTAATACTAACAATGAGGGATCATATTTGCAATATCAAATTGAGCACCTAACCTTGCAAGTTTGTCAGCTTCTTCGTTGAAACTCATATCATGATAATAAATGTTGAATGCATCAAAGAATTTAAGCAAATCCCAAACAACATTATGATATTGTTTCAACCTTTTGTTTTTGGTGGCATAAGCATTGCAGATCTACTTAACCATTAATTTAGAATCACCCTTGATAATCAAACTTTTAATTCCATATTTGTGGGCAATCCTTAAAAATAAAACAAGAAAATAAAAAACATAAAACATAAAACAAAATAAAACATAAAACATTTACCATTGGGGGTATAAAATACAACACCAACTCCATTCCCAATATTGGAACAAGCCCCATCAAAGCACATCTTCCAAACTTCACTTTCTTTGTCAGGTTCAATATCAAGAACAATAGGTTTTTCACTAGTATCAACATTCCCAACAAAGTTGCCCATTTCAACATTTATGTACAATATCTCATTCAAATCACATTTTATATCTTCAATTATAGGTATCATCTTTATCTCTCTATAGATTTTGACCATCTTACCCTCCAGTAGAATGGTGGCATAAGATAAGTCCATTTATACACTTCCACCCATGCTAGCAACCCATTTATATGATAGTAGCATCCCCCACTTAGGCAGGCAGTCCACAAATACCACATCGATATTCAAATACTTTCCTAGATGCACTTCTAACTATACCACCAACCCCTTAACTTTTCCAACAATGAGAACCTCTCATGAGTCCATGGCATAACACTTGCCAAAGGTTGACAATATTAACTCCAATTTCATATAGGACACCCAAGGGCATCACATTATAAGAAGATCTAGACTTAAACTTATAATTGTGAATAATTAGACCATTGATCAAGAGAGTAGTGTAAAATAAATCCACATTCATCTAACTTTCCATAAGTGCAATACCCAAATAGACCTCCAGAGCAGGTTTAACAACCTATTCTAATTCTTTATCACTTTTTGGGGGTGTTTGGGGCAACTCAATTTCATTCACAGCTGACCTTTCACCAAATTCCAAGTAATTAAATGCTTTCTTCCTATGTTTAGGTATTTTTAAAAATTCAACAAGTGACACAGTGATTTTTATTTATCTCAACACTTGGGCCATATCACATATGTTATACTAAGGAAGAGGGGTATGGGGTGGAAGGGTGACAACACCCTCAGCTAAAATGTAATCGCTTAAGGTATGAAGTGGAGTAGGCTAAGATGGGTTTGAATCTTTAATATTAGCCTTCAAATGTGGATTTTGTTTAAACTCATTAGCTCCCTTAGGGATACTAGATAATATGGGTACTTTATTCTTGGCCAAAGTACGTTTTGGCTTAGTATCTTGGAAAATGGGAACTGGTTTGGAAGCTTTAGGGACTGATGTAGTTTTCTTAGCATCCCCTACCTTTGGATTTTTAGGGTTAGTGTCTTGAAGAGCAACAACGTGATATTTGCTTCTCAAGTGATACTCCTCTTAAGCAATTGTTGCATTAATTAGTAGCTGCCTATCCTCAACTAAAAAAATTAACCCACCATATTTCTTAATCATCATATAGCATAATAAATCAAAATCATGAATGGGCAATTCATATGCTTATGCCATATTAACATCACAAGAAAATTTGGGAGTTGGGATACTTACTGTCTCAACTGCACTCCAAAATTGATCAATAGTAGTAGCACTTAGCAATTATATGGAGGAAATAATTTCACTTCAGGGGATTTCACAATTAAAAATCAAGATATTATCATCAGATGATGTAAACTCAAGTTCATCTAAATCTTCATTAATTCATTTAGATATATCACATAGGGGATGTGGAAGGAAGCACTTGTTACACTAATGAATATCAATGTCACAATCTACATTATTCACCTTGGCATTTAAAGGATTAGACACTTCTTTTCTAACCACTTTATTATGGTTTTTATCTGTTCTCTTTTCACATGTAAGCCTATTCCCTCTATCATTATATTGATGGTGGAAAGTAGGCCTTCCTTGTGCTTGATTTGGATTTGGATCCCTCTCTTGACTGGTAAACACATGAGGGATCCCCTTTTTATCTCTAGCTAGCTTGTATGACATTTATTTGACAACAAAGGCCAAAGTTTTAATAGTCTCCTCAAGGTTGGTTATCTTTGTGGATCGTGTCTTTTCAATATTGACTAGCTTCACATCACCTCACTTGTTCATGGGATTTCCCATATCCTTTATGTTATTCTCAATTTGGATGGCCATATTAAATTCCAAACATAGGTTAATGGGAGCCTTGTCCCTCAAATAGTACATATCCTTGTTGTCAAAGGCATCATAATACTTTATCAAGCACGCTGTATCACTAGACCTAATGTTTTTAGGTAGCCACATCATAGTTTTGTTGAACCATGTATTGATGTCATGAACACACTCATTAGGGTTATTTTTTATGTTTTAAAACTTAGCCAAAATAAATCTTAGATAAATTCTAGCACCATACTAAATTCTAAAAACATTTTGCATCTCTTCCCTTGAATCAATACATCTAATGGGAAGGAAATTGAACCATTTATGAGTTTCTTCCTCTAGTGTGTGTACAAACAAATTAATTCACACATTCTCATGATCAACCTCATAATATTCAATAATATTGTGAAAAGTCCTCAGGTGTTGATCACCACTCACTACATTGTTCCCTTGAAACTTTGGGAGGCATTTCCTAACTTCATTTGGGACTTCATTAGGATAACCTTCCATGTCATCAAAATTATTAGGTCTAAACCTGGGAAGTCTAAATTTGTCTTTGCACTTCATCAATAGGAAATAACAAATAACAAATAACCATAAGAATTTTCATTAACTCAAAAATAAATATTACACACATTAGTATTTCAAAATGCTGCCATGGGGACAAGCATGGTGAGATTGTTCTTTTGATAATGGAGACATAAACATGCTCTCAAAGCTTGCTAATGGATATACAGATGCAACCATCTTAGTAAGGGAGATAAAATCTACACAAAAAAATTGATCCCAATTTTTTTTTGTAGAACCTAGACTTAAATAAAATGAACACCTATAATAATGACCAACAACAACCTTGAATGGAGGAAAATCCCCCTATTTATACATTTTCAAATCTAGAACTATGGGTCACAACTTGCAAAATTGTAAAACAAAATTTCAATTCTACCAAGATGCTTTTGGTTGGAAAATATTCCCTTACCATGACTAAAATCTTCATCCATTTTCAAGAAAAATCATAACTCTACTTACCTCAATGGGGGAAGATGAAGATTTAGATCACACCTTTTGATTTCATAGCATGATATGCCTTTCACATAAGATGGAAGGAGAATATTCATGATAGAGGGTGGAACAGAATTTTTCATTATGTGTAACTACCTAGGGATGCCCTCAACCACTTACCTATATAGCTAGAAACTTTTGGACATATGACCTCCCTCTCATGCATGCCATGGAACAACCTGATTTTGCCATGATTCCCTAGGAATATTCTAGATCTATGGCCCTTTGAATAATATTCTTTGGAGTGGCCCACCTTGGATTTGCAAGCCTAAAATTTCTCACTCATGGAGGAACTTGGAAAAGAACAATAATGTAACAATACAAAAGACTTAGGTCATTTTAACCTTTGTACCTTTTGGCTCCAACTTGTTTTTTTACATTTTGCATTTTTTCACTTTTGCTTTTTCACATCTAGCCTTTTAAGGATTCCTTCATATTTTTTAATGCAAAAGTGCATGATTTTCAAATTTTTATTTATTTGGGCATATTATAAACCCTCTCACCAATTTATAAATTACAAATTTCTAGGTTACAAATCTTCAAATGAGCATTGACTATTCCATTTAAAAAAAAAGTAATTTACTCTTCTTATGTAGGATTTATCTGAGGTTAGCACCAGATCATCAATTATGCAAACATAAACCCTTTTATATTGGCATGTTATAATTATATTATAAACATCAACAAGTTTCAAGTAATTTATCATCTTTAGATTTCCTATGGAGTCGTCATGCCTCATTTGCTATTTAGCTTGGTCAACCTACTACCATTGGTGAAAGCTACGCTAACTAGTTTACATAGGGTCATATTCTTTATATGATGTGTATGCCAATGTGGCATCACCATGTCACTTTTTTCATGAACTTGAAATGTGACCATTACCCCTAGGATATGTGTCAACCCATTATTAGGTCTGGATCATTGAACAATCCACCTAAGACTAGAATTATGAAGTCTTTATCTCCATAATGAATGTGTGTGTGCCACATGACAACCCTATGGGTTCTCAGTGTCCCCTTGTCATTATATTTTATTATGAGCCTGTAAAACTCAATAAAGACACCTTTAGATCATGCCACTTGGATAATTCATGGCTTTCTACATCTTACACAGTCAATCTCTGCCAGGCTAGTGCCCTTCCACCACATAGATACTCCTCATTCAGCCCAAGTCCTTTGACAAGTTAGCTCTCACTCATTCCATTGATCTTGAAGCATGATCAAACATGGACCATCAATCTAGATCCAAAGGATCAAATACCATTGGCAATTTACCATGGATTAAATTTGGTGTCCACATGAATGTCTTTGACGAGCGTGTGAGCATCAAATTTAAACCCCAATAAAGAATCATCGAGATTAATTTTGACATTCACATAACCATCATTTGATGTCTGCATTTGATAGGCATGTGACCATAAAATTTAATCCCCCTATATGGCTATATGCTTAAATTTGATGTCTATGTGCCCGTCATTTGACATTTACATGAATATAAATGACATCCATGTAACTGTTAAATTTAAACCCCAATAGATAGTTATTGTGGATGAAATTTGATGTCTACATGCCCATCATTTAAAATTCTTGTGACCATCAATGATGTTTGTGTGACCATCAAATGTAATCCCTAGTGTATAATGGCTAAGCTTAATTTTAACATCTACGTGATCATCATAGATGTTCTTGTAGCCATCACACTGCTTGTTCAAATTTTTGAAATATTCATCTTGAGTCAGAAAGAACATGAAGGCACCAAACTTACAAGAGATATTTATGGCATCTAAAATACTTATGCTATGTGATCCATTGACCATGAGATGATTTTCATGCAAACTTAAAAAATGCATAAGTACATTGACCAATCCATTTTTGCATTTACCTTGAGCTATGCTGAACAATCCTCCATCCATCTCAAACCATCGATTGGGACCTATACATATTAAGAATGGATCATCGATCTCTATGCATAGGGCCCAGTACTTTTCTCTACATTTTATTGAATCTTTGACATGGTTCCCATGATTTTGGCACTTGTCATAATCTCACTTGTCCCTAGGCTTTATTTGAAACATTGACCTTTTATGCACCATTGATTAGGATCTGCATATTTCATCACGTACCATCAATTGATAGGAACTTGTTCAAATTTTAATCATGCCCCATGAGTTCAAAAATTATTGTAATCTAGGTAAATTTCTTTAGAGCTTTTGTTCCTTAAGAATTTTATCTTTTAGGATTTTTGTCTTCAGCATTTTGGTCTCAATAGTAATTGTTGTAGGATTTTTGGGCCATAAGAACTGTTGTAGGCATTTTATTCTTGACACTTATGCTCCTAATCCCTTTATTTATTGGAATAATTATTTTAGACATTTTATTCAGGATAATTTTCCTAAAGTATTGAAATCTCTCTAAAACTTCTTCCACATCAATTTAGTCTTTGTCATTTTTGTCTTCATCAGGCTAATTATTTTGGACATTTTGTCCAAAATAATTTCCCTGAAGAATTTTAAATTTTACACTTTTGCCAAAATATTTAAACTTTGACATTTTGCCAAAATAATTGACTTTTGTCAAGATTTTTGTGCAAGCAAAATACCCAAAGGAAAATTACCCTTTGGAATTTTTACATGGGTAAAATGCCTGAAGGAAATGGACCTATGAAATTTTATGCTAAGCGTAAAACAAAGTGACCAAGCTTTATGCAGACCATGATAATAAATGAAATAGACCACGGGCATTATCTAGACTATGTAAATAAAATAAAAGGGACCAGGATATGGGAATTAAAAGGGACCAAACATGATTTTTGACTAAGGTTTGGTCATGTTAGTAAATACAACCAAGCCTTAGTATAAAAAATAAAACTAAGTCCACAACATATTAAAAATGTTCTTGCTTAAAAATGCTTTTAAATCAAAGGGTGTCTGCTAGGGCAATTGGAATGAGTGTTTTTCAAAGTGTACATACATGAACTCAACTTGGCTTTTTTGATAGACCAAAGGCACTTGAAAACTAGAATCCAACAAGAAACTTGGGTGATTATACTTGACAAGGGCTCAATTTCTTCAAGGAAATTTTGGGCACTAACAACTCCAATCCATATTAATAAATTCATTCATCTTCTTTATATCTACATAACATTTTTTCTCTAAAATTTATTTGGTTTTTATGTTATTTCTATACAATAGCTTTAAGCTTTGATGGCTCATATATCTATTAAGATTTAATTTTTTATCCATCATCAATGACCTATTAATAATTTATAAGAAAAGATCACACTCCATGTTATAATTTTAACCTTTTTTGACATATAAATTAGTTTAATTAAGAGGGTTTTGAATTTTATATATGTTTATAAACACATGACATAGCTATGTGAGTTCCCTAATCTATGTTGTATCTTTATAAAAATATGGTAATACTATAATAAAACATAAGGAATGATTAAAATTTACCTACCTAATTTTTATAAATGAATTATATTTATTATAGGTTTTATAATGGAAACATCAAATTGAATGTCTCTAGCTAAATGGGGTACTCATATGGAATACTTATAACCTTAACCACTTAGTTTTTATAGATATACTTCAAGCATTGATGTATCAAAAATGGGATTACATGTATCTAATGTATCTATGAACATACTAATAACATGTTGACTACCCTAGTAATATGTAAAGCTAAGTACCAGGTAACAATAATTGTAGGCCCTACCATAAGTGGAAACACAATTCCCCCAAGAGGTTTTTGTCATTTTCTATCAATGTCTTTTATTGTAATAGCCATACTAATAAAGCCTCTATGTGTGTACCCAAGACTAATAAGTAATTTCATAGTGCATATGTTTTTACTTGACCTATTATCGACCATAACACTATGTATAGGATAATGAAAACACATATGAATAAAGGTGCATCGATAGAATTATTGACCAAATTTGGTCTACATACCAAAAAACTACCTAGTCCAAGAGTCTAGTGGAAGGATCAACATCCTGATTGAAGAGTGACTCATTATCATAAGGAGAAAATAAACCTCAAATGGAGATCATGCAAAGTGTAAAGCTTTTGAAACACTTTAGGCTTGTAGTTATATAGAGCAAAGAGTAGGTATCTGAATAGGTTTTCAAGGTGTCTAGGATTTCAAGGATCAAGCATGAGTCCAAAAGAATATAAAGGCATTAGAAAAGTTCTATACAAAAATATTTTTGGGCCATGTCTTTACTTGGAATTTATTTCAAGCTTTTTATTTTCGCTAAAGTGCTAACATCTCGGCAATCTATTTTGGGCTTTCCTTTTGCTATGTTCAATTTTTTCTGACCTTTTTATTTGGATGTGTTATTTCTTTCAAAAATTTATTTTGGGTATTTTGGGCTAAGTGTCAAGAATTATTTTGGACATTTTTTCCAAAATAAAAAACCTAAAGTATCATTCTCTCAAAAATTATCCCAAATAATTTTCTTGAAGAGTCTTTTCTTGGGAAAAAGGTCTAAAACAAAGTTCTGAAGGGTCACTTTTCAAACAAAGTGTCCCAAGACAAAACATCGAAGGGTTAATTCATACACAAAAAGTGGCCCATACAAAAATCCCAAAGGATATTTTTTCAAATAAAGTGGCCAAAACACCTTTCCTGAAGGGTATTTTCTCAAGAAAATGAACCAAATAGAAATTCCGAAGGGGATTTTCAAAAGTCCTAAAAGGTTATTTTTCAAAGAAATGGTCCTATACATTCTTTTTAGGGGTATTTTATTTAGAAAAATTTTCCTAAAGGGTTTTTTCTTGAAAAAATGGTCTGATACAAAAATTTTGAAGGGCCACACTCTCAGCAAAGTGTCCAATACACAAATCTCATAGAAAAAAGTCCAAATGAAATGGCCCAAGGAATTTGTGTTCCAGTAGGGTAATGAAGGGTGTATGAGTATTAAATTAAAGCATAATAAATAGTCATTTGATTTAAAAAATCCTAGGTCATTTATGCAAGTGTTAAATTCAAGTTCAAAGGAAATGACCATTGAAATTCAAAATGTAGTAACAGGCATAGGAACATCATTAAAATTCATGCAAACATCAAAATTTGAGCTCCATAAAGTAACTATTTGGGTCTAAAAGGTCCTTAAAAGGTTTAAAGTTGGTTTAGATCTAATGGTCCATGTGATACCTCATACTGACACATGAGATCTAATGATCTATGTTGGAGTCAAACAAGTCAAAAGGCCCCTAGGTTAAAGCCCTTAAAGATCTACAATTTGGATATTATCCAATGGTACGATATCATCAAGCCAAAATCCAATGTTGTACATTCAATGACAAAAGGATAGGTCTAAGATAAATCAATGATCAATATTCAATCATACCAATGATTAGACAGAGCACAAGAACTAATAAAAAAGTGGGATTAGGGAGATCTATGGTGTGCATGAGCTCATACATCATGATCTGATGGTGCATGATCAAGTCAACATGTCAAAGGGATATTTTGGTAGGAAATAAAGGAATCACATAAATTTTTACAATAAAGATCTAACAGTGAAATTAGAGTCAATAAGTCAGTAGAATCTATAGGACCAATAAGAATAAAGATAATTAGGCACAATGTGAATGCCCTGAGTTGGCAATTGATGACCAATAAACATCAAACAAATATAGAGAGATTTTATTGAAGGTCGATGAACAAGTTCTTCAACTTAGGTGAAAAAAATATTAAGGACCCATATCACTATTAGATCTTGGTCAATAACATACGTTATCATACAAGCAAGATGGTTAAGTACAAGGCTTTGTTGCCATTAAAGATTAAATAGGATCTCTAGCTGATAACTTCAAAATTGTCAACCCTATTATAGTGTCATTCCATTGACATGTTCATTAATTTCAGATGAAAAATCCATGTACACAATATAATTTTTTATCTCACAAGGTTCTAGATGAATAACATGTGTTTTTTTATTGGACCAAATATAGAAATAGAAGATGAACTAGTGTTTGTGAAACAAGGTGAAGTAGTTTTAAGGTTTTCATGAATGTTGTGACTATGTGAAAACCAATGGTCTGAGATTGGTTTTATATCTATACAATATACCCAAGTTCAATTTGGAATAAATGTAGATGTAAATGTGATCATAAGGAGATGTTTCTCACATATCATCAAGGTCACTTTTCAATGAGCAGAAACAGTTAGCTACCTAAAATAGATGTGGCATAATTATACCAATTCTAAGACATGATCCTTATCAGTAGATTATTAGATGATATCATGGAGTTCAAAGAAGACACCGAGTGGATGGATAATGATAATAAGCATTCAATTATTTTGTAAGGCCTTTGAAGTTGTGTCTTCTTGATAAGATCTTGAGTCAGCTTCCTTGAGAGTGATAATCCATCAAAAGTGGTTGGGCCTTTTTTAATGCATAAATCTCTTTGCCTCTTTCTCTTTTCTATAAATATAGGATTTCAAGCCTTAAAATGGATCCCTCTTTTTTTTATGACTAGACTCTACCAAAATTTGTGCTATGACACCTTTTTGATTCTATAAATACTAAATTCCATCCTTTTCTAAGCTAGATTGAATTGTGTTCCATGAATTCATGTACTATGGTTAAGTGAATGTATATTCCTTGCATATGAGTTTTTCTCACCTTTGAAAAGTGTTTAGTATTTCTTATAGGTCATTATAAGTGTAATTTATAGATTATTATCTAGCTTGAAAGTGTATATTTTCCCTCTCTTACTAATTTGATAACTGATTAATACCTTATTCTAAAATATTTATGTGAGATTGATATTATTTGGTCTTAAAAGTGTCTCATAGTATGTATTGTAAGTTTGAGTGATCAAATCATTGGTGCATCACCTTTTTTATAGGCCTTATAAGTTATTATCAAAATCTCTTTCCCTTTTCCAAGCAAGTGCTAGTTTAGGGTTAGTATAGGTGATAGATCCAAAAGGAAGCTGACCTTCTCTAGAGTTATGATCCATTATTAGGATACCCATAGCCTAAGATCAGTCCCATGCTGGAGTAGACTTGAGTATGAAGATCTGAACAATCTCCTCCTCAGTTAAGGTGCAAATCTAGAACACCAAAAATTTTGGCATGCCTGATGGGACTAAGTTTATTTAGCATAATTGAAGCTTGAAGATTGAGAAGAAAGAATTATAGTAGTAAGAGAGCTCTACTATCATCAAAAGTTGAAGAACCTTCAATTTTTAGAATTCATATAATCTTTCAAATAGTGATTTCATGCCAAAGGTTATAACAAGATCATCAAGTAAAGGTACTCCTTTTGAACATATTGAATTACCTTCTACTTCTTATAAAAGATCAATATTCAATAGTATAAGACCCTATCCTACAAAACAACATTCACCATCTGGTTAACTTATTATTTTATTCCAATCTAGTCTCCCCATAATCCAAATCCCTTTTACCCAAATGGTAATTAGGAATTGAGTATTTATCCCATTTAATAGGGGTAGTCCCTTGAATTTATCCCAATATTATGGCACTCTTGTGTTTTCCATAAAAATTATCCCTTTCTTCTCAAGATAATGGGATAAAACTAAGGCTAGTGAGTATATCTAAGATGGTTTCAATCTATGTTCTATTAATAATGTTACTCAAGTTAATGTGGATATCAGATTGCTTATTACTTCCTTCAAGGGAAAAGCATTGCAATGGTATAGGAATCTTCCTTTAACCTCAATTACTACTTAGGATGAGTTAGGTATAACCTTAGTTAGGTAATTTGAAGATAACTTTGATAATCTATCTTTGGTTGAACAACTAACTACTATACAAAGGTGCCCCCATGAGTTCATGTCTTATTTTAACCTTAGATTCTAAAAGACATGGACTAGGATCCCTACATTGGTTAGACCATCCATATAGTATGCATTTTTATACTATCTTAAGGCCATTAATTATGATATAAGTCTATGGGTGGTAATATCTTGCCAAATGACTATGAAATTGCTATAAGAGTAGAAAATAACTTAATACAAGCTGGTAAACTTGCTCTAAGGCCTCTAATGCCCATATTCATAGAGTTTCAACCTATTCCTTCTCTTCAAGTTTCCTAGATTCCATCTATAGATCCTTTTCCATCTCCAAAAGTCTAAGTTGTAGCCCCTCCTAATCAATCTAGTGAGAATGGTGGTCTAAAAAACATGTTACAAGCTTTTGGAAATGATATTATTCAATTCAAGAGAAAATAGTACCAAGGTAGATCTTACCATCAACAAAACCAAAATACTTATTAGTCTTTTAATAACCAAAGACCCCCTTATCAAAGTTTCAAGGATAATAGGTGACCTTATGAAAATCAAGGAGCCATAACCTAAACTAATATACAGACCTTGATTCTAATGTACCTTCCATTTCAAAATCTATTGTTCCTCAAAATAACTTCATGCAAGATCTAGGTTGGTAGCCTTCAAATCCAAATGACACTCAAAATCAAGCCTTGGTATCACAAGATGTTACTCTGCCACAAATGACATAGGAAGAGTTCTCTCTTCAAGGTGTTTAATATCTAGACATTAATATGACATTCCAAGGAGAAGCTCAACAAGTTTCAGGGTAGCCTAATGCTATCAATGTTAATTGGCAATTAGATGATCACATTACATTCAACCAAGTTGGTGAAATTAGTAATATAAATGGTCAAGTGGTAGATCTAACTAGAGCTAAAAGAAGAGCAATTTAGGAAGCTCAAGATGTGAGCAATAATTCTAGTGTTCCTAGTTTTATTTCAAAGAGTGTCAAGGATCTAGTTATTTTTCCTATAGTATAAAAGATTTAGAATACAAAGATAGTGAAGATTCCCCAAATGCCCATAACTAGAGAACAACCAATGGCTCCAAATTTGTAGCCAAAGGTTAGTGGAACATCTTTTAGTATAATAAAAAAAATGAAGAAATACAATGTTAGCATTTTCATCTAGGATTCCATTACCATTTTAGGGCAAAAGGACATGCTTATTCAAGAGCTTTCAGATCCTAAGGTATCTAAAGAACCAGTTGAGAAACAAGTAACTATCTTGGCCAACTTAGACCAACAAATCAAGCAACCTAATTAGTAGATACATATCATGACAAAGGTGGATAAAACCAATGTCAAATTAAAAAAAAACCCTCCCTCTTATATCTATTTAATATTGGGTGACTATTTAGTCCATAATTGTATGGTAGATAGTACCACTGTCATCCCCAAACAAATTTTAGACAGGCCTAGTCTTGTCTATGAGCCAACTACCAAAGGAGTATTACAATTAGATGGGTCACCAATGAAAACAATAGGCATAATAAAATATCTAAAAATTACATTACATGTTTGCCCCAATGTCATTATTCAATAAGATGTAGTTTTAGTAGACTTACCTCCCTATTTTGCCATTTACCTGTCAAGAGACTTTACTTCAAAGATTGGAGGATATTTGTTAGTTGATTGGAGATATTTAATGTTTAGGACCAAGTATGGTATTAAGGTGACAATACATTTTGAACCTATTTCAATAATTAATTTGAAGCCATATATGCCAAGTATGGTTAACACTAATTGTGTTATCTTAGATAAGGTACTAGAAAATAGTGAGGTGGAAACTGAATCACTTCTAGATAGAGTCCCAGATCTTTTACTTAATAAATGGGCCTCTGATTTAAATGGGCATGATCCCTAAAATTTAATTGAAGAAGAGGGACTTGGTGTCTATTATCTTCATGAAAATGATGTACTAATTCCAACATTAATGAAAGATGATCAACCTAGTGATGGATTGTGGTAGCTATATTTTGATGGATCCAGGAACAAACATGGCACTGGAGCTAGAATGATGTTAATTTTTCCAGCCAATCAAAGGTATTTCTCTTCTCTCAAGTTTTAGTTTGGTTGTTCAAAAATGTTAATAAGTATGAATCATTAATGCATGGTTTACAATGGGCAAGAAAGATGAAGTTTAATTCCTTACAAGTCTTTAGAGATAGTGAACTAGTAGTTCACCAAGGGGAATTAACATATGTAAGAACCCACAACTTAGGTATTATAAGCATAGAGTATGGGACCTAATTTAAGACTTTAAATCCTTCAATATTTAGGCCATATAAAGAAATAAGAACATGCATGCATATAGGTTGGATACTATTGGGTCACAATTCAGTATCCCAGATGACATAAAAAGGGAAAAAATTCAATCACATATCAAGGTAGTTGTGAGACCTTATGTCCTAGACAACTATGATAATTATAAAGTAGTTAAAGAAGATATTTAGATTGTTATATTATTACAAGAGGAAGCTAAATTATCCTCAAGGAACCAAGACAAGCATTTTTAGTAGTATGATGACCAGATTGTGCAATTAAAGATAGACAAGTTGCCTAAAGGGTTGGTCACCCTTGAAAACATAATCAAAAGAGATGATGAATTAAGAAAAGAAAAGTTTATTTTATTACCAAATAAGAACATTATACAAATATGGATATATCCATTGGTAAGAGTTTAAAGCTAGGCAAAGTTTACACATCTTCAAAGAAGGAAACTTTTATTGAGTTATGTTCAAGATTTGTAGATGTCTTTGCATGGTAGTACAGTGACCTCAAAGGATTTGATCTAAGTCTAGCTCAACATACCATTGATTTAGAGGGTGAGACTAGGATAATCAGATAAAGGGTAAGGCTAATTAATCTAAAACTTGAACCTTTGATGAGAGCTAAACTGCACAAGCTTATTGAGTCAACTATAATATTTCTAATTAAACACTCAACTTGGGTGGCAAACCCTATTCCAGTATGGGAAAAGAATGGTGAAATACAGTTATGTGTTGACTTTTATGAATTAAATAAGGACTCTCTTAAATATAACTATCCATTTCCATCAAAGGAATAGATTTCATAGCTATTTGTAGGTTCATAAATGTTCTCTTTATTGGATGGATATAATGGATATAACTAGATTTTGGTCAAAGAAGAAGACTAGTTCAAAATAGCCTTCACCATAAATTAGGGGACATTTGCATACAAAAAAATGCCTTATGGTTTATCTAATGATGGAGCCACTTTTTAGAAGGCTATGGACATGGAATTTCAAGGTTTCCTCAACAATTTTATTCTTATCTATTTGGATGACATAACAATATTCTCTAACAGTACAGATGAGCATATGATTCATCTCAAACAAGTGTTTGAAAGGTGCAGGAAATTTGGAGTATCTTTGAATCTAAAAAAGTGTGTTTTCTCTATTAATAAAGGTAGGCTTCTTGGACATGTAATTTCAAAATATGGTACAAGCATATATCTTGATAGGATAGAATCAACTCTTACACTTTCATTTCCTAAGAACAAGAAAGCCTTGCAAAGATTTTTAGGCAAGATCAAATTCATAAGGAGATATAAGGTTCAAAATTTCATTCGGTCCAAAGAAGGAGAAATAATATTTGAAGAGATCAAAAAAGCTATTGTCAATGCTCCTACACTCCTGAACCCTGACTTCACAAAGGATTTTTTCTTATACAACTATGCTAACATTGACATAGTTTTAGGTATTCTCATGTAGTATAATAAAGAGACTTTAGAGCAGCCAATATCCTTCTTCAGTCAAGGGTTATACAAATATGAAACAAGTTATTTTTTTTTTAGAAGCATGTAATTTTAGTAATAAGGTCTCTTAAGAAGTTTAGGTACTTGTTATCCAATAATAAGATACATTTGATGGTTGCACATCCAAGTGTCAAAGATTTACTTCTAAACAACGATATAAATGACAAGAAAGTTGGTTGGATAAAAAAATTCATGGAATATGATGTCGAGATCAAATTCACAAAGATGGTTAGAGGCAAAGGACTTTGTGAACATCTATCCCAAGACTTTCAAGAGTCTAATGAATTGGTTATGGTGTCAAATGATGGATTTTTTTTAACTAATCAGACCTCATCTTCTAGATGGTTCCAAGACATGGTAAGATAACTATAAGATGTTATTTATCCTTCTCATCTAACTCCTTCTAAGAGGAGATATTTTAGATTTTAGTCAATTATTTTTCTTCTTGTTGATAGTGTATTATTCAAAAGGGAAATCAATGGCATACTACTAAGATGCATAGAACCTAGTCAAACACAAAATTTAATTGATAAGTTCAATGTTGGACATGGTAGAGGACATTACTCAGTAAGGATAAAAACCCATAAGATCATGAGATGTGGGTATTATTGACCAAGTTATTTGGTGATTGTCATGCATGGACTAGGAAATGAATACAATGTGCCATGTTTGTTGGAAAGGTGAAGCTTGTAGCCTTACCTCTCTAACCAATTTTATTAAATCAAGCCTTTTTCTAATGGGTATTGGACTTTATTGGTCTTATTAATACCCCTTCAAGATTAGGACACAATTGGATCCTAACTGCCACAAATTATTTTACTAGATGGACAAAGGTAGTGGCATTAAGATAAGCAAATGAAACAAATGTTTTAGACTTCTATGAAGGTTTGATTACTAGATTCGAGGTACCTTCAATTATAATTTTTGATAATTCTATGGATTTTTTAGGATCTAAGATCAGCCAGTGGGCAGTTCAACATAGTGTTTTCCTTAATACCTCATTAAACTATTATCCACAAGGCAATGGCCTTGCTGAATCCACTAACAAGAATTTTTTGAATATCATCAAGACTATTGAAGATAAATAAAGATCATGGCATCTCAAATTAAAGTTAGCTATGTGGGTTGACACAATCACCTATAAGAGGTCAATTTCCAATTCTCCATACAAGATAATATATGGTAAGGAAGCAAGAGTGACTATTTCTATTGAGTTCCCTACTTTGGAATTGATGAATCAACTTGACATTTTGGAGAATGAACCAATAGAAATTAGATATGTTGAGCTCATAAATATAGAAGAGATAAGGCATCAGTTAATGCTAGCTATGGAATCCCATCAAGCAGTGACAAAGAGATGTTTGACAAAGGAGCTTCTTCAAGATCTTTTCAAGAAGGATATTTGGTCCTCAAGTGGGATGAGGAAAAAGCTAAGCCAGGAAATCACACAAAATTTTATTCTCTCCAGAGTAGTTTATATACAGTCTCCAGCTATAAATCCCACAATGCTTTCTAGCTCATAAGGATAAATGGTGAAGAGTTTCCTATCCTAGTTAATGAGATACATCTTAAGCACTGATATTAAGGAAGCTAAATCCCCTGTACATAGTTAGTAGTTTTTGACTTTTCTCTAAGTGTTTTTCTAACACATTTATTTGTTTCTTTTATGTCTTATCTCAAATAAGTGCTTTTTTGCATAGTTTTTAGTAGTTTAGTCACCTTTGTTTTATTAAGGTTAGTTTCCATTTCAAGTTTGTTTCTTTCCCTATTTGTTTAAATTATTTTATCTTTGTAAGTCAAAAGGTTGTCTTAAAGTCATGTAAATGGTCCATGTATCTTGTAAATGATCCAAGATTCATGTATATGGTCTGAGTTCTCAAGCATAGTAGGCATGCTACCCAACCAAGTTACCAAAGGTGTTGACCAAATTTGGTCTACATATCAAAAAAATGCCTAGTTCAATAGGCTAGTGGAAGGAGAAAGATATTGATTGAAGAGTGACTCATTTTCACAAGGAGCAGATAGACCTCAAATGGAGATCATGCAAAGTGTAAAGCTTTTGAAACACTTTAGTCTTACAAGTCTGCAGAGTAAAGAGAAGGTATCTGAATAGGTTTTCAAGGTGTCTAGGCTTTCAAAGATCAAACATGAATCTAAAAGAATATATAGTCCTTAGAAAATCAATCACAAAACTCTTTTTGGGCCAAGTCTTTACTTGGAATTTATTTCAGGCTTTTATTTTGGCTAAAGTGCTAATATCAATCTTGGGAAATTTATTTTGGGCTTTCCTTTTGCTAAGTTCAATTATTTTCAACCTTATTGTTTTGATAAGTGTTATTCTTTTTGGGAAATTTGTTTCAGGTCTTTTGGGATAAGTGTTAGGAATTATTTAAGACATTTTATCTTATACAAAAAACCTGAAGGATCATTCTCTCAAAAATTGTCCCAAACAATTTTTTTGAAGGGTCTTTTCTTAGTAAAAAAGTCCAAAACAAAGTTTTGAAGGGTCACTTTTTAGATAAAGTTTCCTAATCCAAAATCCCAAAGGGTTAATCCAAACACAAAAAGTGGCCCATACAAAAATCTTAAAGGATATTTTTTCAAATAAAGTGGCCAAAACACTTTTCTCGAAGGGTATTTTCTCGAGAAAGTGAACCAAATAGAAATTATGAAGGGGATTTTCAAAAGTCTTGAAAGGTCATTTTTCAAGGAAATGGTCCTATACATTTTTTTTGAAGGGTATTTTCTTTAGACAAATTATCCTAAAACAAAGTCCCAAAAGATCATTTTTTAGCAAAGTGTCCCTAGACAATTTTCCCAAAGGGCCTTTTCTTAAGAAAATGGTCTGATACAAAAATTCCAAAGAGTCATTCTCATAGCAAAGTGTCTAATATACAAAGCCCGTAGATAAAATTTTGAAATAAATGACTTGGGGAATTTATGTTCTAATAGGGTAATGATAGGTGTGCAAGTGTCAAATTCAAGCACAAGAAATAACTGTCTGATTTCAAAAAGCCTAAGAATTTTTATGAGTCTCAAATTCAAATCCAAAGAAAATGGCCATTAAAATTCAAAATGTAGTGACAAGTTTGTGGATATCATTGATGTTCATGCAAACATCAAAGTTTAATCTTTTTAATGTAACCATTTGGGTCTAAAAGGTTCTTAAAAGGTTTAAATTTGTTCAAAATCTAATGGTCCACGTGAGCCCACATAATGACACATGAGATATAATGATCCATGATGGAGTCAAAAAAATTCAAAAGGTCCCTAGGTTAAATCCCTTAAAGATCTACATGATAGACATGATCTAATAGTGTGGGATCATCAGGTCAAAATTTAATGATGTGCATTCACTAACAAAAGGATGGGTCCAAGGTAAATGAATGATGAATGTTCAATCATACCAATTATCAGATAGAGCACAAGAACTAATACAAAAGTGGGACCAGAGAGATCTATGGTTTGTGTGAGCTTGTACATCTTGATCTGATGGTGCACGATCAAGTCAACATGTCAAAGGGATATTCTGGTAGGAAATTGAGGACTCACATGCATTCATACAACAAAGATCTAATGATGTGAGTAAATTAAATAAGTTAGCAGAATCTATGGGACCAATAATAATAAAAATAGTTGGGCACAATGTGAATGGCCCAAATTGGCAATCAACAACTAATGAACATCAAGCAAATCTAGAGAGCTTATATTGAAGGTTGATGAACTAGTTTTTTCACCCAAGAGAATAAAAACTTAAGGACCCATATCACCATTAGAGCTAGATTAAAAATAGACATTGTCATAAAGGCAAGATGGTCAAGGATAAGGCTCCATCACCATTGAAGATTAAATAGGATCTCTAGTCGCTAACTTCAAACTTATCAACCCTATTATAGAGTCATTCTATTAACATGTTCATTGATTTTAGATGAAGAATCCTCATACATAATAGTCTCTCATCTCTCATATGGTTATAGATGAAGAAAAAGTGTTTGATATTGGAGTAGATATAGAAATAGAAGATGAACTAGTGTTTGTGAAGCAAGGTCTAATAGTTTGTAGGTTTTCATGAATGTTGTGACTGTGTGAAAACCAATGGTCTAAGATTGGTTTTTTTATCTATTAAATGGACCCAAGTTTGAGTTAGAACAAATATAAATGTAAACATGATCATATGGAGATGTGCCTCACCTATCATTAGGGTCAATTTTAAATGAGTAGATATAATTGGCCACCCAAAGCAGATGTGGCATAATTTTTCCAATTTAAAGACATGATCCTTGTTAGTAGATCATTAGATGATATCATGGAGTTCTAAGAAGACACTGGGTGGATGGATAAGGATAATAAGTATTCAATTATTTTACAAGGCCTTTTAAGTTATGCCTTCTTGATAAGATCTTGAGTCAGCATCCTTGAGAGTGATAATCCATCGAAAGTGGTTGGGCCTTTTTCAATGCACAACTCTCTCTCTCTCTCTCTCTCTCTCTCTCTCTCTCTCTCTCTCTCTCTCTCTCTCTCTCTCTCTCTCTCTCTCTCTCTCTCTCTCTCTCATATAAATATAGGCTTCCAAACCTTAAAATGGATTCCTCTTCTTGGTATGACTAGACTCTACTAAAATTTGTACTATGACACCTTTGTGATACAATAAAAATTTAATTCCATCATTTTCTAAGCTAGATTGAAGTGTGTTCCATGAATTCATGTACTATGGCTAAGTGAATGTATATTCCTTGATTATGTATGAGTATTTATCACCTTTAGGAATTTCTTATTAGTTATTATAATTCATTATAAGTATAATTTAAAAATTATTATCTAACTTAAAAGTGGATATTTGCCCTCTCTTGCTAATTTGATAACTGATTAATGCCTTATTCTAAAATATTTATGTGAGATTGATATTCTTTGATCTTGAAATTTTCTCATAGTGTGTATTTTGTGAGTTTGAATGATCAAAACATTGGTGCATCACCTTTTTTACATGTTTTATAAGTTATTGTCAAAATCTCTTTCCCTTTTTCAAGCAAGTGCTATTTTAGGTTTAGTATAGGCGATATATACAAAAGGAAGACAACATTATTTGGAGGTCTGATCCATTATTAGGATACCCACAGCTAGGATTAGTCCCATGTTGGACTAAATTTGAGTAGGAAGATTTGTATAATCCCCTCCTTAGCTAGGGTACCAATCTAGAATGCCAACAAAAATCATCAACAATAATCTCATGAATATTGAATGTGATTATAGATCATTGTACTTGCATATATTTAAGTGTACCAATAGGACCATCTATATGATGAGCCATCAAAATTATAGAAGCATAAGAATTCAAATGAGGATGCACATTGTGTAGATACTAAAATTTGGTATTAGAAACTTGGCAATGTCTCTCTTGACCTACCTTCACCTTTACATGACTTGTGTATACATATATGGCTCTTACAAACTCTTATATTCTATTCACATGATTTCCATAGGTCTAGCCTTCCAAATTTTATATCATTCATCTATAGGAATTATATAGTTTGTGTTCAACCTATTCAATACCATACTTATGTCTTTCAGACACATCTAAAAGACTTAAATGGTTGTGAAATTTCATAGGTTTCTAACTCTAACGAACTTGTCCCTAGCATAAGCAATGGTCATTTTTCAAATTACAATCATATTTATGGGTCAACCCACATGTTTCATGTGTCAATGGTAGGATAAGGTACCACCATAGAGTCACATATAAATACACAGTAGGTCTAATCCTATTGTATCATCTATCACTCCTAAAAGACACATTTATAAACTTGTGCACATTCAAATGTATTGCCTTAAAATTACCAATTCATTAATATATCATAAAAATCAGGCCTTACCTAGGTCAAATGTACTTAAACCATGCCAAGGTTACCATTTTATAAGTATAAAAAGCTATATTACATGTTCTATTCATTAAAGGATCACCATTGCACACATACACCTAACATAGAAAACTACATGTGGTTTGTCTTCCCTCTTTTGAGTATTTGGATATGTATGCATCACTCAACTATTCATTGGAGAGTGTTTGAGGCTAGTTGAACCCACTTCTTTCCAATTTTTTATGCCTAAACCTATTTTCAATAGTACACATAGGGTTTTAAAACAAAGGAGACATGTTTTCTTAATACCAAATAAATAGTATGCCCTGATATCACACACAGATATATTACAAGCAAACCCAATGGTTTATACTAAAATAAAGAGTCACTATACACATAAAAAACTATGATATAATAAGGATGTTATCATCTGACATAGGCATACATAAATTGACAAATTTGTTTGACTAATTCCAAACACCAAGTTCTTAATCTGAGTGACTCATAATCTATTTTCACCCTTTATATCAATTGCATTAGTCTCATACCTTCACAAAGTAGTAAACATGCTAAGTATATTAATCCTTTACATCATTTATATTTACATTAAGTGTAATTTTTCAAATCATATTTTTCCTTTTTCATTGAGATTCATGTATCATTTATATACTTTATACAATCTCAATATTTCAAAGTTTTATAGTTTTATATGTTCATTAAGTAAAATATTGGCGAACCCAAATTTTTTCTAGAAGATATAAAAAACCTATGTTTCCCTTAAGGTTTCATCATTTTTATAGGGTTTTTTTATATGAATTTAATTTTAAACCCTTATTTTTTATTTCCATTCATAATCATAATGGAAAAAATAAGTACTATAGATGCTAATAAAGGAAATGAATGTGTAATTTATTGATATATTTGATGTTATAGATAAAATTGAATTAACTAAATTTATTAAAATGATCCCATAAATGCATTATGCATTACTATATGTAACAAGAGATGAATAAAAAAGCATGTTAAGGTTGTCACATTTGAGAAACAATAATATGAGCTCTTAATTAATAGTAATATACATTTTATAGGTATTAATTCCATCATAGGTGTACAAACTAATAATATTACTACTATTCCCATGTCTACACCTTTGGATACATATGTGATTACCACCCAAGGTGTGGGAAACACAAGGTTTTTATCATATGAATATGCCTATTCCTACACAACTAAACTATGTGTATCTTATAAGTACTACTCATATTACATCATCATCATTTCCTATTTCATGATCCCTTGATCAGACTATTATAGTTATGCAAGCTAAGGTTTTACACTTAGAGAAAGGTGCTTCTAGAGTAAGTCATTTTATTAATTCTCAAGAATTGCATCATAATCCATTAGCTATAGGTATTTAATCATATCCCTTATCTTTGAGTTTTTTAGCTCCTAAGCTTACATTTTATGATGTTAAATGTGATCTAGAGCAACACCTAAGATCTTTTCATGCAACATGCTTATATTATGACTCCAATCACAAGTTGTTGACTAAGTTATTTAAATAAAATTTTATGGACTATTATTTGCATTGGTTCTATGACCTCCTATCCCAACTAATTAAAGCATTCAATCCTTTTTCCAATCAATTTATAGCACATTTTTCAATTAGTTTCAATGATAAATTTTTTTATGTTAAAATTTTAAAACTTAAGCAAGGATACAATGAACCAATTAGTGATTATGTGCTTCAGTATAATACCATGATTTTTAATATGACAAATCCTATGGCCAATAATGAGTTTCCATTTATCTTCAAGATTTTTTTTATTTCCCATCTACATGACTATATAATGTTCAATAAATTTAAATAATTTGATGAGTTACACCATATATTTAGAAGTTGAGAAGTTAAGCTTATTTATTTGAGAAAAATTAAATATGTGCCTAATTCTATAACTAATTCAACTACAAAGTTTCAAATAAAACAAAGTTACAAGTCAAAATGAATGATAATAATAATGGTTAATGTAGCATCATAGCCTACTAATAGGATTGTCTTATACAATTAACAAAGGAGGAAATTTTGACAATTACCTCAACCTACTCATAAGTTTTTTCACAAGTTATGTTATGCAATCTTATATCTCTCCCTCCATCTAAGGAGGTTGATATGAGTAGGACTCTACCTAAGGGACATGAAAATAATGCACATTGTGACTTCCATAAATGCAAAGGGAATTCTAAAAATAGATGCTTTAGGCTAAGACATAAGATTCAAGATCTCATTGATGATAACATTATTGAGCCTAGTACACTTACAAATGATTAGATGACAACAAAATGGGAATGTAAAGTTGAAAATATTATTTGATCCCTTTAAATATCATGCAACAATAAAAACTAAAGATATTTATGAGGTGCATATGACATACAATGCACATCCTCCTCTTTTGACATATAATCACATTTATAAAATAGCCTATAATTACATTTGATAATAATGATATTATGGATTATCATCCTAATTATAAATCACTATGTATGCTAGCACACATTGATTTTTAAGACTATAAATAATGTCATGGTAGAAAATGGTTTAATTGAAAACATTTTTTCAATGAAACCTCTTCATAATATTGGATATACACATGATAATTTGATAGATATAATTGTAGACACATAAATTAAAATTTAAGATGAAAAAATTCACTTATGACAACTCTATGTATGCACTTGGCTCATAAATCATTCCACAATCCTTGACCACCCTTCCTTCACTCCTATTATGGATGATCTATTCTCACAAACAATTAATGATATCAAAATATCTTTATCCAACATTCTAAGTAACATAAACTCACTTTGGGTCTCATTCCCACTTTTAGTTGTGTTTTTATTTCCCTATGGACAAGGCCACTCTATTTAGACAATCATGCTCCCCTCTATTGTGCATTTCTACAAACATTGTTATCTCACTAAATAATGGTTGGTTACTCAAATTTAAAATTAATGTAATGAGTCATCTCAAAAGTTTAGCAAGCTCCATCTGAAGAAATTCCACAAATATAATTATAAATACACATTTCAAACCATTTTTCACACAAGAGGATTCCATATTAAAAAGCACTAGAATTCTAATTGCACATTGAGATTAAATTCCCTATTTCTCCCATTTCAAAATACATAAAACCCTAATATCCCTGAGTTAAAGTATGGGTACACTTCCAAGGTTAGAATTCATATTTGAAGCACTTAACCACACTATAATTTCACAAACATATATTATTACACAAGTATTTCACACACACCATCATAACATGGGATAACTACATGGATTTTGATCCATCTTCAAAGTATTGGTATGCATGTAGTGTTCCATAGATGGTATGTTGAGGTCAAGCATAACTTTAACCAAAAAGTCATTTTTATTCCATGATTGTATTTTCCCTCTTAGTCTATTGAGCTAGGGTTATAAGTGAAGGATAATATACACAATGGATCAAATATTACCAAATAGACAAATAAAACACACAAATGAAGGTGAAACTATCACAATAGTTTCAAAGACCTAGCACCTACAGGAAATCAACACTCCCTAAAGACACCATCATACTACCCCATATATATATCCAACTACCTTATTATCAGATCCAACAAATTTTCACATTTAACTTATTAATTATTTTATTTACCAAATTTTATTGAGACATATTGTGAACCCACCTATTATTCGAATGTTACAAAAAACCAACCATAGATGTTGGTAGGGTTTATATCCTTCATTTTTATATTTCCAATTGTTGTCCTAGGATTTTCATATATGATAAAGTCTTTATTTACAACAACATTCCAAGTTACATTTCTTACTTTATTCAATTTGAGAAAATTATTTCTATCTATATTGCACACCATGACACACTAAGTTATTCCCTAGTTGAATATCTTCTAATTCTGGTTAACAATTCCATAATGATAGAACATGTTAATATATATGATGATATGAATAAGAAATAGTTACAAAGATATATTTTAAATAATTAAGATTCATAAATATTGTTCAAGAAGAAATTAAGAAGGTATCAGAATGCCAATCCTCTGAAACCTCAAATCCTATTGATTATTTACCTTTATTAGAACCATTGAATATAAAATTTATATCATTGTTTACTATGGGGGAACATAATAAATTTAATAAAATAATATATTAATTCATGCATAGTCATTAGAACACCACCTTTGGTAAGCACACATTCTTCTATCAATTAAAAATCCCATATGCATGAGATTCAATCTCTCAAACTAAGGTGTTACATTTCGAATAAGTTGCTTCCAAACCTAATCAGGTGCTTGATTCTCACACTTTATTACAAACTCAATTATCACAATACATAATAATATATCCTTTATGTATAGGTTTTTTGACACTTTAGCTTACAGTATATGATGGAAAGGGTGACCCTGAACAACATTTGAGATCATTACATGCAACATGTTGGGACTATGTGTCCAATGATAGGTTATTGACCAAGTTAATTCCAAGGAGTATAAAGGAATATGTTTTATGGTGGTTTTATGAATTACCTCATCAATAATTTGATGCATTCAATCCATTTTTAATCCCACTTTTCAATCACTATCATTGAGAAGATTTCATATGCTCATGTTGCTCAACTCAAGCAAAAATCTAATGATCTTATCATAAAATATGTCTTAAGATATAAGACAATGTTATATAAAATTACAAGTACTACGGTAAAAATATAATTAAAATATATATTTAAGAAAATTTTACTTCCACCCCTACATAATTCCATCATGTTTAATAATTTTCTTTTATTCATAGATTTGTGCCATATTATTAAAGAAAGGGAAATTAGCCATGAATAAAATTAAGTATGCAACCGATACATATTAAAATATAAATAATTAAAGTAATCCAATATAAAATATGAGACTAGATGATAATAAGAATGATCTAAAGGTAATAGTACAAAAAAATTTAGAACCACCTCTGTGCATTGTATTATCAGCTCCTCTAAGGAGATAGTTTACCAATCTCCTAGACACTCCATATAAGGTCCTCAATATGATTTTAAAATTTTATCTCATATATCTCCATCAAATTAAATATTTCAATGTGATTAAGCCTATTCCAAAGGGATTTTACTAGAATGTGTTTTGTGACTTTCATAGAGCTCTAGGGCATACTACTAATAGGTGCATCATTTTAAGGTGAAAGATTCAAAATTTGATAAATGTAAAAATCATTGATGTGGGCACACCTATAAATATTTATAAGGCATAATGGAGTGAAATAAAATCAATGAAAATATTTAGTGATCCTTTTACTATGCATACAACTAATGAGACAATAGATACCTCAATAGTGCATTATGCATACGATGCACACACTTTACCATATTCTTATCATTCTCATATAAAGGCACACCATCCTTTAAATGGAATAATTGGTACCTACCATAATTAATTGCCTTATAGGCCACTAATAACATTTATCAAGCATTAGATATTAAATAATGATTCAAATTTGAAATCTTTGTTCATTTGATTACACATTAATAACCAACCTATTCAGAGTGTCATGTTTAATAATAATTCAATTGTGAATATGTGTATAATCACACTTCAAAATAATCTTGGATAAACATATCATGATTTGATTCCCATGAACATGGTCATAAAAGGATTAAATGGTCACATTAAAATCTCCTTTGGTGATATTACATTAACATTACAAGTTGGTCCAACACCTGTGGCCACCATGTTTATAGTAGTGCCTAGTGTAGATGACTTTGATATTTATTAAGGTTCCCTTAGATTCAATAGATTCATGCCATTCCTTATATAGTTATTAGGTGTGTAAATTAAATATATGTTAATGAGGTCATCATATTTTGGGGTATCCCATAAGAATACTCCCTATAACATATAGATATGGTTCTTATATAGTTGTTTCATTTGAGCCACCTAAAATGGTTCAACCTACTTAGAAAGTGAAAAATTATTTATCTATCCTTCCACGAAGGCCTATCCTTGAAAGGACACTTTAGAAAATATATTTCATATATTATAGAGAGCCTCTCTCTACTCCTACCCATCCTAGATTGATTTTGTAGGGCACTAAGGGTGTTTCACATAAGGCACCAACACATGATTCATGCACTCCATGATAGGTTACCAAAATCCCTAGATTTCATCATACTAAAAAACATGTAAAATATTATATATATCATTATCATGATAGTGTAAATTATGATACAAAGGGATATCAATATTTAGATCTAAAATTTAGCTCAGTTTAGTCATAGTAATATGACACTTTTGGTTATGAAAGGTAACCATTCCTATCCTAGACATAAGACCCATTTATTTTTATTCCTTTGTAGAACTAATTAGTTAGTTATTTCTCTCTCTTTATTTTTCAATTCATATATTCAAAAATACTATATATATATATATATATATATATATATATATTTCAAATAATTCCAAAATTATGACCTATGTATGCTTATGCTTAGTTCATTTAGATCAATTAATTTGTGAAAAATTATTCAATATTTATTTATATCCAATTTCATATCATATATGCTTCACAAATGTCCATGTTTGAATCTATATCATACAGGTTATCACTTTTAACTCCCATTGTAGGAGGTATTATTTTCACAGACTCATAAAAATTGTAAATAGACAAGAATGCCTTAATAATATAGTAGCATCTTGCACCCTTGTCCTATTTCACTAGCCATGTCCTAATGAGCACATGCTATCAATTCTCATATCCAAATAAGACACATTCATTGTACAACTTGTCTATACATCAACAAGATCACTAGGGGCATCTCATAGACATGTTCTATGATTCTTTGGCTATCCCTTCTTATTCATATCTAGTTACTTAAATTGTGTGAAATCTATCTGAACTTGCTCACTTACTTACACATTGATATGTTGCTAGTTACCTAAGTTGTTGAATATATTTATGTTATAAATTTATTATGTTGATTAATTACATGAATTCATGCATGGTTTTCATGTTTATTTCCTAATTCATGTCTTGTGTGTATTATTCATTTTGTCTTGTTGACATTTGAATGTGTCCCTTGTATGTGGTTCAAAGCCTTTAGTGTATGTTTCTATAGATGAGAGTGCATTTGAACATTTTTTTTGTATGTGTCTCCTTGGCCTTATATTGTTTTCTTTGTGTGTAATCTTTGTATGTGTGTCATGGTCATGACACTTGTTTGCTTAGTTTTCTCAACTTTGAATGCCATGATGGATATCATGCATCTTCCTATCCCTTTGATCCCATGATGGATATCATGCATCCCTCCCAAATTAGTTTTATGCATATTTTAGTACTTAGTTATGATCACTTATCTACATGCCAAATTTTTAACATCTATCTTGAGAATGTCACTATGTATGATTATTTATAAATGCATCTCACATTACTATTTTTCTCTATTTATATATGATTATGCCATGTTATTTATGTTATCATTACTAATCAGAATTATATATTTTTCATAACATCTCTCACTTAACTTTTTTTTATTTTGAGTTAAGTATTGTGTATGCTTCACAACTCATCTCAAAATAGGGGGCATAAATAGTGGCTTGTCTTAGATAATAAGCTGCAATAACCTAGTACACAGACAAAAATTTGTAGGGTTTACACATTGTATCATAGTCCATACCTAGAAATCATGCAGAAAGAAAATTATGGATAGGAACAATCCATTTGGATAAGTACACAAGTTAGTCATGTCTAAAATAGTGTGTTATTTTCCTAGTAGCTATAAAATAATCATTTTCAAAAATCCTTAGAATCTCAATAAGTTAAAAATAGTTCTTAACAAGTAACTAGTTATAGTTTCAAAATTATACTTAGGTTTGTCTTAAATTTTACTCAGAATGGGGGCATTTTCATGGCATATGACTACCTCTTTTCTTAATTTTCAATAGTTATGTAGATGGAAATGCTTATCATTATCCATGATGTATAAACTAGACCCATATTTTACTAATGTTTTCGATAGTTTCACATCATAAATGAATCTTATTTTGTTTATAGTGGTTGATACACCCTTTTTCACCAGTTTTGAACTAAAATAATTCATTGTAATTCATACAAGAATTCCAAATGTCTTCACTAATTTTAGTATGAAATTATGGATTCAAACACATATTGAGATCTAAATCACACTCACATATCAATAAGTATTGGGGCATGCATAATCCAATCCAAGATATTCAATGAAGAAGAAATCTCTAAGGGTCCTACCCTCTCCAATCACCATTTTTTCCACCAAAAAACATAGTGGTTCGTGTACCCAATTAGGTGTATTTGTTCCTTATTATTAGATATATAAGTTTATTTTATTTTACTTTCAAATTTCCATCTTAAGTAAGGATATATTTACACATGTTTCATTTTAGGTTTACATGAATCATAGTTTAGTGTTGTGGCATACATTCAACACTATTATTCATATGTAGGTTCAGGTACACACTTTTCCTTTTACTCTAGTACTTTCACTTGAATACATTAATCTAATAAAATTAGGGAAATTTAGATACATAAATTAAATTTTAATCTTAAAAAAATCACTTGTTACCACTCATTTTATTCACTTGGATTAGACATCATTCCATGGTCCTAGACCGCTCTTCCTTCACTCCTTTTGTGGATGACCCATTATCAAAAATAAATAATGATCTCAAAATAGATATATACAACATTATAAGTAACCTAAACTCACTTTGGGACTAACCCCACTTTTATTTTATTTTTTCTTACCCTTTGAACAAGGATGCCCTATTTTGATAATCTCATTCTCCGCTATTGCCCGGTTCCACCACCAATGTCCTCCCACCAAATAATGACTAGTTACTCAAATTTAAATTCATTTAATTATTCATATTGAAAATTTAACAAGACCCCTCCAAAGGAATTAAAAAAAATATCACTTTAAAGCCACATTTAAAACTATTTTTCACATAAGAGGATTCTATATTGCAAAGCAATAGAATTCTAATTTCACATTGAGACTAAATTCCCCATGTCTCCCATTTCTAAATACGTACAACCCTTGTATCCCCAAGCTAAATTCTGAGTACACTAATAAGGTAAAAATTCATGGTTGAATCATATAATCACACCATAATTACACAAACATATATCATTACACTAGTCTTTCTCACACATCACCATAACATGGGATAACTACATGGATTTTGATCCCTCTTCAGAGTATTGGTATGTAGCCAACACCCAATACATGAGGTGTTGAGTTCAAGCACAAATTCAACCACTAAACCATTTTTTTTTTAACATTTTCATTCTTGGTATATTGATCTATGTTTAATATTAAAGGAGAAAACACATAGTGGTTTTCATGACAGATCGAATGCTCTTGTAAAGGCAAATAAAACACACAGGCAAAGGTGATCCAATCACAATAGTTTCAAAGAGTTAACACTTATAGGATGTTGAAATTACATAAGGACACCAATGCATCGCACCCTTTTCTATATCTATCATCCTTCTTGGAGATCCACGAAAACTCTATTTTATATCCATAGTCAATCAACACAACCACATAGTTTATTTTTTCGTCTTAGTCATAGTCCTACATTCTAGTTTTCTCAGTAAGTCACATTTCATTGGTAATTTTCCATTTTAGCATATTTATAAATTTAGTAAGTTAAAAATTAGTTTATATCATTTATTTCATATCTGTAGCATTTTGATTTTACACAATAGTTTGTCACATACTTACCAAAATTTGATAAAATAGTAAGGATAGTCAAATGATTTGATGGAAAGGAATAAAACCCCCTTAGATGCATTGTAATTCATATTAAGGTAAGCATTGTAGTAGTTTTTAATTTAATCTTAGTCTTACTAAATACAAGGCTATTTGACATGTGGGTAGGACATCCTGAGTACATAATTTTTGAACAATACCATCTTTAGTACATAGATGTGTCAGGTATATACACGACAATTAGGTGGTCACAATTTTGGGTGTTCCATATGAGTATCTTATTCAAACAGAGTCATATCTTCCTCCACCCCCACTAACACCATAATAATTTATTCAATTTATTCATATTCATTCTATGCAGCCATTTATTTCACTTATTTAGGTTCTTCTTATGTAGACATGTCTAAGGAAAGTAATTAACCTTCCTAGATGACTAGTGCTTCAATGCCCATTACATCAAAGAGTTATTTAGGACTTAATAAAGCCTTTATATACTCTATCACGTCATATTATGGTGTTATAAATAGCTCAATGTGTTCCATTGTGATCATATGTTATTTAGGACTCAATAAAGCCTTTATCTACTCTATCACATCATATTATGGTGTTACAAATAGCTCACTATGTTCCATTATGATCACAAACACATGTTTACCATACTATATAATAGATTCCATATGGTACTGTGTTCCTTAGAGACACTCATCATACACATAATCTTATGAGTCAAGATGATGATGATAGTTACATTATAGGATGAGATCATTCCTCATATTTAATAATAAATAAATATGATACTATATGCTCAAAATAGGTGACCATTCTCATGTTTGATAAAAGACCTATTCATGACCATCCCCTTATTATGATAATTGGTTAGCATTTTTACATTAGCAAAATATTTTAGAAATATAAAAAAAATGTTCCAAAAATTAAAAGCAAGAACTAAGCATGGCATGCAGTCTAGTTTACATTATTTATTTATGTTATTTAGCACATGTTTGGTATATTATATATCATTTTAATACATATTAAATTAATTATATATATGAGTGAGATGTAGGATGTACAAGTTTACATGATTCATGGATGCACACATGCAAGACATTCCTATACCAATGAGCCATAATAATGTTGGGGAAATCTCATGATATATGTTACATTGTTACAAGTTATATTCTTCTCTGACCTTTCCATTTATCATGATGAGTTATATTTATTTATTACACATGTCTTTCTCTTGTTTATACTATTTATGGTGTTATATTTCATGGATATGTTTTTTTCCTATATTGTGACATTGACATTGATCGATAGTGTAGAATAGTTTAATTTGTTCTATGTTTCCTTTTTGTTATTTAATTTATATAAGCTAATAATTGATTATGATTATTTATCTCTTGATTTAATAGATGGAATTGTTTGATTGAGTGCCACTTTATTTTGGCCCTTTCCATTTATTATTACCTTTTTTTTATTGAGTATTCATTGCATGATTCTTCCTTTTGGCCCTTTCCTTCTTTTAATAGTTTTTCTTGATTGTGTTTTCATTAAAAGACTCTTATTTTGTGTATTTTCCTCATGTGACATTTGATTGTCCATTGTGTGTTTCACTTTCATTGTGTGACATTGATTGCTATTGTGTGTGATTTATTGTGTGCATAATGACCATGACATTGTGATCTTGTGAGTGTATAAATCTAAGATCATTTTTTGAATTTTCTAAGTTTTTAGTATTTTGATCCATATTATGCACCTCTCTATTTGTGTGTGGTGTCATTATCCATATCACGTATTTAGTTCTTATATCAATGATTGTTACTTTCCTATGCCTAATGTATTTATCTATCTTGACATGACACTTGTATTCCTTATAATAATATGGTGATGTATTCTCCATATGTGAGCACATGCTTCTATATGGTTACATCATTTTATATAACATGAAGTAGTTAACTCTTTGCTTTTGAGATGAGTAATTTATAGGCTGCATCCATCACCTTAAAATGGGGTAATATTAGTGGTATTTTCATAGATATTTTGGCCTCTATTTATATTAAATTAATATTTTAGGACATATTAAATGATTTAAAGAGTTTATATTTGTTCAAATTATTAGTTTGGTTTAGATTATGGGGATAAATGTTTATATATTGGGATAAATAATGTGGGCATATGCAATGCATATTCACACATTCTATATGAGCATAAATGATAGGTTTTCTAATTTTTCATATTTTAGACAAATGAGATATATATTTATAACATTCTACATCATGTTAGCACCATTTAGATTAAATTATAGGGCATGAGGAATCTTCATGCACACATAATATTAAAATTTTCTAATTAAACACATGAAAATGATGGTACCAAAGGTTACATATTGAATATCTAATTAAATTTACAACAATTGATCCACAATGCTATCATAGGTTACCCCTTTCATCTTAAGGCTAAATATTGGTTAAATGAGAATTGTAGTTGAGATTATGTGCACTTAATGGCCTAGAAATAATCTTGAGGGTTATTTGAGGCATTTATTTTATCAACCTATGGTAATTTTCTTAGTTAATATTTCCATTAGGGAATGGTCACCCCAAATTTTATAAATTATTTAGTAGGAAACCCATTTCTCCAAAGTTTCAATAGGAAACATAGACTCCATTTCCTCATAAAAAAAATCATCTACAATAGTATCATAGGGAACAACATGATTCACCTACTTATAGGTGTATTCCTTCCTTACTCTTTAAGTTTTAAAAAAACTAATTGAATTTGATATTTCATTTTCATATATGGAAAATTATTTTTACAAGTTTATTAGAGGTTTTCTTGTACAAAATTACATACTTGGAGCTTTCTCCCAAAGTCAATGTGTGTTGTACACACACAATTACATATATTTATCCTTTTACTTTAACATTGTATTTAATTTCAATCCTAGAATAAAAGGGGGAATTTTTAGAGACTAAAATATGGTATTATACACTTGGCAAGGTAAGTATTGATCTACCTTCACCTTTACATGACTTTTGCATACACATATTGCTCTTACACATCCTTATCTTATATCCAAATGCTTTATATGGTTTTGATCTTCTTGATTTGCTATCAATCATCTACAAGAATTCCCTATTCTATGTATAACCTATTCATTATCATACTTAGACTGTCCCTAAATCATCATATCAATATTATTATATTTTATAAAAATATGGTAGACTCAAATGTCTATGAATTTTTTTAGGTGTCTAACTCTAATGGACTCATCCCCATACCAAGTAACAATCATTTTTCAAAATTAAATCATCTTTTTGGGTCGACCTACATGTTTCACATGTTGGTGGCTTGAAAAAGTACCCAAAGAGTTCCATATGAATACAAAATAGGTCTAATCATATTGGATCATATATCACTCCCAAAAGAAACATTTATACACTTAATCACATTTAAAGGTACTACCCTGAACTTACCAACTCAATAATCTATTACAAAGAGCAGATCCTATCCAAGTCTAAAGCACTTAAGCCAAGATAAGTTTTCCATTTTATAAGTGTTATAAGTTAAATTAAATGTTTCATTCATTAAAGGATCACCATTTCACACATAATCCTAAGTGTGAGAACTATATATAGTTTGAATTCCCTCTTCATAGTATTGGATATGTAGGCACACTCAATCATTCACTGGGGAGTAGTTGGGGTTAATTTAGCCAACATCTTTCCCATTTATAGGATTAAACCTAGTGTCAAAATTGGATCAAGGGTTTTAAATAAAATAATAAATATATTTTTTTTATATATTTCACATATAAAAATCCCTAATATCATGCACAAAGATGGAACATTGTACATAGATGAATCAGATAGAAGATAGATGGTATCATTTGGCATATGGTCCATAGATTGATGATTCATCTAAGTGATTCCAAACACTTTGTTCCTAATCTGTGTGACTCACAATCTACTTTTAGCCCTTCTCTCACCTACATTTAGTCTCATACCTACATAGAAAACTAAACACATTAAGTATCATAATCCTTTGTGTCATTTCTATTTATAGTAAGTGCAATTTGTCAAATCATATTCTATATTTTTAATTCATATTTTATATCATTACTATAGCTTTATAGAAACTATTTGTGAAATATATATCACCTCAATTTTATACACTTGGAAAATACATATCATGGATGTGCCTTCATATTTTAGACCATTTCTGCTACCAAAAGGCTTGCATACACTATCTCTTTATGCCTAATTTATTATATCTTAGTCCAAATAATATTATTATGATAAAATATGTCTTCTATCTTTCCAATACTATTATAAACCTAATTATCTTCCATATATATAAGTTCTAGACCTACACCTATTTTCCAACTGCCTAGACACTTACATCTCATTTAAACACCTACATTGACATAAGTGTCTTATTCCAACACAATTGTCCAATGGATTAAAATCCAATTTACAAATTAAACATATCCTAATGGTCATCATGAGTTAGAATTATTTAATGAGAGATATTATCTAAAGGGATTGGTATAAATATAAGATCAATCCTCATTCATTCCTCACCTAACATAGACCAAAAATCATTCAATCATTCACTCAAGTGAGTAAAGCTTCCCTATTTTCTCCTATTTACATATCATTCATAGGGAGAACACTTATATAGGTCTAAAGTACTTAAAGAACATTCCATGATCCATATTTTCTAAGTTACAAGCTAGGTCACTCTATGTACTTATTTATCACACATTACATGATTCACACATAAGCCCACACATAGGGGATAAATACATAATTCTAAGTCCCTCTTCAGAGTATTGGTTATGTAGACAATGCTCATTGACTTAGGGGTATTTAGGTTAGTTGAACACCATGTGCTCACTGACCCATTTTTTCCATAGCCATTATAAAGATTAAGAACTAGTGATTTATCATTTGACAAAGAGAGATAGTTTATGACCTAGATATAAATACACTAGAACAAATGTTACATAGAACCCAAAATCATTTATGTGGTCGCATCTAGTTTTATAATTTATTCTATATAAGACATATATGTCTAATTCAAATAGTAGCATCGATGTAACCATATTAGGTTGATGTAAGTGTATATCACTATAGAGGTACAATTTATAGAATTGAGAAATTGATCTAGAATCTAAATCTACTCTACTTTATACATGTTTTATATCCATATCTATATTAACATTAGAACCAACTAAGTATTTTGTTTCATTATCTTGAAATATCTAACATAGTTATATTTTCTATTTTTAGCATATTTCAACATAATAAATTTAGTATATGTTTATCTAAGTTTCAAAAGTAATTGGCCTTCTTTAGAGATAGTCTACCATCTTCGTGCCCTAGGATATCTCTACCCTTTTAACCCTAGATTCCATAATATCTAGATTTTAGGGTTAAACATTTAGTGAAATTGATTCTTGTGAATGCAATTTTTTTATTCCTAGGGTTTTCAACTAGCTAGGGTTTCATATTACTATGATTTTTTAATTCTTGTTTATTTTATTTTGTATTCAACCTTGGCATAGCCCTAGATTGGGATGTGTGCATATTGGACACATTCAGCTTCCCCTTCTACCACCTGAGATGTTTAAAACTAATGAGGGACCTAATCCTATGGATCATGATGGTACCAATGTTGAGAATGAAAAACATGCTGATGAGGTTATCATAGAAGAATATTTTTTAAATGAAAACCATGAGTCTAATGAAACCAATGAACATGAGAAAATAGATCATGGGCAAGTGAAAATAATTTCATTATTTTGTGAGTGTATTCATCAAAACCTTGATGATCTTGATGAAATATTAAGAACCATATTATAAATTAAAAATAAAAAGGCATAGATGAAAAATCAAATCCATCTATTGATCATGCTATTCAATATATGGGTCATACCCATATGCCCAAAACCCTACCCTTTAGTACATTACCACTTCATACTTCTAATGAGGGCACAAGATATGTATTTCAACATTTATTTTCATAGACTACTACTACTACATCTACAATGAGATTACTAAATGCTTCAAATCAAATTTAGATTACAATGCCTATATCTATTCTGTATAAAAAATATTTTTAACTTTTATTGATTACTGACACTTCATATCTTGTAAGAACCTATCGAGTCTCAATCTCTCTAAGTGCATGCCTTAAAAGGTGCACTAGGGAAGGGGTGGGTAGACCATTGATGCTTCATAAGATTGTCATTAATTTTACCTCTTGTCATCCACACTCTAGCCTCCTAAAACCATTGAACCCAAGCTTATTCTTCTTAGTTCTACATATTACCACCACTTTATATGATTTTTCCTTCATTTATTATTTTAGTACCCTTTTGACCTATCAGTTGTGATAGGTCGACCAGGTTGACATAATATATTTTAAGGACTTTTTCTCTCTTTTAGTTTGGTTGCCTCTTGGTCAACCTAACACAGACCTAGAAAGTTGGCCCTAAAAATGTGCTAGCTCATCTGGGTCAACCTAACACAGTTGATGTTCCTAAAAAAATTTAGAGTAAGATAATAATATATATACAAGTTCATGCCTTACCATTTCAAAAAGAGCAAAGAATTAAGTGAATAAGTATGAAAAAACACCTACCTATTGACCATTCTACTTAGGGAATAAAGCTTTAGGGTTCACTACTTTCTTTGGAGCTTCGATTTCATCTTGTGGATAAGTATTTTGGATGCTTGGATAGGTTGTGTAGCCTAGAGTTGATTTATCTTAGTTATCTTTACATACCATGATAATCTCTTGCGAATCACCCTGGCCAAGGGGGAGATTGAGGCTCGATGGGTTCATATTCAAAGGTAAATATTCTTAAATTTATTCCTCCTTTGTAAGAGTAGATAGATAGAGTATATGTATTTTTCTCTTACATGTATTAGGATTCTATATACATTGATGTGAGTATATGTCTTTTATACATGTTTAGTTTAGTTGTTTATTTTGTTTTGTTTCTAACCCCTACTTTGTGCCACAAGCTTTGGGGTGTAATAGATTAAATTTAATTTTCTTGTTATTAGATTAGTGAAATATTAAATCATAGGACTATTTTAAGGTTATTATGTGATTGTGTTAGACTATAAGATTTGGAACCCTATCTCACATAGTGTGTTGTGAAAATTCATCACCTAATTGGGTGTATTAGATCCTCACATTGGTCATGTTCCCACTTAAAAATTATATACCCCCAATTAGAAGTGTATGTTTTCTATATCCCATCTGATCTAGGATTGATTTATGGATATGATTCATTTTTGATTGCATACATACTTAGCCTATGGGTTCACCTCCTTTGGTGACTTATCAAATATCCAACCTAAAATACCAAGAGGTGCAAACTCTTGTTCAAAAAATGAAAATTTTGTAAAATAAGGATATAAATATTCAATAAAATTATATGAAATTACCTTATGTTATGGATTCACAAGAGGTGTTGCATAATCCTATTGCAATAGAGATATCATTACACCCCTTAACAACTAGTTTTATTGCACCAAAGTTAACATTTTATGATGCAAGGGTGATCTTGAACAACATATTTGATCCTTATTTGAGGCATGCCTTGATTATGTGTTTAGTGATAAATTTTGACCAAATTATTTCTATGATTTACCAAATTAATCAATAAACACCTTCAAATCCCTTGCAGATCAATTTTCAGCACACTTCTCTATTAGACCTCGTATCTCTCCCTCATCCCATAGAGGTTGATATGAGTAGACCTTTACCCAAAGGGTATGATAGGAATGTTTATTGTGACTATAACCAAGGCTCAGGGAATTATACAAATAGATGTTTTACCTTGAAGAATATCCAAGACATCATGGATGACCAAAAGATTATATTTGATGATTTTTTAAAGGAATCAGGTTCACAACCTGGTGACCACCACAATCACAAAATATTTAACAATCCTTTGAGGGACCACTCTAAAAAATATTTGGAAAGTACAAATGGCATATAATGCATATTCCTCCTCCATAACATTATGATCAACCATTGGATGGGATTATTAGTACTTATACATGGTATACACCTCTTATGGTTCAGATACTCTATTAATTGTGATGACAATAAAATTAGAAATGATTGCTCATATATTATTTCCTTATTTATTTGAGCATACCTTTATCACCATCCTATACATGGTGTTATGATTGATAATGGTGAAAGAAAAACTATTTGTACCGTGACATTACTTATGCATTTGGATTATACAAATCATGATTTACATCATTCAACTAAATCAATTAGAACATTTGACAGGACCTCACAATAGGTTCTTTGTGATACCGACTTATCTTTATAGGTAGGTCCCACTAATATGGTTACTACCTTCTTAGTTATATCTTCCATGAGTGTATTTGATATGTTATTGGGATAACCTTGGATACATACACTTTGAGCAATACCTTATATAGTACATCAATGTGTTAAATACATTCATGTTAATTGGGTAATTACATTTTTTAGAGTTCCATATGAGCATCCTCTTGAGTAATAAAAATTTATACCCAAGTAGTTAATTATAAAACCTCCTACAATTAATTTTTTATAAAAGGGTAAGTAATAGGCAATCCCCTTTATCAGGCAACCAATACTTGAGACACCATTGCATTACATATCCATAGTGGGTTCTACAGAATCTTCATCTACTACACACCATTTCAGATATACAAAGCACCTAAACATGTTCCTATTAATATTATTCAAAAGAAATCATAGACCATAAAGTGATGGGTTCCATGAACCCCTACTCCTACTATTACTTAACAACCATAACGTCCTATTATATGTACATAGAGAATTATAGATACTACATTGACATATATCTCACCTATACATTCTTCTTGGTAGTACCACCTATTTATTACACCAGGGTATGAGTGGGGAGATACCTATGAACACCATTTATATGAGATCATAAGATAGTCTTTTCCTTTCACATATTCTAAAATACTAAAAAAAAAAACCTTCAAAAATACAAAAATATGCTTAGCATCTACATGTTATATTAGCTCTTTGACATATATGTTGTTAGTTTCATGTTATTAGATAGCATATCAGTATTATATATATATATATATATATATATATATATATATATATGGGTTTCACACATCTTTTGAGTATGATTTAAGCATACACAAATACATGATATAAGTACTTTTAGATGTTGGGTCTTCCCTCCACTCATGTCATGTGGACATTGGGGGCATATGATTATTTGATCAAGATACACCCAAGTCATATTATGTTATGATCACTTTACCTTATTATGTTTGAGCTTATGTTCTCACACATGACTTTATCCATGCTTATATATTTTACATTGTACTTGATATGCTATGTACTTAACAATTTTTGCTAACACATATGATCAATGGACTAGTATGTTATATTTATAATGGTTGATTATGATTTTATTCATACACTTCCTTGAGTGTCTTGCCTTGCTATTATATTAATTTTTTAGGCATTTAAATATGCTCTATTGTTTGTGGACCCTGTGCCTTTTTTTGCTTCTTTGAAATTTGAATATGTCATTGTTTGTTGTTATCACAACCTATTATTTTGACCCCCTTGATAGACTTTATTAGGTGTTGACAAAAAAATGTAATTTCTAGTTATTTGAAATTAGATTTTATCTGATACTTGCATATGGTTATTGATTTGATGTTATGATGTAGCAGTACATTCTCATCTTGTTATTTGATGATGTTATCATACGTATTTTTTTTATGTTATGATTTTATTACTGTTTATATATATATATATATATATATATATATATATATATAGATGTTGTTGATGTCACATTTTATGGCTGCAAGATTCACAAGTATATGAGTTAGGCTGGTGGTAGACTTTGACAGTCGAGGTAATAAAGTGTAGGGGAAATGATAAATTGGGTAATTTTGGCACATGTCTATGATATAAAACTATAATAAGCCATCCAATTACAATGAGTAGTTAAAATGTTGTAAATGTATTTCTTTTCCATCTTAGCTTGCTAATTGAGCTTGTTTGGGCACTATTATTATTTTATTCTTGATTGTGGTTATTTTCATGTCCAATTTCATTGTCTTGTTATGTCTTTTCTAGTGTTGTATCAGTTAGTTTTGTCATTATGCTTATCTTGCTTCATTTTAGTTATCTTGTCTTTTCATTCTATGCTCTTAAGGTCCCGATTCTTAGAGTTGGTTTATCCATAGTCATGATGAGTTGGGTTTGCACTATGGGGACTTGACTAGACCTGTGACTATGCATATTGGCATGTTGTTTGTATATTTATTATGGGTGTTGAGTGTAATTGTTGTGGTTATAAATGTGATGACTTATGAATCTCATGTTTCTCTATCCTCACCTTGAAAGTTGAATGTCTGACTCCACCACATAGTTGATGGTTGGGGTGGTGAGGTCCATCGATGGGGGGCTCATAAGATGGGTCAGGTTAGGTCATGTGTGGAACATCTCTTGGTGGTTACTTCTCTTCTGTTGGTTAAATTTGTTTACATGATTCATTATTCTTACTTGATTGAGAATTTTGTAAATTACTCCAACTGTGACAAGTTGTAACAAACCTCTCTACATGTGTTCCTTCTCCTATATCACTTCATATACCATGAAAAAATTAATTATCACCTAGTATACTCAACAAAGTTGGTGAAATGGTATATTGTTATACTAATGTTCTTAGGCTTAATTTGCTTTAATCATAGTTAATATCCCCTCATTAATTATTTCTAAATCATTACAACCTACAATTTTGTGTTAGTATAAATAGTATATTATTATTTGGATGTTGAGATAAAAATGAGATGTTTATGTGAAATATTCAGCTTGGATTATATTCTTCACATGGTTGTTTATTCTAATTATATTGTTTATTAGTTCATTAGGCAAGTTTAATTTTTGAGTAGTTATTTAGAAATCTATACAATGATATTTGAGTGCATGGCACAATTGAATTCATAATACCTATTTTAATTTTATTTATCTAGTATATTTTAAACATTTCCATAGTTGTAGCTTGGTGACTATGGTTACATGGCTAGGTAAATATTTGTTTAACTTATGTACTATTATACACAAACTAAATATGCATTATGTTAGGTTTATTATTAACCATGTTGAGTAATATGTAGGAGATTTTATTTCATGTTTATCTTTACATTATTTTTAAAAAGGCTTAATACACTAAAACTAAGTGTAAATGATTTTAATCTTGTCAGGGACCTAGAACAATAAACATGCTCCGATGCCTACTGAGTCAGGATCTTGCTCTACCAAATAGAGCACATATGATTACTTCTTGTATTAGCAACTAAACATGGAATTTAACTAGAATCAATAAGTAACTAGAAATATGAAACAACACAGGAATTGAGAGACAATACACAATTGTATTAATAATCACTCAGAAGAATATACAATAAGGAAGATGCCACTTCTTCCTCCACCTCAAAGGTTTGCCACACCTCAAGACCTTCTTCCCTCTCTCTCTCAGTCACAACAATCAACTCCAATATAGAATTGATGTTCACCTCTCCAACCAGTCAGTAACACGCTGCCAGTACACCAAGTACACAACCGTACTCCAAGTAGATCTCCTGCTCTCTGCTACCTGCAAATCACTAGACCTTACTCACCATGTAGATATCTCTACACCCATGAAGAACCCTTGTCCTTGCCTCACCAAGTCCTTATGATTCTTCAACCATTACCCTGGTGGATTAGCTCCTAGACCTTGCAGACCCTGCAACTCTCCCTGATCATACACTCTCAGCACCCCTATGGAACTAGGAGGAGCTAATCTAGCTCTCTCTAAAATCTCTATGGATTTCTAGCACACTTTTACAATACAACCCATGAGTCCATATATAGATCTCATGCTTACAATAATTAGACTATCATAATTACAATAATTAGACACGCAACTCAAGACTAAGACTAGCCTTTGACATGCAAACAAACAGTCCAAAAATAGACTCTCTGGGATCAACATGCAAACTGCCTATTCACACATAGGCTGCCGATGCCGGCACCTCCAAGATCGATGTCGGTCGACTGGTGACTGATGGTGGTTGCTTCCTCACTTCCATCTGACCGACGTCAGTTGATCAGACTGATGCCGGTTGCCCTGCAACTAGTTCTACAACTCTCTGAAACTCTACATCCTCTGTAACTTTTCCTATTTGCATCCTGGTGAAGCTTTTAGCTCCACAACCTAAAAATCTCCCACTTGGAGATAAATAGCTGCACCTGTACCTATACCTGTACACCGTCTAAATTATTCCCTGGCTTGTATCCCTCTTCAAGCTCAATCCTGAAGACCAACCACCACACAACCTGTGATGCTATACCTATCATTCAAGTAACCTGCCACATCCGAACCTACACATCTATGTAGTGAAGACCTTGACCCTGCATAACAAGAATCCTTGCTACTGATCCCACTAAATTTCCCTCCAGTACTCCTTCCCTGAATTGGCTCCATACTTTCTGACAACCCCCACTGCTTGGGAAAATTTAGGCCTACACTAGACCTCATGTGATTTCGAACCCTGTTTCAAGCTAAGCTTGAACTGTCCAGCCCTTGGTGTGCTTTCTGATTTTGCATCCTGCATCATGAACCCCGCCAACACCGTCTTCACATCAGCTCCCACTGGAGATAAAATCTCCATGTCTCTTATGCCAAAGAATTTTGCTGCTCCAAATTCTTCATGACACACCTCTGAACTAACCTTATCTTTAGCTCAGCAAAACCCTGTATCTCTGAACCTGTAACTAGTATAACATTCACATACAGTAACAGAATAATGTTGTAATCATTATCCACCTGGTAAGATAAACACAATAGTTACACTAAAATTGACTAAAGCCATGCTTAGTCATCTACCTGTCAAACCTATACCACTGTCCTACAGCTTCCTCAAGACCATATACCTTGGCCTTTCATCTCATGTATCCATCCACTCTCTTCTTTAACTTGGGAATCCATTCCATCTCTCAGTGCTTTCTTCCAGCTGACAACTCTACCAAAAAATACCTATTTGGTTCTTCTCCAAGGACTCACACTCCTCATCCATTCCAAGCTCCCACTATATCTGGATTCTACCTTCATTGCCTCTTCGCATCTTCCTGGTTCTTGACCATCAATAAGCAATATAAAGAAGGTGAACAACGAATATGAGGTTCACTTACCCTTTCTGACCTCAACATGAGTGTTTGAGACTTGTTGACAGCTTGCTATCTGCTCAATATCTATTCCAGTGACCGATCTCAGCCATCTCCCAGTATGCTCCCGACTGATGTCAGTTTCCTGCACTGACCCTGACTGCCGATGTCGTTTCCCTAAGCTAATGCTGGTATCCTTTCTACCAATGTCAGTTACTTCATGACCGACATCGGTCTTCCTTATGCCAACATCGGTTATTGTCTGACCGACACCGGTACCTGTGTTCATCTGTGAGTGATAACTTTTTACCCACGAGCTCTCCATGGATCAAAATCTTGATCAAATCAACCCTGCTCTGCTTAGAATAATTTAGTTCCCTCACCTGATCTCTATCTATCATCTCCTCCATAAACACCAAGGCTTTCCAGTTCTTTAGCTTGTCAAAGACATCTGACTTCCACTTTAAAACCTGCATTCTCCTTCTACATATGTGACTAAGCCTATGAAGCCACATCTCTGCAACAGAAGGTGAATCAACAATATAAGTAGATAGATAAAGGATACCTACTTTCTTACCACCATCTAATTCAAGTGCATCCACTGTGAGAGTTACAGTGCATCTCTCACCACCCAAATTTCTTGAAGAAATTAGACTCATCTCCAAGACTGGTACCTGCATGACTTCCTTCAACCACTGTGTGTCATCCGTCTGCAATTTCAGCTTCACTTCCCCTTCATCAATAATCTGACAAGGCTCTCCAACCCATAAATAAATCTCTCCAAAGTCTCCAAAGACATACCCATGAAAAGATGCTCTATTTTGGGCTGCATGAAAAGAGGCAAAAGAATCTATAAACCAAGATTCTGCTTTATCCAAAACATCCTGTGCAACATCCCCTGCAACATTTGCTCCTCCCTGCTGATCTGCTACCAACCAACAATCTTTATTTACCTGCTTTTCTTTCCATCAATCAGACCATTTGTGCTATTCAATTTCTCCATTTGTAACTTACTTCCTTTTGCCATTGCTATACTCCCACTCAATCTAAAACTCCTGGGAGTGACCTGTAATCAAAAACACTACCAGATCTGAAACCACCTGTTAGTCAATCCAACCAAATGCTCTGATACCAACTTGTCAGGGACCTAGAACAATAAACATGCTCTGATGCCTACTGAGTCAGGATCTTGCTCTACCAAATAGAGCACATATGTTAGTTCTTGTATTAGCAACTAAACACAGAATTTAACTAGAATCAATAAGTAACTAGAAATATGAAACAACATAGGAATTGAGAGACAATACACAATTGTATTAATAATCACTCAGAAGAATATACAATAAGGAAGATGCCACTTTTTCCTCCACCTCAAAGGTTCGCCACACCTCAAGACCTTCTTCCCTCTCTCTCTCTCGGTCACAACAATCAACTCCAATATAGAATTGATGTTCACCTCTCCAACCAGTCAGTAACACACTGCCAGTACACCAAGTACACAACTATACTCCAAGTAGATCTCCTGCTCTCTGCTACCTGCAAATCACTAGACGTTACTCACCATGTAGATATCTCTACACCCCTGAAGAACCCTTGTCCTTGCCTCACCAAGTCCTTATGATTCTTCAACCAGTACCTCAGTGGATCAGCTCCTAGACCTTGCAGACCCTGCAACTCTCCCTGATCATACACTCTCAGCACCCCTGTGGAACTAGGAGGAGCTAATCTAGCTCTCTCTAAAAGCTCTATGGCTTTCTAGCACACTTTTACAATACAGCCCATGAGTCCATATATAGATCTCATGCTTACAATAATTAGACTATCATAATTACAATAATTAGACACACAACTCAAGACTAAGACTAGCCTTTGACATGCAAACAAACAGTCCAAAAATAGACTCTCCAGGATCAACATGCAAACTGCATGTTCACGCACAGGCTACCAACGCTGGCACCTCCAAGACTGATGTCAGTTGACTGGTGACCAACGCCAGTTGCTTCTTCACTGCCATCTGACTGACGTCAGTTGATTAGACCGACGCCGGTTGCCGTGCAACTGGTTCTACAACTCTGCATCCTCTGTAACTTCTCCTGTTCGCATCCTGGTGAAGCTTTTAGCTCCACAACCTAACAAATCTAGGTTACTATCTTAGAGGATGGAATGATGAAAGTTGGGAGTATGCTAGAAATTAAAATTCTAAATTCTATTCCACTTTGATTTTGTCATAATGGTTGCATAAGTAATAACCTTGGCAAGTTGGAAATTTAGTGAGGGAATGAAAATGTTATGGATTATGGTGTCAATGTGGTGTAGACTATTATATAAAATAGTGACTATGGATTTTGTACACACACACACACACACACACACACACACACTACCTGGGTTTAGTTTTATATAGAAGGTATTTATCATAATAGTGATATTTGTAAATTAAATTCAAGTGTACTAAGTATGGGATTTTTATTGTATGAATGTTTTTAAGAAATTAATGCTTATAGAGTTTAAGTGGAAATTGTCACACTTACATAGGTTCCACACAATTTATGTAAAAATGCTTGTTTTATAGTTATGTATGTTTTAACATATGATGGAATATGAATTTTAAATGTGGCAAGGATGCAATGTTGTAATGTATGTGTAAATTTCAAGTTATGAATTTCCTAAATTGGATAATTTCTTACATATATATAACCAAGTCAAGCTAGGATAACTAGTGAGAAATTGTAATAAAGACAATGGTATAAATTAAATATAGTTAATGTAACACTAAATTCTTAGAAGTTGATCTAGTTTTATATGTGTAATTAATTCTTGTGTATAACTATCAAATGACAAGTGAGCAAAAATGTAGGGACTAGATCTCTAGTTGTTGACCTATGGGATGATTATTGTTATCACTTAGATGAGTTAATTATTATATGTCAATGGTATTTATAATCAGTGAGATGCTCAATTATGTGATTTCATCTATCCTTAATAATAATTGTGTTTTTTTTTAATTATAAATAGTAAATTTTCCTTATGTAATTTGGTTATATATTAAATTTTGATAAGTTCCTAGTGAAAGAAAGGTGGTACAATGATCCCTAGAATTATAGGTCATGGTATAATGATATAAGGGGATAAAACCATTGAAGGGTATCTTGATTATAATAAATGTAATAATAATTAAATTAAATTAAAGCTTATTAACATCTTTATAGATTCTATAAGAGTATACTTCTATTTGTTGACCATGTTTATGTTAAAATAAATCATTGACTAAATTAGTTAGTATGATGATTCTTCTGCGCTTCAATTCTTGAATTCTATGTATGAAATGTTGTATTTATTTTCTCTAATTTTGGGAATAGAGGGGCCAAGTTATGAACAACTATAATCTTATGTATTCCACCCCTTATGATGTAAAAATTGTATGTTGCCTAGGAAACTTAGTAGAATATTCCAATATCTTGAATGTGGTAATAGATGTTTACCTAACCTAGTCGATAACCATATTTTTGTGGATGTATCTTAGGTAGGGTAAGGACACCTAGGTGGTCCCATTGGGGAGGTAAGTGCCTCATAAAATTTGGATCCTATCATTATGGACCTGAATACCAATATGCCCCAAGATATATGTAAACTCCATGAGGCATTATTCTTTTCCATAGAATCTTCTATAGGTAATTACCTTAATTAAGGGTTATATGTACGTAACTTTAATTATGGGTTATGGGTACATTATAATGAAATTTGAAGAGTTGATTATGTTTAACATAACTGGGTGTAGTGGGATCTACCCATAGTCCTATTTTAAACTCTGAAAGTAATGATGCCCAATTTTTTTGGGTCTTTTTAATTGTATGTTAACATTTAAATATGTCATTTCTTACTTTGTGGATATTTGACTAAGTCATGTCCCTTTGATTGTGCAGTATTTGAAAGTGCCCCTTACTTGAGGTCTCCTAGGACCATTATCTTTTGATTTGATTTTGAGTGAACTTGTGTATTTGATTGATTGCTTGTTGAGCTTGTATTGTTACTATCTAGTTGTTGTCATGATCTACATCATGCATCTTAGGACTTGGTGTGATCATATTCTTCATGACTCAAAGATATATCTACATAGACATGTTCCTTATATATGTTATGTGGTACATTCATAATTCACATAGTTATCTTATCATTTTGAGGTAAGGTAAATACCAATTTCTAATTTCCCTCACCTCAAAATAGGGGGCATATTAGTGGTGACATGGCATGGAGGCATGACATAAACATTGATTCACATATTCAAATTACAGTGGGGGTATGTTATAAAAACATGTTCTCCACATTTTTCATAATTTTAGATTTAGTGGGGACATGTTTTGGAAACATGTTCTCCACACTTATTCAGTATTTATCATACCTAGATTATAATGGGGGAATGTTTTGGAAACACGTCTTCCACATTGGCACTTACACTAGTTCTCAAATGTAGATTACAGTGGAGTCATGTTTTGGAAAACATTTCTCCACACATACACTAGTTTCAATTTCAAATTCCTATGAGGGCATGTTTTGGAAACATTTTCTCCACACACTAGTTCTCTGATTTATATTATAGTGGGGCATATTTTCGAAAACATGTTCTCCACACTTACACCATTTTTAATTTCAAATTACAATGGGACCATGTTTTGGAAACATGTTCTCCACACTTACACCAATTTTTTATTTTAGATTATAGTGGGGGAATGTTTTGGAAACATGTTCTCCACACTTACACCAATTTTTTTATTTTAGATTATAGTGGGGACATGTTTTGGAAACATGTTCTCCACACTTACATAATTTCAAATTGGCTAAATTTACATTTATATGATTCAAAAACACATTTGTGGAAAAATCCTACACATTGGTACCATTGTTATACATAGTTTTAATATGAGACATATCTATGGTGTATATGATATGCAATGCAATGTGAACCTAATATTTCAAAATCAAATCAATTTTAAATTTAACACTTGCAAGGACTGTCATCACCCATCAGGTTGGAATTTTATGGACTGTATTGAGGTAATCTACTACAATATTTGGTTATCTTTTGGTATGGTTGAGGTGATTAAATCACTCAATCTTTCCAAGATTATAGGTATAAATTAATTACATATTATAGCCTCACCAATTTTATAGTATGAATTAACTTGGTTCACTCACATTCACTAGGTTATAACTATGATTGGGTTGCACGATTGAGCTAATCTCAATTGTTGGGTGGTAACTCACATTTTCTCCAAGGTTGGGGGCATGTTTCCTCCAATATCTATATCTTTCTAGATATATGTGTTTTTCATATTTATATTTGTCCTAATATTATCTCTAATGATTCATAATTATATATATTTTTAAATCAAATTGCTAAAAGGTAAGATGATTGAATCGATACACATGTCTATTCCTAAACCTTGATTTCTTTAAATTTCAATCATTTCATTGCTTTCAATTTTAGAGTATATTCACCGATTATATATTGCAACATATTATTGGTTGCAGGTCAGTCACTAATAAAGGACTCAAGTTGGACTCAAACAAAGGCAAGGTGTGTTATACACACCCAAGTATGCATTCCTTTTCCTTTAATCTAGAAATTTCATTACTAGATTAAAGAAGAGAGAAATGTAGACACTATTTCTAAATTATATTGAACCTAAATCATGTACACTTGGAAAATACATAGCATGGATGTAACTTAAACTTATATAACTTTTTTTCTACCATAAGGCTTGCATACACTATATCTATGCACTGTATTGCTTATTTCTTAGTTTGACCAATGTCATTCTAATGACCCAAGCCTTATATCTTTCCTAGAATGTTATAAACCTACTTATCTTCTAAAATATACAAATTATGGACCTTGAAATAACCCAAAAAAATCAAGAATTACTTCATTCCATAGTACAAAGAATCACTACATGAAAGGTCTAAACACAACCTGATAATGTGAAATAATATATTAATGGATTGTTTACTAGGGTTCTCATAACTACCACTCTATCAGTCAGTGCTAGACACTTAGTGAGGATTAAGTCACCAGTAAATAATTATATATGGGAGTGCATCCTTGATAGGGAGTATATAGTTTAGGGTGTATTGATGTGTGTGAGCACACTAATAGACTTAAAAATCTATACAAGTATTGGTAACTCCTAATAATAGGAACATTTAGTGGTCAGTTAACCCTACCCAATTATTTTAGGCATTTGAGAGTGGAAGATAATAACTACTTCCTAACATACTTGTAACTTACTGCATATGTAATATCTAAGAGTAATAGAGTAGAAAAGCTTGGAATATAACTCAATGTTAAATCTGAGCATGGTAAGAGGGAAACAATAAAAGTTTATTCAATATATATATATATATATATATATATATATATATATATATATATATAACTTCAAGTTATTAAATAATTTGATATAAAAGACGTCCCAAGGTGGACTTCATTTGTAGCCATTCAAATTGGCACATAAGGAAACCTGACCAACCGATATGAGATTTCCAAACAATTACCAATGTAACCAACAATAGACTGGGAAAATCTATAGGGCTATTCATTCAGATTCCATAAATTGAATCTCATTTTTATAACTATAGCACCATACACTTGTCCTATAAAGCTCATGTACGCTTAGCTTTAGAAGATAATAATAATTCCATAAGAGAGAAAATTAATATCAAATAGTTAATATGGGTAAATTTACCATTACCAACCAAGATACTGATTACATCACTTAGTTTCAAGTGATTTATCTAAAAACAAATCAAGGGGAAATATGTGATAACTTTCCCATTCATAAAAGCCTTCATACCAGCATTATGTAAATGATTAAATCCACACCCTATTAATAGGGAGAGTAATTGATACTATTGTAGCATAGAATTTCACCATTGTGGGAGAGTTTATCAAGCTCTCTCACTCATGGCTAAAAAATAGGAGCAAACCTAGGATATGAGTATCCTATGATGGGGTTGAACCTCCAGAGAAGGTTGGTTGCTCTTGGTATCTCACCTAAACTATTGATTTTACTTTGAAAAGGGATATAAGGGTTGTAATGGATGACTAATAATATAAAAAATATGATGCACCAAAATTAAAGACACTCCAATTTATATGAAATTAACACTGAGGTAGTTCAAAGATAACCCTCACTCACATATTCCCTCCAACTAGTCATTTTGCATTAGTATTTCTAAAATTAGGACCACTAGGTAAGAGATGAAGTATGGAGGAGTATGAAACTCACATAATACCTTCACTAATGATCACAAAGCACAAGTTTTAGACCTAAAAAATGGTGGAAACCCTACAAAAAGGCAAAAGGAAAGACACCCTTCCACAAATTAATCATACATAAACTAACCATAGCACTGAATGCAAGCAAGAGATAGGCAAAAAATGATGTCTTATTAATTCAAAGTTTATTTTAAAAAAAATTGACAGGGTTTTTCCTTTTCAAATGAGAGTATATTTTATAAACATGGAAGAAATGGGAAATATAGGAGAAAAGGGAAGAGAGAGGAGAATAAAGCTCTCAAAATTTAATAAATGAAGCTCAAACACCTCCCATGGAGTCTCAATAAAATTTAGATTAATTAAGCACTAATTTTCTCTCATAAAATTAACCTCCATTAGTCCAAAGGGTCTTCAACCCTTCTCATTGGCCTAAAAAGGCACTAGAAGACAAAAAAACTTTGAGGATGATGATGTCACACTATACTAACATGAGGAAAGTTTTCAAACTTATATGAGTGTCATTGAATTCTCCAACTTTCTCTCTCAACCTCCAAACTCTCCCACTTAAACTTCTACACCCCATTCCACTTGGCTTCTAGAAGGACTTGACATGATGGTTAGTGATCTTGGCACTTTATGCTTGCAAATGACCTTGGAGGTTAACCTTGGGTGTTTGATTTTATGTTTCATTTTGTTATCAACTCAAAATTGAACCTCCAACCTGAAAAATACTCCATTAAACCTATAAATTTCTTGGACTCCATTGATGGAGGTCCTCAAGCTTGAGCCACCTTCAACTAGATGTGCAAGAACCTGCTCCCAAGGTAATTTTTCAACATGATAATAACTTATATACATCCATATCATTAATATAATGGATAAAAAAAAGTTTTATGGCACCTTCAATACTTGAAACAATGGTTGAAATTACCATTAAACCTGCAACCATTCATAAAATGTCAAAAAAACTATGTTTTTGATCCTTTAGCTTAGTAAGGAACCCTATAAACCCATATAAAGAGTTAAAATTACCATATAATAATTATTATTATTAAGGTACCATTAGGCCTCCTTCATGAATTTATAACATTTCTCTCTTTGAAGACTTGCAAAAAGAGGCATTTTTGGGCCATTTTGGGACTCTTAGGCACCCACACATGCCAATTTATTATAAAAAATAGGTTAAACACGAGATCAAGAGAGTCATATACATGTTTTATGTGTTTTTCAAGTTATTATAGGCTATTTCATGGATATATGAGTTTAAAATCCCAAAATTGGTAAAAAAGACTCTTTTGGCAGCTCAAACAAGCTTACCTTCTTGACGATTGTTGATAAAATTTAGACATACATTACATAAATTATTTCCGTTTATGTTTATTGCATATACCCATTAAACATCCCTAAAAATTTTGTGATCCCATGTGGAAATTATGCAAAGATACATACATAAGAAGTTTACCTATGGGGTTCTACATACATTCTAGACCTACTTATAGTCTTAAAAATTATTAATAAAACACAACCCATTAAAAAAAAAAAAAAAAAAAAAACTATAATTAATTTTAATTAAATATGGGTACTCAAAACATACTAAAATAATTTTTTCCAAATATTTATGTTATGAAAGATATGAGCATCTAAAGAGGGGCTTGAATTGGGTGTCTTAATCTTGAAAAGTTTGAATTTATCATTGAGAGTGAAATTGACTCCTCCATTATTATTCCTTATTTAAAATTATACTTATGGGACCTAAAAAATCATCTTAAACATATTCATGAATTCATATTTTCTTGATAAGGTTTGAAGGTGCCTTTATGGGATATAGGCCTGTTAGGCCTTAAGACTAGCTTCTAGGATTAAAACTAAGTTTCAGGGCTTAAATCACCTATAAGAGGACATTATGGAAAGGAAAAAAATGGTTTTTAATTCATTTAAATCCCTTTATACCTCCTTTTTATTCTCAAGTTTCACTTTTATCTTCATGCATTTTTAGGATTGCTTGTGGAAATGGCTGCTTGCCTACTTATTTTAAGGGCATGGTTTATGTTGAACTAGGAGTATGATAACATATAAATATGTGTATATATACAAATAATAATATTCTCAATATTCAAAAACACTCCCATGAGGTCCAAAACCTTCTACCAATGTGTAGACTTTAAAAATGTCTCCTAACTCCAATGGTGGTTGCTATATAGACATGTGGATGACTATCACAAAATAGTGGATACTTACACTCTTATTTATACCCAAAAAAAATATTTTTTATAGTTATAATTACTCATTAAAAAATATCTACCAATTTTCATACTTGGATCTTTTATATTAAGGTCTACAGATGAATTTTCTTCCAAATTAGCTAATTAGCTTAAGTTGCCTCCTTGACTATCAATAGATAGGGGGTTGACTGTGAAAAAATAGTGAATAATTACACTATTATATTTGCCTCAAAAATATTATGGATATTTATATTAACTCATTATGAACATCTCCACCAATTTTCATGCTTGGATCAGGCATATTGTAGCCTATAGATGATTTTTACCAAAACTCATTGATAGGTTACCTGAATTCACATTGAAAGTGCCTTAGGTATAAGACAAAATAGTGGATATGTCCCTTGGTTTTCATTAAAAATATAAATAATATGGGTATATAATATGTAAAAATTATCCTTTGTACTAAATTTTAGGTTTTGAATCCATGTGTAGGTGCTCCAAAACTTTAAAACCCTTCAAAAGAAGTCTTCAAAAGATGATTGTGTTTGTACTTTACCTCATTTTCATGTCAAAGGACTATAATTTCACGTTTTACCCTTATTTTTGGGTTTGAAACATTCTTTATTATATTTAATATTCCATGTAAAACCTTATTTTAATTATCTCTTCCTCCATGGGTTCCCTTGCAACCTTATGCAACTTAGATCAGACCATGCTTCTCAAGGAACCTCACTATGACTGTGCTTCAAAAGTGTTGTAGATGATGTTTGTGAGGATTATAGGTGTTTATTATCTATTAAACCATTATTATTTTTCTTTAAATACCCCTCAAATCACTTTAAACCTTCTACTTATCTCCTTCTTAGTGTATTTTTTCCTTAAGCAATGTTCTTAAGCTCTTACATAGCCCAAATCCATACATGCCTGTGTACTTGCTTTGATGAGTTAGTAGTAGCTCTCATGATATTGGCAAGGATTTTATTATTTATATTCATCATTTTAAACATGGTTTATTTGACAATTTTATCTCCTTGAGTGTATTTATCTTGACCAGTAACCTTTAGGGTATGAATGAATCAATGCAATTGGCCCTTAACATGGTTTTGTGTGAACATTAAATGTTGATCATAGAGTGAATATTTATTATAATAAAATTATTCTATTTTTAAAATTATCTCATTAAACCTTCATATGATCACATAAATCCTCCATTGACTCTTATGCTCTCATCCTTTTCATGCTTAGAGGTAGACCTATGTCTTCATGGTTGTATGTGTCTTACAAGGTGCATGGGTGTGTGTTCATGACATTTGAAGTTAAAAGAAAAAAATGAATCTTCAAACCATCCATGATTATTCAAAAATTTCAAAAAACTTAATGGTTCCAAAGAATAAAACAACACCTCATAGTCCTAGTGACATCGTATGTGTGTATGCTTTAAGAACCTCCATAATTGTTGTAGGTGTTGATTTTCATGATTGATCTTGACTGTGGTACCTTTCTTTGATGTTACATGTTCAAAATATGGCATCATTAAAACCTTTATTATTTATTCATGATCTTCAATATATGAAACTCTTTCATAGTCCCTTGCTTTTAATCCCTTCATGCTTGGAGAGTTGGAAAACCAATCACATATTGGTTTTATATATGGTGTCTTATTTGAACTTTAAGAACCTTGTTAAACAATAAATTTGTCCTATTATTTGTGTTTAAGACTCATTTATTTTTTACTTTTAATCCTTATGAATGATACAACCACCATCATTCCTGTTTATATTCCATACACCTTGAACCCTTATTTACTAGCCACTCTACACAAGCTCTTTTCTTGGTTCAACATACCAAATCTCATTATAGGTTTCATAAGGAAAATATAATAAATTATATGATATTTCATGATCATATTACACTTTTCCAAACCCCATTAATCCTCTTAGTCTTCCACCATGTATTTTCACTCTTCACCCTCCTTAGAGCCACTAAGCCCTTATAACCCTTTTTTGAGGTTTTCTTACTTGTTTGAAGAGTCTATCCACCTTATTAAGGACATAAGACCATTTTACACCACCCTCTATCTCCATTAAACCTTAAACAAAGTTTTAAGGTCTGAATCCAAGATTAGAAGGCACTTCTTTTGTTAACATGCTTCTAATTAGGTCTCTTAAGCCCTATCACACACACTAGACCTCAAATGCAAATTGTACTATATGGAATCAAAATAAAAGCTTGTGATTCACTTTCTATATGATAAAATAGACCTGATTACAATTTTTTATGACTTTCCACCAATTCAAACTTGATATATAGGGTTTTTTGGTTAGAAACCCTAGTTAGGCTAAATGTGCACGTCTATGATGCTGAGAGCCTTCAAAAATCCTTTTCTTGAGATTTAATATGTTTTAATGGAAAAAAAGACACATAAAGGTTTATATTGACCCATTATATATTTCCAATTAGGATATAATAATTTAAAAATCTATTTAATGTCTTAAATTGAGCAAAACACAAAACATTGTAACATCTTTACAAGACTATGCATGAATGTGTAAGGCTTAAAATACATTTATTGAGTTTTATGAGGTCTCAAGACCTAATTATTTTTTAATTAGGATTTTTATGGAAACAAAAAAATATTAAAATCATTTTTTTCCATTCTAAATCAATAAGAGCATTCAGAATCAATAATTTAAGCTTGATACACACTCAAAAAAAGGGAATTGTGAGACATAAGGAGAGATAAATAGGTGTATATTGAGATTTATGAGGTAATAATACCTCATTATTTTTTAATTTTAACTTTTAATATCTCCTAAAACTATTCCAAGCATTATATTTCATCATCAAACCCTTTAAATTCTTCAAAAACTCATTTTTCAACTATCTACATTTTCATTCCAAAAGCTTGAATTTGGCCAACTTGTCCTTTTCTTCATTTTTCCTTGAAATTTTGAATATTATCACTCTAAAAAGGTTTTTTAAGACTTAAAATAACCCTAAAATTCCTCAAAAACACTCACATGAGGTTAAAACCATCTTTCATAGGTTATAGCCCTCCAAGAAGCTTACCTAGCTCCATGTTCTCCTCAATAGAAAGACATAGGACTATGAAAAAATAGTGTGTACTTACCTCATTATTTGGACAAACCAAGATGGTATATATATATATATAGACACACACACACACACACATATATATATGTATGTATATATACACATAGATATGTATGTATGTATGTATATGTGTGTGTGTATGTGTGTCTATGTGTGTGTGTGTGTGTGTGTGTGTGTGTGTGTGTGTGTGTGTGTGTGTGTGTGTGTGTGTGTGTGTGTGTGTGTGTGTGTGTGTGTGTGTGTGTGTGTGTGTGTGTGTGTGTGTGTGTGTGTGTGTGTTTGTGTGTGTGTGTGTGTGTATGTATATGTATATGTATATGTATATGTATATGTATATGTATGTGTATGTATGTATATGTATATGTATATGTATATGTATATGTATATGTATATGTATATATGTATGTGTGTGTGTGTGTATGTATATACATATATGTGTGTGTGTGTGTGTGTGTGTGTGTGTGTGTTCAAAAATTTATTGTACCTCTAGATGCCCCAAAACTCATTTTTCCTAAAACTAGTTAGTTGGTTACTTTTTATTTTATGCTTCCTAGGTTCATGACTAAGCTTGTCTTATTTCACCTTGTCATAATGGAATGAGAGTGATTAAAATGAATTTATGATGTTATATAATATTTATCACATTATCCTTACCTTTTATTAGACACTTCTTAGTCTTATACACCTTGTCATCACACCATTTCTTCTTCTTAATTGCTAACCTGCACTCTGCCAACACTAATTGTAAGTGATATGATTTGATTATTGTATGGACTGAGTAAAACATTATTCTTGGAGAGTTGTATAAGGTTGAAAAATTTCCATGAATATTTGAACTTGTTAAATTATCTCTAATATCTCCAATACCTCACTTGAAGGTCAAACCTCTTTGCAAGTCTCTTTCATAATTCTGCCCACTCTATTAGTTTATGACTGTGTTTATTGGTTGTAAGTAGATATTAGACTGAGAGAGAGAGAGGAGTGAGATATTATATGTAGGTGAATATAAACTTTATTTACTCCATAGGGTCTTACATTGGATCAAAGAAACATCATCCTGACATGTAAAGGTTTGAAAGGCATGGAAATAAAACAAAAAATTACCTTAAACAATCCAAAAATACCTTAACATCTCTGAATAAGGAAACTTATAATATCATTCCTCCATCAAAACAAGATGTCCATGATTAATCTCAATAATAATTCATTATTATCTCAACTTAAGTGGTTTGAAATAATTTATAATCCGTTAAACCTTATTTTAAAACACTCTCAAACTACTTAAATCTTTTTTGCATTCCAAGTCAAAGTTATGGCCGTTGTAGGTAAAGATTTCACTCAAGACACATATCATTATCTCACCTACCAAGGCTTCTATGAGCATATTTTACTTGATGGATCCATATAGATTCCACTTGATTTTTGAGAAGGAAAGGGTTTGAATTTGTGTTCTTATAACTTTATTTGGCTCATGAAAAAAATCATCTCCTCTTCATATCTCTACTAACTCCTTGTTTGTTGTAGGTGAACATTTATATTGACTTCTTTGGCAAGATGACTCTTTGAAAGGGATTTCACAAGATTATTGAATTTATCTTGACATATAGTGTTCACTTGATTATTTTTTTAAGGTGAAGAGGTCTAAATTATGCTATTTTTATTCATACATACTCATCATTAGTCTCCATGTTCATATTACAGGCCTGATCAATATACTCATTGTAAAACAGACTTTAAATTACTCTTGGTACCTTGAGAGAGTATGACCCCTTGATATTGAATTTGAAATAATTTCATGAATAAATTAGACTTATTTGGGAACCTATTATTTTTAATATCATGATGACATCATTTATAAACCATTCAAACACTAGAAACTCATCAACTACAGTTATACCTTGTTGAAGAGACTGGATCACCAAAACCATCTCAAAGGATATTATTCTCAAATTGGAGGCATATGGACCTTATATTATATGAATTATGTATTAATTTAATTAATAAACTACTTGATAACCTATGAAGATGAATTAACTTGATTGATAACCCATGTTCTATTCCAAAACACCAATATGGACTGTTCATAAGAAAAATATAAGAAATAGGTTTTATGCCATAATTACCCTCTTGGAAAGAGTTAAATAATGCAAAAAATTTTAATAGGTCATATTTTACCCTATCATTAATCCAATAAAACCATTCTTATTCATATATTTAATCAAATAAATAAAAGAAAACCCAGACCCTATATAGATGAATATGCCATCTAGACATCCTTGAAATATTAGCGATTGTTCATAAATATTGGGGGATAAATTAGACCACCAATGCCATAAATTGGAAGTAAATTAGGGCCCCTATCATTTCCTAAAATATTATATACCAACTCCCTTTCTCTTAATTGTACTGAGTGAAAACCTGAGGTTCTCCTAGAGCTGTCCAAGACTGCCTAAAATGGTTTTTCCCTAGCATGAATAACCATGAGCATGTATATGAAATAAAACACTTGGTAAATATTTTTTATGATGTAAATGAACTTCATTTCTTTTTTAAACCTTTTTAACTATTTGTACTTCTATTAATGGCACAAAATCTATTTCATGTCTAGTTTGTAGCCAATAGATTTTCCTTACCTCTGCTAGTTCCTATTCTTGGATTTGATTCCAAAGGAATAATATAGGATATTAAATACATCATTAATTCCTTAATATAATATCTAAGATCTTGTATTAAACAAAAACTTCAAAAACATGTTCCACCAAAGCTCCAAAAGGATAAAAAAATGCACCTTTTTACTCCCAAACTCCTCTCCTCCACTCCAAATGACATGAAATGGATTTGAACATGTATAAATATATAAACCATGCAATAAGGAGGTGTAAGGAATTAAAAACCAATTTAATTTCTCTAAAAGTCACATTTTCACTTAAAAATTTTATTTAGAAGGTCCTCAAGTCATCTAATGCACTTTTGAGGGTCTTTTGGGAAAATTAGCTTCATTAGACATCATTTTTGACCCATTAAAATATCTAAATTTTTTTACAAACCTAATTACTATACTTGAATGCTAAAACACCCTAGAAACCAACTAGATCCTTCACTTGCAATTCAAGACCCATTTCTAGGCCTTTTCCTTAAAATCTCCAAATTTACCTTAAATCTTGCTAAAGTGTTTCAAAAGAGTGTAAGGAGCATGAAGTAGGGACATAAGTTTTGTTTTATATTTTCACCATTGGATCATACACTACATTAGGACCCTGTACAAATCCTCACACTACACCAAGACCTTCCAAGATACTACACTGCATCATCAAATTAGGACTAGAAAGAGACTAGTCATGGAGGCAAAAGGTCACTAAGTGATATAGGAGAGTGGCCTGATCTATATAGGCAAAAATTTTGTATGTAGGCCAATTTTTCTAATATATACATCAATTGGGCCTTAAACAAGAGCCAAAATAGGAGCAGTTTTAGTATTTATACATTTTTAGCACTTGATAGATGTAACTTGCCATAGCCATTTATCCAACTAAAATCAACTTAATTGATTTAGCAATAAGTGAACATGAAAAATGATTTCATTATATTAAAATTATTTAACTCCAAACCTTGACATATAGATTCCATATTCCAAATAGCTTGACAACATACCCATAGGCTTACAAAATGGAAGGTAGATATTATGTAAATCATGACTTTCATTGAATTGAAACAATATGATTAGCATATTATAGCTATATATGATTCCTTCATTTAAATTTATTATTCCATACAAATTCATATTAAACAAAACATAATCATTAGAAGAGGTCACCCTATATCAAGTGTGTATAACCAATGCACAGAGGGAAGCATTTAAATAAGCAAGGCGTATTGATAATCATTGACCCAAACTAGAACCATCTAGGTAATAATTAGTAGATTAATACACCTATAATAACTTTTCATCTCTAATAGCATACACCAAACACCAAGATTCCATGGATATCTCATAAGTACTAAATCAAATTATCACCAAGTTCTTTCCTATACTGGTGAGAGTAGATTAAATAATTTATTATAACCACTAGTTTAGATCCATTTCAAGGGGATAATACCAGTTGAATTGTGCACAAAATTCCAATGACTTGATCCAATAAAGAGTCTCATATATAAATCCTTGAATGTTCATTTGTTATATCAAACTCAAGGAAGCCAAACATCCTAGGGTTGTAAAGAAATTATAGGAGAAGTTTCATCCATATGACATATCTATTAAGGATTAATGTGATCAAAAGATGATGTAATAGAGTCACTCTAGAAGATTAGAAAAACTACAAATATGGCTATGTGTAATTCCTCTAATCTCAACATTATACATGAAAGGCATAAAACTGGCAAAACTATAAGTTATTCAGACATCTCATATAAGGTTTAGCATGACTAGTTGTAAGTATTGCAACAATAACATCAATCAATATTGTTATAACTTCTCATGGAAAAATATCAAAAACTCATCATGAATAAAAAAAAGTAACAATAATATGTCGGTAACCCAAGCTAGAATAATAATTCAAAAAATAATACATTTTTTGCAAACCATAAAACAACCTACATAACCTTCCATGAATCAATAACCAGAAAATAGGTTTATCAAACCTTCATCATGGTTTTAGTAAAAAGATACTTTTATTAAGTCTAACTTCTCATACTTATTAGAATAAAGAGAGATTCAAACAGGTAACTAATGAAATCAATTGAATCAATAACTTTATAACAATGATCAATTTCACCATAAGACTCATTTTCATCCATATTCATACTATTGTAATCTTCTTTATTTTTTGGGAATATAATCGTATAAGTTTATCAAAATAATCAAGAGCTTTCAGACTTAAGTATATAATGCATCTCAAGGTAGGATTACACTTTATGTCCAAAATTTAACAATAATAACAACAATAGTATAGTACACTTTTGTATGCCAAAATGGAAGAAAAAAATTCTTGAATATGAATTCAAGGAGGATTAGCTCAAGAACACTATTGTTCAAACTAAGTCATATGTCATTAATTAATAGCAAAAACAACCAGCTTCTAATTTTAGCATGTATTTTCAAGAGTACCATGTTAAAACTATACAATAAGCATTAAAAATTAGACTTACATAATAGAGACAACTGATCAATTGATGTCTGATACCCATGCATCATGATGATACCCTATATATCAGTATGCATTGCCATGCATATGTATTACTTCAAAGTACTAAAATAATAATGCCACATCACTAGGAATTATAGTGTGATCATAAGAATTATTTACATTAATGAAAATACTATAATCATAAAAAAATATACAATATACTAAACATGTTGGATCCATGAAACATAAGAAAAAAAATCTAATCCACATGTGACAAGTACTCAATCTACAAGGTATCAAAACCTTAAGGTATAGCCTGATAAGTCCAACCATCGGTGGCCTTGACCATCCCAACCATCAACTAAATGGTGGAATCAGGCATCCAAGTTTTACTGGGAAATTATGAGCATATAAGTGACATAAGCCATGGTACACATCACAATAATCAAAAATTTAATAAAACAACACCAAACAATAGATAATAAACACTAGGTCTAGCACACTAACCAAGACCACAAGAAATAATAACTTGTAAAACACCAAAACCCCCAAACCACTATCATACAACCCAATGCATTTAAAAAGATAAATTTAAATTCATAATAATAAAAGCATGCACCCATAACATGTCCATAAGAAAAGGGTAAAACACAAGATAATGATAATCTAACATTGAGCCCAAGCTAAGATCATTTAATCAGAGTGGAGTACAGATCTTGTTTTATAATGGCCTTCATAATCTCATTATAACATAAAAATTATAGTCTTATAATAATCAACCAAAATTGGGTTTAAATTTAGGGTGTTTAAACTACTACGAAAGAACATTATATGGAAATGCGTGAACCAAACCAAGAGGATAATTTACAAAAATATGCACCCCTAAAAACATATAAAAATTCATAAAATAGGTGGTGGTTTAATAAAGAGCAAACCACCACTTTCAATTACCTAATAGGGTTTTAAAATAAATACACAAAATTTGGTATTCAACGATACCCTGTAATTAACCCATATTGGACATAACCCTATAGATTTTATTTTCATGAAAATAATTTTGAATTTAAATTGCAATCCACCAACAAGGTAATTTACACAACAAAATATAAATGATGTTAACTTACCCTAAAATAGGCATAATCAATTTAGTTCATTTATATAAGTATATATGCATATGGGTTCATCGTGAAGTCTCTTGACTTCGCTATGAACCCATATGGTTCATTTATAATCTATAAAAACCCCATAAGAATAGAAAACTAGTATTTCCATCCTTATTAATGAAAAATTAAGGACATCACTTGTATAAATTATTTTAGACCCATAAGGCCAAGTCATGTGCCATCTATTCATTCCCTTACTCATCATAGTCTGCCTGCACACCCTGAAGGACTCAAGTCTTCCTCTAGCCAATCCTATCTCTTCCCCAAATCCTATGTACCTTAAGTAAAAATGTTACAACTTCCATATATATAACCTTATTCTCTAAATACTCCCCCTATCATCCATGCTTCTTACCTAGGGTTTTATCTTGGGAAAGGAGCTCCACGCCTTGTGTCTTCCCAAACACACAATGCAAATCATGATAGGGGGAGCCAAAAACCAAAACAATAAATTTTAAAAAACTCTTATAAATGTTTTCCCATGCTTCAAAATTAAATTTCCCAAACTTTCCATCAAATTATCTAAGTCACCAAGTAAAAACAAGCTAAACTAAGTCATAATAACATAAAATACAACTTTCAATGAATAATACTCATTATAAGTACATGGGAGTCTATGACCCAATTCTTGATCTAGCCACACCAAGGAGGACTACTACAATGTTATAATATTATGGCTAATGTACAAGGCTAAATAATTTAATATAACCTATATAGAGTGAAGGTTTAGACCAATAATGACAAATAGACCCCAAACACAATCACACACACAAAATGGAATCCGAGCACGTGACATGAACTAGGATAATCAATGATCCCTTAAATCATTAAATTCAAGCAAAGAATAAAGTAAGCATGAATTAATGACATAATAAATCACACACACAATAATAAGAAGACAATAAAAGAGGAAATAACTGCAATAAAAAAGACTCGATATGAACCATTTTTATAACTATCACATGTTGTACTTGTCGATATAAATCTTGACTGCTCATAAACTTTTCCATTATTTTCCAAATAGCCAAAATCCACCAATGAAATTATCTCACTCAACCTACTCTTGAAAACAATGATTAGAACATCAATAGTACCCACTCAGGAATAAATATCATCTAGTAATAAAATCTGATATGAATATAATAAAAGAATATGTCATAACTAAAGTAGGCATATACATCTATTGAAATAATTAATCACACTCAATAATCATGATAGTGGAATCATAGCATCTAAATAGAATAAAAAACTATAATAAGCAATCAGAATGACAATAAGCTAGGATCAACATGCCAACAACAACATAATGCATCTCGAGGTGGGGTTGTAACATCCTTCCCCTCTTACAGAAGAACTATCCTGGTGACCAATTAAACAACTAGGGATCAAGATATCCAAAGAGACTCTATCATTATTTTTAAAAAATGTTCCATTATGCCACCATTAATGGTTGAGAATTCAACAAAGGTGTCTACCCTTGGTATTTTACCAAAATCTACCAAGTATTGATATGTCCATTGTGTACTTTCACAACCCAATAATAAAATTCATTGAGAATACCATCAAATCACTTATACACATAGCATGAGGATGTAACACACCTCCAGGAAGGAGATATTCATCCTCAATTAATTGACATTCCAAGAATGATCATAAAAACAACCATGTCTTTCTTTAAACCAAGCCTTAAGAAATGTTTTATTGGCTCACATGTCATTTTTTGACACAAAGAATAATAATGGGGAGCTATATAAGCCATTATATCATTATAAATCCACACATATCCAAAATTAGGGCATAAATTCAATGTTTATGACTCATAAGACCAGTTATTCTTAGTCAAACAGATATTTACAACCTTGGTAATAGGCCTACCAACCCAAATCTACTCTCAATTTAGCATAAACCATTGGTATGCCACTATTTTTAACATAGATCTATTGAGATTACCATAATTTAACCACCTATGTAGGTCTGTCTTTTAAGCCATTCTAGAAAAAGTAGACATTATCAGCCATGGTGATCAAATCTTCACCTCATTAACTGCCAACAAAAGAGCTTTCAGTACCTTTCAATCAAAATTTTACAGTTGTTAGCTTATACAGGATAAGCGCATTCAAAAAAACTCATCTTAAATGGGAATTGAAGGTTAAATTTTTTAATATGAAATAGTTTTTGGCTAACCATTCCTCTTATTATGAAGTTACATTATCATATAAATTTTCAACTCTTCATGACAATAGTTATAATTGTACAATCCAACTAGATTTTAACGTATTTTAGAATCTAAAGTAGTGGTTTTTTTCTAACACATGTTATGTCTTATGCATAACTTTCTCAACATTCATCACAGAATACTAGAAGAAGATAGTAACTTGCACTATACGGTTACTTTTAATTCAATAGTCATTATTCATGGGTTAGTGCAGCATCCCATACAAACCACACTGTACTTTAGAGAAGCCATTCTAGGCATTCACATGCAACCCCATGGCTTATAGCATGCTCTCCATAAAAATTTTGAGCTCGCATGATGGTTACAAAGATCACAATCCCACCATCTTAGTGTATTTACTTCATGGTAGCATTTAAAGGTACCTAAGATCCCAAATCTACTTGATCAAGACTTACATCACTCCTGAGCATAAAATTAGCATACATTCTAGTCATGCTTAAACATATAAGAATATTCATTTCAGAATATTTAATCTAGGAATACACAAAACAATACCTTTTTCACAACATAGTTATACCAACCAACCAATCACATTTTGTGGTCTAACAAGTACCAGCTTATTGATTTTGCATAAAAGTCCAAATTACAGGACTAACTAGTGCTTCCCAAGGTCATATCAAGGAAATTTCACAAGGGTAATTTAATAAAAACCTCTAAGATGTGGTTAAAGGAACACTTAACCATAAGGTGGACATTATTCATAAAGATGTCATGGCCAATATGTGGTACTCATGGTGCACACTCTGAATGAATCAAGTGGTTACCTCATGCAAAGGGGAGAAGTGGGTTTTAACCTATGAAAGACTCCACTCCCTAGCCCATAATTGGTCTAAACCATTATATATATAGTGCTTATCTACCCTCAACCTCATACTTGCATCAATACTCATAGCTAGAACAACAATGCAGAATTACAAGATACATCATGAAACTATACCTTGGTAGTTTCAATCAAAGGATTTGATTTTAGAATAGGAGTTACATTACATAAGTTATTAGTGTTCACAATTTTATTTATGATTTCATGGTTTAACAACACAACATCACATATATAGCATGATATATATATACTTGAATACCCAGATAGTCAGATTGATAACATAAAGTGCTTACATATTTCACATAGTTAACTACTTTTGCACATCACAAGGGGTTTATACAATATATAATAGTATATATGTATGAAGTAAATATATAGTATAAGGCACACATTAATATTTAGGTAGTTATGCCAAGGTGTTTTCACATTATAACAATTAATCACACTTGTCAATGAAGCACAAAGGTTCATACTTTCCATCTGTCCACCCGATGTCTAAATGCCATCTCAATGACATCAAATATCCATCATATAATGTAACATACTTAGTCTCAGGGATCTTGAGCTCATGATCACCTTCTTCCAAGGAAGTTTTTACTCTAACATAGCCCATAAATATATTTCCATGAGGTTTGAGAGTTACTAATAATGTTTGTGCTTCATGGATTAAATGGATCATGATACCTAATAATAATAAGAGATCCCCAATATATCTAACTTGCCCAAATAAGTCAACCACATTCACCCTACTAGGCCCTCTAGGCTTGAGTCACACCCTTGGACCTCCCAAGATATTATGCTTCAACATCATTGAATAAATCTCCCATGCAAGCTATCAACAGTTATCAGGGCATTGTCTATTGATTTCAACAACAAAAATACATCATTATTCTTCCAACTGAATCGCTCTAACAAGTCAACGGTTGAATAGTGATGCTTGCTTTGATGTAACATCACTTTGGGAAAAAGGTGAGCTTAGCCAAGGCTCAAGGTGAATGTTATATCATTATTGTAGGAATTATAATCTCCCATAATCATTAAGCTCAATTAAAATAAACATCCTTATGGATGCCAAAACTTAGCCCAAGATCAATTAAATATCCTCATAGATGCAAAACATAACTAAGATTATCTAACATCCTTGTAGGATTAAAACATATCCATGATCAAATAAACATCACCATGGAATCAAAACATACTCACACACTTAATAGCTTCTATCCTTTTGAGTTATAGAAACCACAAGCTTCTTCATTAAACTTGTAGGAGACCAAATTCTCACAACAAGATCAATCCTAAATCGACTGAAATGCATATATTTTCTAGCACCTTATAAAGCTTATCCATTTTTAGGATACATAATGGTTGCATTCAGCCAATCATAACAATGTTTAGATAGCAAAACCTTCTTAGTTTTTCCTGATAAGTCCATTCCTTGGACCAAATAGTGCTCCCCAAGCACCTATTACAGAAATTTTAAACTTTACAATGTTGCCACTAGTCATGTATGGTGACATCTAGCCAATCCAAAACTTACAACTACTTGCCATAGCTATCAAATAATATAACTACATGAAATTTTTGTTAAATCATAATAAACTTTAATATATTCAATAAAAATGGGTAAGGGGAAACCTTGCTAACCCATGAGTAACATTAACTAGTGGAGATGACTTTTACTCCACTAAAACCATTTATTTAAAACTGTTATGATAGATCTATAAAATTTAGCATTTAAGCTCTTTTAAATCAATTAATAATAGAATTATTAGCTTTTTGAGCAAGAATTTATAAGTCTTTATTCATAGAACTAACAATGGTTATCACAACCATTCAAGTTTCATAGGTTCCCAACGACTCAAGGCACTCCCTTTAAATGCAAAGAGCTCAAGCTCTATTGACTTACTCAAGTAATCAGCCTCTCACATCCTATTAAGCCCTCTAAGTTTAAGTTTAACCCTTGGTCTTTCTTGGGTCATAATGTTCCAATAATCTAGTGTTGACTTTCCCATACAAGCTAGCAAAAGATACCAGACATTATTTCCCTAATTTTAAGAGCGAAGCCTTTATCACATATCTCCCATCAACTAACCCCTATAATTCAATAGTTATTAGGTGATGCTTACCCTGATGTAGTCAGATTCAAGAAAGGTTAACCCAACCAAGGTTAGGGTCCAATAACAACTATCATTGTAGAAAATCATTTTTTTCAATAAATTTACATAACTTTCATCATACTAGATTTATAGAACAACAACTTATTATTTAGCCCCAAAGGATAAGTGCCCTTATAGATCACTTTTCAATTATGACTCATTGGAGTAATTTATTAGCCTCAAATTAGTAAATTTTTAAGTCCTAGAGCTCCCTAGAGAAAAAACAATGCTCTGATACTAGATGAAACAACTCCCAAAAAAACATTTTTAGGAATTACTTCATTCCAGAGTACAAATAAGCAATGTGTGTCAGGCCCAAACACATCCTGATAATTTAAAATAATATATTTATGGATTACTTACAGGGTGCTCACAACCAACACTCTATCAGTCGGTGGTAGATTTTTAACTAAGATTAATTCACCAGTAAAGAGTTATATATGGGAGTACATCCTTACTAGGGAGTATATAGTTTAGGGCATATCGATGTGTGTGAGCACACTGATGGAATCTAATCTATATATAAGTAATAATAACTCCCACTAATAGGACCATTTAGTGGTTAGTTAACCCTACCCAATTATCTTAGGAGTTTAATAGAGTCATGTTTAAGAGTTGAAGATAATAGCTACTTCCTAACATACATGTAGCTTACTGCGTATATAACATCCAAGAGTACTAGAGCAGATAACCCTGACATCTAACTTAGTGTTAAATCCAAACATAGTAAGAAGGAAACAACAAAATTTTATTCAAGAATATATATATATATATATATATATAAGACATCCCAAGGTGGCAATCATTTGTATCCATTCAGATTGGCACATAAGGAAACCTAACCAACCGACATGAGATGCACAACCGAATACCAATGTAACCAAAAATAGACTAAGAAACTCTATAGAGCTATTCATTGAGATTCCATAAATCAAATATTGGATTTTGTATCCATAACACCATACATTTATCTTATTGAGCTTAAGTACACTTAGATTAGATGATGATGATGATGATGATGATGATGATGATGATGATGATGATGATGATGATGATGTTGATGATGATGATGATGATGATGATGATGATGATAATAATAATAATAATAATAATAATAATAATAATAATAATAATAATAATAATAATAATAATAATAATAATAATAATAATAATAATAATAATAATAATAATAATAATAATAATAATAATAAGAGAGAGAAAGATATCAAATAGTTAATATGGGTAAAGTTACCATTACAAACCAAGAGCCTGATTATATCACTTAGTTTCAAGTGATTTATCTAATAACAAGTCAAGAGGAAATATGAACTAACTTGCCCATTCATAAAATCCTTCATACCAACATTATGCAAATGATTAAATAGATGCCTTATTAATAGGGTGAGTAATTGATACATCACTTGGGCCTTAACCGGGAGCCAAGATAGGAACAACTATAATATTTATACATTTTCAGCACTTGAAATATTTAACTTGCCATAGCCATTCATCTAACTAAAATCAACCTAATTAATTTAGAAATAAGTGAACATGAAAAATGAGTTTGTTAGATTAAAATTATTTAACTCCAAACCTTGATGTATAGACACCATATGCTAAAAATATTGCCAACATACCCATAGGCTTACTAAATAAAAGGTAAATATTATGTAAATCATGACTTTCACTGAATTGAAATGATAAGACCAGCATATTAAATTTGTATATAATTCCTTCATTTCAATTTATTATGCCATACAAATGCATATTAAAATGAAACATAATCATTATAAGATGTTGCCCTCTATCAAGTGTGTATAACTAATGCAAAGAGGGCAACATATAAATAAGCAAGGCATATTGATAATCATTGGCCCAAACTAGAACCATATAAGTAATTATCAATAGACTAATATACCTTTAGGAAATTTCCATCTCTAATAGGATACAATAAACACCAAGATTCCATGGATATCTCATAAGTACTAAATCAAATTGTCATCAAGTACTTTCTTATACTGGCAAGAGTAGATTAAATAATTTAAAATAACCTCTAGTGTAGATCCATTTTAAGGGGATAATACCAATTGAATTGTGCACACAATTCCAATTATTTGGTCCAATAAAGAGGCTCATCTATAAATACTTGAATGTTCATTTGTTATATCAAACTCAAGGAAACCAAACTTCCTAGGGTCATAAAGAATTTATAAGAGTAGTTTCAGCCATATGACATATCTATTAAGGATTAATATGATGAAAATATGATGTAATAGAGTCACTCTAGGAGATTAAGACAACTACATCTACAGTTGTGTGTAATTCCTCTAATCTCAACATTATACATGAAAAGCATAAAACTGGCAAAACTATAATTTATTCAAGCATCTCGTATGAGGTTTAACATGACTAGTTGTAAGTATTCCAACAAAAACATCAATCAATATTGTTATGACTTCTCATGTAAAATGTCAAAATCTCATCATGAATCAAAAAATTAATAATATTATGTGGGTAACCCAAGCTAGAATAATAATTCACTAAATAATGCACTTTTTGCAAAGCATAACACAACCTACATAACATTCCATGAATCAATAACCAGAAAATAGGTTTAGCAATCCTTCATCATGGTTTTAGTAAAAATCTTCTTTGATTAAGGCCAACTTCTCAAACTTATTAGAACAAGGAGAGATTCAAACAAGTAACCAACAAAATCAACTGAATCAATAACTTGGTAACAACGATCAATTTCACCACAAGACCAATTTCCATCCATATTCATATTATTGTAATCTTCATTATTATTCTGGAATATAGTTGTATAAGTTTATGTAAATAATCAAGAGCTTTCAAAACTAAGTATATAATTCATATCAAGGTAGGCTTACACTTTATGTCCAAAATTTAAAAAATAATAACAATAACAACAACAAAAACATAGTACACTTATGTATGCAAAAATGGAAGAAAAAAACATTCCTAAATATGAATGCATTTAAAAAGATAAATTTGAAATTCTCAATAATAAAAACATGTACCCATAACATGTCCATAAGAAAAGGGTTAAACACAAGATAATGCTAAACTAACATTGAGCCCAATCCAATATCATTTAATCAGAGTGGAGTACATATTTTGTTTTATAATGGCCTTCATAATCTCATTATAACATATAAACATAAAAATCATAGTCTCATAATAATCAACTAAAACTGGGTTTAAATTTGGGGTTTATGAACTGCTAAAGAAGAACATTATATCAAATCCCCTGAACCAAACCAAGAGGATAATTTACAATAGGATGCATGCCTATATCCATATAAAAATTCATAAAATATATGATGATTTAATAAAGACCAAAATACCCCTTGAAAGTACCTAATAGGGATTTAAAATAAATACACAAAATTTGGGTATTCAATGATACCTTGTAATTAACTCATATTGGGTGTAACCCTACAAATTTTATTTTCATGAAAATCATTTTAAAATTTAAATTTCAGTCCACCAACAAGGTGACTTACACAGTAGAATATATATAGTGCTAGGTTACCCCAAAATAAGCATAATCGATTTATTTAATTTATATAGGTATAAATGCTTATGGGTTCATTATGAAGTCTCTTGACTTCACCATGAACCCATATGATTCATTTATATTCTATCAAAACCCCATAAAAACATAAAACTAGTAGTTCCATCCTTATCAATGAAAAATTAAGGACATCACTTGTAAAAATTATTACAGACCCATAAGGCCATGCCAATTGACATTTATTCATTCCCTTGATCACCATAGTCTGCCTACATGCCTTAGAGGACTTGGATCTTCCTATAGCCAATCCTTGATCTTCCCCAACTTCTACATGCATTAGGGCAGAATGTCACAACTTCCATATATAGAACCTTCTCCTTTGAATACTCACCCTATCATCCATGCTTATTGCCTAGGGTTTTGTCCCAAGCAAGGAGCTCCATGTCGTATGTCTTCCTAGACATGCAATTTAGATCACAACAAGGGGGGGAAAAAACTAAACAATAAATTTTTAAAAACTCTCATGAATTTTTTCCCATGCTTGAAAATGAACCTGCTTGAAATTTCCATCAAATTATCTAGGTCACCAAGTCAAAACAAGATAAACTAAGTCATAATAACATAAAATCTAATTTTTAATGAATAATACTCATTATAAGTCCATGGGAGTCTATGACCCAAGTCATGGTCTAACCACACCTAGGAGGACTACTACAATGTTATAATATCATGGCTAACATCCAAGGCTAAATAATTACATATAACTGGTAGAAATTGAAGGTTCAGACCAATAATGCTAAAGAGACCCCAAACATAATTACATATACAAAATGACATCCAAACATGTGACATGAATTGGGAAAATTAATGATACCTCAACTCATTAAATCTAATCAAAGCATAAAATAAGTGTGAAATAATGACATAAGCAATCACATGCACAATAATAAGAAGACAATAAAAGATGAACCATAATAAAAAAAGACTCGATATGAACCATGGCTATAATTGTCACATGTTGTTTTACCTATTGATATTAATCCTCACTTCTCATAAACTTTCTCATTATTTTCATAGTGGCTTAAATCTTCCAATGAGCCTAGCTCACTTGACCTATTCCTACAAACATCGAATAGAACATCAGCAATACATGCTCAAGAATATATATCATATAGTAATAAAATCTGATATGAACAAAATAAAAGAATATGCCATAATTGAAGTAGGCATATACATCTAATGAAATAATTAATCATACTCAATAATCATGATAATAGAATCATAACATCTAAATAGAATAAACATCTATAATAAGCAATCAGATGCCAATCGGCTAGAATCAACATGCCAACAATAATGTAATGCATCTTGAGTTGGGGTTGTAATAGGCTTACACCTAATTTCTAACTACCCAGACACTTGCCTCCCATTTAGATGCCTACATTGATTCAAGTGTCTTATTCTAGCATGAGTGTCCAATGACCTAAATTCATTTAATTTAGAAATGAAACATATCTTAATGGTCGACCTAAGTAATTTAATACAAGATATTCTCTAAAATGATTGGTATAAACATAAGATAAATCCTCATTAATTCCTCATTTATCATAGACATAAAATCACTCAATCAAGCACTTAAAGGAGTAAAACTTCCTTATTTTCTCCTATTTTCATATCAATCATAAGGACAACACATATATAAGCCTGAAGTATTAAAGGAGCATTCCATGAGCCATATTTGCAAAGTTACAAGTTAGGTCACTCTATGTACTTACTTATCACACATTACATGATTCACACATAAGACAATACATAGGGGAGAACTACATAAGTCTAAGGCCCTCTTTGAAGTATTAGCTATGTAGGCAATGTTCATTGATAGAGGGGTCTTTGAGATAGCTCAACATTATTTGCCTACTAACCCATTTTGTCCACAACCACTATGAAGATGAAGAACTAGGGTTTTCTCATTTGATAAGGAGAAATAATCCATGACCTAGATCTAAATGCACCAAAGTGAAGGTGACACAAAACCCAAAAGCATATAGGTGGTCACATCCAGTTTCATCAAATATTCCATACTAGACACCTATGTTTGATTCAGATAACTTTCATGACTACAAAGGTATAATTTCCAGAATCAAATGACCAATCTAAAATTTATATCCAATTTACTTTCTATCTATTTTATATCCATATCTATATTAACATCAAAACCAATTAATTATCTTGTTTTCATTAGCATTGCACATAAAAATGTTAGATTACATATAAACTTGTTTTTAGATCAAGGGAATCTGATTACAATCAATTAAATCACCACTTGTGTCATAACCCCTTAACTTGTACTTAGAATAATGCAGTAAATTTTTTAAAAGCTAAATACTTTACATTCATTTTATTCAAACAAACTTGACAACTTATCCAAACAACAACTTAGAACAATAACAATTCCAAATTCAAAAACTAAAATGCAATATAACTTATTACTACTGTAAGGAAGTAAATACATTAGGAATCAGCCATGGCTGGTCCAATACTACAACAACTACTGTTCAAATATAAAAAATACATTATAATTACATTTTCTTATGGCATTCAGTCTTAATACAATAAATAAATACTAATCTCTCCAGAGCTGGAGTCAAACCAACTCATGTATCACTGGTAATCTCAAGTGTAATCTCCAAGTAAGTAATGTAGTGGGGAGGGAAAGCATCATTCAAGCACTTTTCTACACCAACCATGTACCATCAATCCCTCACATAATCCCCTATTAAGGAATGCCCCTTTCTTCATAGATAGGTAGATAATTATGTAGGAATCTAGAGAGACATGTTAGTATCTTGTGTGTTGTAAGATTTCTACTACATAATGTGTATCATAAATAAAATACATTTCTAACATGATATCACATAACATACAAATCAAACATATGAAATGACAATGTCAACTAACATTACTTTGGCTAAAGTTTTTAAATAACATATGATCACCTGAATCGGTCAATTTCATAACACACCACTTGATCAGATTATCTACATCCAACATTGGTGTTACTACCTAGGCTAGTGAAGTCCATCTCACTACCTCCTTAGCATCATCAATGTGGAATCTAATATAAACATATATAGCATAGTAGAAACTCAAAGATTCAATTAGATTTTTCCTATACTATGAATGGAACAATCATAACCATACATTTTGTTGATTAAATGCATATAATGAAACTAAAAATATCTATTATTTATTAATAAAAAATATGCTAGAATAAAACCCATACAAGGTTATACCATCCAGGTGTGCTTTACTCAAATATTATAATTTTCTCAATTATTACTAGTAACATACTTTTTAAATAAACTTCAAATCTCGTTTTAGTCATAACTAAGCTTATATTTGAATTGAAAGATGGTCTGTTGTCCCCAATAATATAATTTGGACTGCATTCTTAAAAACTTAGGGTAAACCAAACATTTACATTAATCAACATCATGGTTTAATGCTCAAAATAAACCAACATTTATTATACATAAAAACCATTTAATTGATAAACATACATTTTTTCATTCATTTAAGAAACTTATACTTCACACCTAGAATTTGAAGTTCTCAACCCCTTGGGACTTTTATGATTTACATAACTATGGGCTATGTAAGTGACACCCTAAGTTCACAAATGTAGTTCAACTCACAACCTGTGTTTTCTCATCAGTCTTATACAACATATATGTTTTCAGCAACTAAAAGTTTTGGTGAGAAGGCCTCTTAATACATAATTGGATCTCATCTAATTATCTAACTTTTGTAAGAGATATATAAAAATTAATCTTAGATTCAAACTCAAATCAATTTCTTATTTTTCCATAATTGGGTTCTATATAAATCTGGTTTGACTCAATCACCATTTCAAACATATTAATTGTTTTATGAAATTCAAATGTATATATAAATATGGTTTACTACAAAGACATAGAAATAAGTCAAATTTAAATTACTATGCATCTCACTTAAACATCCTTATACCTTCTCCTAAAGCGTAGTCCAAATTACTTCTAATATGTTAAGAAAAAATACATTATTTCAATATAAATGTTGGTATAAAATTATATGATACACAATCATGGATAAAATGTTAATCATAAATTTATAACTCAGTTATCCTAGTTATAAAGGTGCTAATAATAAATATAAATATATAATTAATTTGGACATTGTATATTTATCTTTCTGATACAAACATGTGGGACATATCCATATGACAAAGCATTATACACATGCATTAATACATAGACTATAATTAAACATGATGCTTATAATATAACATAGACATACTTTGTAAGATGTAGCCAAGGATAATTAATACACAATCTAAATAAGTGTAACGTAGCTAGAAAAGTATATATGAAACCATATTTATGTAAGCACTGCACAAAGTATAACACATTCTATTTATGTAGAGTGATTCTCAAAATATTAAAACTCAATATATTTTTAGATGCTACCCCTATCTATACTAAAATAAAAAAAATTGTATTCATTGATGCTCTTGTTTTTTTATTATAACTCAGTCTAACCTTTATAATCATTTTCTACAATGACTAATACATAGTCCAATATTTAAGATGTTACCCAAACAAATAGTTTTTTGCTATATAAGGTTTAGATATAATATACATTTAGGAATATCTCTTCTTAAATAATTAAAACACAGACAAAAAAAACTATAAAAATACTTCCAATAAACACCTATTATGCAGTTGTAATAAGTAATATGTCATCAAATAGCAATTTAAATCATTGTCTAATATTCAAAATGGGGATTTGAGTGTTTAATACACTGATAAGATAAATCAAACAAATTATGGTAACTCTAAAATAAAACAAATCTTGAATTACACACAAGATTTTGAATTAAAAAACCAACATTTTAAAGATTTTCCTGAAAAATGAAGTCCCCTTTACTTATTTTCTCCAATTCTCCCCAAATTCACTTTTATCTCCTATATTTCCATAACTTTTCTTTTTATCTCCATCCGTATCAAAATTTCAATCTCCTCCTTACCAAAATTCTAAAATAATTTATAAAAAACTTTTTCCTCTACTTTTATCGTGCCTTCACTTTGCATGCCAATCTCACTCTCCTTTTTATTTCATTAACTAAAGTTATCTCTTTATCAAAATCATAGTCTCTCCTTAGATTAAATTTTTTAATTTATATAAAAACATATAATTTTCTCAGTATAGATCATTACATCTTAGTTCTCCAAGTTATCTTAACTTAAGGCTAAGTTGACTAATAAATAATCATATCCAATTCCTAGTTCTCAACTTAATTTCATGCATGTCTTATCACGGCTAAGTTAGTTTGTCTTAACTCAAGGTTAGTACATTAAGATAACTCAAGATATTAAAAGTAATTAAAATAAAGGTAATTATTTATTTATCTAATAGATAAATAAGTTTCTAATTGTTTCCATTTGTATGATTGATTATTATTCATATATAGCAATTAAATATCTATTTTCCTGATTTACTCACGAAAATCTAAACAATTATAAGTAAATAAATATTATGTAGTATTATGCATCTAAAGAATTAAATATAAATATAAAATACAATCACAAATAATATTTCCATAATATGTATTAATATTTAAAACATGTTATGCATATAACATTTTAAATCTATTGTGTGTGTATGGTCACTAAAAAATCCTTTATCATCCCTCAATCATCCCATCTATTCCATAATTTTTTATTGTGCTCTCCCTCTTCAAGATCTAAGGGTAGGATCAGTCCTGCATCTACATCATAACAAGTAGGTAATTAGTCTGATTCATCATATATATCAACCAATGATGCAAAATTAATAAATATACATTCACAATATATAGATAAGAAAATATAGTTATCACATCATGTATACTAATCAACAATATCACTGTCCCATAAAAATATATGTCAAAAAACTCAAATCAAAGTAGTAATAATTATATAATAACCATACTAATCCACATATTCAAAGGTTATAAATCATAGGATGAAATCAGGTTGTAACATCCTCCCCCATAAAATTGGTCATCATCCCGATGACACTTATTCAAACAATAGTTTTAAATATCAATAGAGTTTAATATAATTTAAAAACATAGTATCAAGTATCAAATCATGCAAACTAATGTGAAAATATCCTGTAGAACTCATCATAGTCTTCCCTAGTAGAAATAGCTCCAGATTATTGGTCCCATAAGACCTTACATTGTGACACCTCTCTATTATGTAAATAAAGTTTGTGAGTGTCAATTACTCTGATTGGTTCCACCATGACCACTTCAAGAACCAAAACCTACAAAAAATTCCAATCCAAAACATGTGAAGTATCATCTATATACTTCTTAAGATAGGATACATGGAAAATATTATGAAAAAGAGCTAAGACTAGTACTAATGCAAGGCTATATGCTACATGATTAACCACTTCTAAAACTTTGAAGGTCTCACATATCTTGGTGATAGTTTTGTTGACTTATCAAATTTAATCGAGCTCTTCTATAGCTTAACCCAAAAGAACACTTTATCACCAATATAAAACTACCTATCTGTCATCTTTAAATCAACATAAATCTTCTATCTATTATTGGCCTTGGCCAATCTCTACATGATTAATCTAACTTGATCTTCTATTTTTGAAATCATCTCAGTCTTGAAGACTCCCCTATCCTCTAACCTATCCCAATTAATTGGTATCATGTGTAGACATCCAATTCTTAACACCATTTGTGTTAAAATTGTCATTCTTACTCAAAATGCACTAAAATGCATAATTAGGCCAAAATAACTTAAATGGTTTGATCTTGTCATATGCAAGTGCCAATTTGGGTTAATGTATCCCTAAATAGGACAATGCATTTTATGTGATTATTAAATTTAATCAGATTATTGAGTCAAAATGATGAAAATGTATTTTGGTGCTCTAAATCATTTTTTTTTTCTAATTTAGAAGTACATGACACGTGCATGTGTTATTTTGTATTAAAACATCTTAAATAAAATAATAGTTCATACACAACTAACATCACCTTCTAATTCTTCCTGAATCAAATTATAAACTAATAATATGACTTTCTAGCCATTTTAATTAATGAAATACATCAATTCCCAAAGAATTGCTTAAATTTTGATTTATGTTAGGAAAATTAAACCAAATTATAAGCTTAAGTAAGAATTCCATGGAATTTATTAAATAATTCTTTATTAAAAATTGATACATACATATAAGATCTTCTAAAACCTGGTTTACTCACTCAGTTTGACCATCAGTCTCTGGGTGATATGCGATATTGAAATTTAGATGTATATCCAAAGCTGAATTTAGAGTTACCCAAAACTTTAAAGTCATCTTAGGATCAAATTTGAAATGATCTTCTCTGGCAATCCATGAAACCTATACACTTCTTTTATGAACCTCTTTATAAGAGTAGGTGCATCATCTATCAAATTGTCTTGTATGAAATGAGCCACCTTGGTTAGTTTATCAACAACTACCAAGATCATATCACTCCTGATCTATGACATTGGTAAATCTTGGACAAAGTCCATGCTAATAACCTGTCACTTCTACTCTAGTATATCATGAAAATATAATAATTTAGTTGGGTGTATATGTTGAGCTTTCACTTAATAACATTGCAAAAAATGGGACACAAAGTCTACCACATATTTATTGATTCCATTTTAGAAATACAAAGTTTTAAGTTCTGCCATGAGCTTGGTTACTCTTAGATGTCCTGAATACGGGGCATTGTATAACTCCTTTAACACTGTGATCCATAGATTCTCTTGATCTGGCATATATATCCTCCCATTGAAATGTATAAGACCATCACTCTTAAAACTAAATCCTTTATGCCAAGGATTTTGAGCATTATTAGACAATGATTTTTTGACCTAATCATAATATTCATCTCCTAGTAAGAACTTAACCATATGATCTTTGAAATTACTCTTAATAGTATCTACAACTGCTATGTACATTCTACAAATCAAAGCATTATCTACTCTATTCTCTTTAACTTTGATGTAATTGATATCAAAGTCATATTTTGAAATAAACTCTAACCATCATCTCTAATGAGCACTCAAATTTATTTAGGTTAAGATATATTTGAGTACCAAGTTATCCATCTTGAGCTCAAATGGTTTTTCCAAAAAATAATATTGTCAAAATTACAAAGCATGGATTATTATTGCAAGTTTAAGATTATGAGGGGCATAATTCACCTCATGAGTTTTCAACTTCTTTGATTTAAAAGCCACTACAACATTATCATACATGAGGATTCCACCAAACCCTCTCTTGATGCATCTATGATCATAGAAAACTAACCATTTGGATTAGGAACTCTCAACACTGATCCTAACATAAGTCTTCTTTTCAAATCCTAAAAAGCTACTTCACATTTATCTAACCAAACTTTTGGTTCTTCTATTGCAAGGAGGTGATTTAATTAGATATCTTAGAAAAGTTCAAAATGAACTTCTTGTAATAGCCTGATAATCCCATAAAACTTCTTACCTCATGCACATTTATTGGTGTTTCCATTCCATAATGACTCTTATCTTAGCTTGATCTACATAAATACCATATACAAAAATAATTTTCCCAAGATATTACACTCTGTCTTGGAAAAATGTGCATTTGGATAACTTGTCATATAGCTTGTGCTTCTACAACCATTAGAAAACTAGTTCCATATTTTTTCGATGCTCCTCTTCATTCTTAGAATATTTAATAATATCATCCAAAAATACCAAAACAAAATTATCTAAATAATCTTTAAACACACTGTTCATGATATTCTTGAATGTTTCTAGTGCATTGGTCAACCCAAAGGGTAACACCATGAACTCATAATGCCTATAACAAGTTCTAAAAGTTGTTTTCAGAATATCCTTATCCCAAATCCTCAACTGATGATACCCTACTCTAAGATCCATCTTTGAAAAGACCATTGCTCCATGCATTTGATCAAAAATATAATCTATATGAGGTAGAGGATACTTTTTTTATACTTACTTTAGTCAACATTCTATAATCGATGCAAAGTCAAAGAGTATCATCCTTCTTCACAAAAACAACTGGTGCACCCCATAGTGACACACTAGGCCTAATCAATCCCTTTGACAACATTTCTTAGAGTGTGCCTTCAATTCAACCAACTCAGTGGTTGTCATCTTATATGGTACCTTAGACTGTGGTTTCAATTTAGGTATGATGTTTATAGAGAAATCAAACTCATGTTTAGGAGGCAAACCTAGTAATTCTTCTAGAAAAACATCATGAAAATCTCTAAGTAATGGATAATCTTCTATAGATGGTTCCATAGTTTCATCTATTTGATTTATCTTGATAAATGCTTAGCACCTTTTTGCTTGAGCTCTCCTAAGTTGCATTGTATAAATCTGCCTAAGTCACAACTCTCTATTTCACCCTAAATTTATCTTTGATTTATAAAATCATCAAGACACTCAACCTTCTTTAAGTATCAGTCAACCTTGGCCATATGTTTAGCATGCCAATTGACTCCTAGGATCAAATCGTATGACCCTAGTGGTGCTACATATAGATCTATAATAGTTGCAAATTTAGGCAACTCAATTACTAATTCAACTAGACACTTATCAACCATGACTATTGAGTCATTGTCATATTGTACCAATCGTGCATTTGTCATATATCTAGCTTTTCTAGGAAACTTGCTAAGTATTCAAGGAGTAACAAAACATTTAGTAGCCCCTGTATCTATCAAAATAAAAATTAGAAGTTCAAATAAAATACATGATAGCTTTATGGGTGATGCTTGAAATTTGTCTTGCCAATTATCAATTACTACATGAATACACTACTAAAAACTACTTCATTGAGAATTAGGATCTTTGTTCTTTGACTTATCTTGAGGACATTCATGAGCATAATAGTTTCCTCCATAATTGAAACAACCACCAAGTGGACCTTTCCTATGGATCTGTGGGTTTCCTTAAAAACCACCTTTGGAGAAATTACCTTATTTCTTGTTGTCATATCCATTATTTAATTTGGCATTTTGGTTATTAGACTACCCTTAGAGTCTCCACTCCTCTACTTCAAGTTCTTTTTCTTAAAAATTGCCTTAGAACTTCCAAACTTTTTTCTTGAACTTTTCCTTGACCTTAGCTAGAGAATTCAACTTTTGTTCCTACTTCACTACCTTCTCAAAGACCTATTCCATTATAGAAGGTCCATAAACATCTACCTCACCACTGATCTAGGGTTTTAATCCCATGATAAACTTCCTAATTATGAACCTCTCATTAGCTTGGTACTGGGGTACATACTTTAGAATTTTGGTGAAATGCTCCTAGTACTCATTCACTGATGAGTCTCCCTACTTTAGATTATGGAAATCTATGATATATTGATCAAAATAAAGCTATGGTAGCCATCATGACCTGAACAATGTCACAGACTACTCCCAAGTTATGGTAGTTAACATTCATTTCCATCTTCTTATTGGCCCACCAAATAGCTACCTCAACAACCAATTGATAAACTCTCCAAATTACTTTGGTGACTTTAGAATAGTTTTGAATCTCAAAATACCTCTCCATCTCAGTCATCCATGCTTCATCTCCATCACCTAGAATAGTTCCATCAAACTTAGGCAGACTCAACTTTTTCATGTCCCTAGATAACTCTAAAACTACCTAAGATCACACATTCTATTGGCTTTCCTGCTCAATGGGGTGCTCAATAGGTAATACATGATGTTCTTCCTCACTTTGGCCATGAAATTCTTATTCCATGGAAATGATTAGATCTCTAGTATCATTCATGGCTATGAGGATCTGACCCAACTTTGTTAAATGCATGATGGTAATCAAGTTGGGATCATTGAGAGGGTTGTTATCATTGACATTTGAATTACCCTCACCCGATGCTCTAGTTTTCAACCATTCTTATTTCTCACTAAAAATAAGAATATAGAAACATTAGTAACTCATTAAGTCCTATATTTTGAGCCTAAGCTTTGATACCACATGTTACAACCCCTCAAGTTGTACTTATAATAATGAAGTAATTTTTTTAAAACTCAATAATTTACATTCATTCCATGAAAACAAGATTAACAACTTATCCAAACAGCAACTTAGAATAATAAAAATTCTAAATTCAAAAACCAAAATGCAATATAACTTATTACTATTGTAAGTAAATACATTAGGACTCAGCCACAACTAGTCCAATGCTACAACAATTATTGTTCAAATATAAAAAATGTATTACAATTACATTTCCTTCAAGCATTCAGCCTTAATATAATAAATAGATACTAAACTCTTTAGAGCTCAAGTTGAATCAACTCATGTATCACTGATAATCTCAAGTGTAGTCTCCAAATAAGTACTATAGTGGGGAGAGAGCATCATCTGAATGCTTTTCCACACCAACCATGGACCATCGATCCTCCACACAGTCTTCTATCAGGGAATGGCCCTCCCTTCACAGATAGGTAGATAGAATGGTGCAATAATCTAGAGAGACATGCTATTACCCTATGTGCTGTAAGATTTATACTACATTACATGTATCATAAAGAAAATACATTTTTAACATGATATCATATAACATGCAAATCAAACATATGAAATGATAATGTCAATCTAACATTACTTTGACCAAAGATTTTAAATAACATATGATTACCCAGGTTGATTAATTTCATAACACACCACTTGATTGGACTATCTACATCGAGCATTAGTAGTGCTACCTAGGCTAGTGAAGTCCATCTCACTACCTACTTAGCAACATCAATATGGAATATAATATAAAGATATATAACATAATATAAACTTAAAGATTCAATTAGAATTTTTCTATACTAGGATTGTAATAATTATAATCGTATATTTTATCCATAAAATGTATTTAATGAAACTTAAAATATGCTATTATTTATCAATAACAAATATTTCATAATAAATCCCATACAAGGTCATACCATCCAAGTATGCTTTACTCAAATATCATAATTTTCTTAATTATTACTGGTAACATACTATTTAAAAAAACTATAAATATGTTTCTACTCACAACTAGGCTTATATTTGAATAGCAAGTTGGTTTGTTATCCCCAGTAATACAATTTGGATTGCATTCCTAAAAACTTAGGGCAAACCAAATATTTTCATTAATCGCCATCATGGTTTATTGCTCAAAATAAACCAACATTTATTATATATAAGGACCATTTAATTCATAAATAGACATTTATTCATTCATTTAAGAAACTTATACTCCATGCCTAGATTTGAAGTTCTCAACCCCTTGGGACTTTTGTGATTTACATAACTATGGGATATATAAATGAGACCTTGAGTTCACAAATACAGTTCAACTCACAACCCATGTTTTCTCATTGGTCTTATACTACATATATGTTTTCAGCAACTAAAAACTTTGGTGAGAAGGCTTCTTAATATAGAATTGGGTCCCATCTACTTACCCAACTTTTGGAAGATATCTATAAATAATTAAGCTTAGATTCAAACTCAAATCAATTTCTTATTTTTCCATAATTGGGTTCTATGTAAATCTGGTTTGACTCAATCACCATTTCAAACATATTAATTATTTTGTGAAAGTCAAATGCATATATAAATTTGGTTTACTACAGTGATGTAGAAATAAATTAGATTTAACTTACTACGCATATTGCTTAAATGTCTAAATACATTCTCCTAAAGTGTCATCCAAAATACTTCTAATATGTTAAGAAAAATGATGTTATTTTTAATATATATGTTGGTATAAAATTGAATGATACACAGTCATGGATAAAGTGTTGCTCATAAATTTATAACTTATTTATCCTAGTTATAAAAGTGCTAACAATATATATATATATATATATATATATATATATATATATATATATATATATATATATATATATATATATATATATATATATATATATATATATATAATTTGGATGCTATATATTCATCTTTTTTATACAAATAGGTAGGACGTAGCCATATGACAAAGAACTATACACATTCATTAAGATGTAGACTATAATTAAACACACTGCTTATAATGTAACACAGACATACTTTATAAGATAGCATAGGATAATTAATACACAATCTAAATAAGTGTAATGCAGCTAGAAAAGTATATACATAGCCATATTTATGTAAGCATTGCACATAAAGTATAACAAAATCTATTTATGTAGAGCGATGCTCAAAATATTAAAACTCTAACTATTTTTAGACGCTACCCCTATCTATACTAAAATTGAAGTTTTCTGTGTTTATTTCTACTCTTGTATTTTTATTAAAACTCAATCTAACCTTTATAACCATTGTCCATAATGACTAATACACAGTCCAATATTTAAGACACTACCTAAATAAATAGTTGTCTATTGTAGAAGGTTTAGATGTAATCTACATTTAGGATTATCTCTTCTTAAATAATTAAAACACAGACAACAAATATAAAAGTACTGCCAATATACACCTATTACACAGTTCTACTAAGTAATATGTTGTCAAATAGCAATTTAAATCACTATCTAATATTTGAAATAGGGATTTGAGTATTTAATACACCAGTAAGATAACTCAATAAAATTATGGTAACTCTAAAATAAAACCAACCTTTAATTACAAAAAAAAAAAATTGAATTACAAAACCAACATTTTAAATTTTTCCTGAAGAATGAAGTCCCCTTTGCTTACTTTCTCTAATTCTCCCTAAATTCACCTTTATCTCCTATATTTATGTGACTTTTATTTTTTATTCTATCTCCATTTGTATCAAACTTTCTAGCTCCTCACCAAAATTCCAACTTCATTTATAAAACTCTTTTTCATGTACTTCTATTGCACCTTCCCTTCACATGCCAATCTCACTCTCCTTTTTATTTCATTAACTGAAGTTTTCTCTTTATCAAAGTCGTAGTCTCTTTTTAAATTAACTTTCTTAATTTATATAAAAAATATAATTTTCTTAGTATAGATCATTAAGCCTTAGTTCTTTAATTTATCTTAACTTAAGGCTAAGTTGACTAATAAATAATCATATCCAATTCCTAGTTCTCAACTTAGTTTCATGCATGTCTTACCAAGATTAAGTTAGTTTGTCTTAACTCAAGGTTAGTACATTAAGATAACTCAAGCTCTTGAAATTAATTAAAATAAAGGTAATTATTTATTTATCTAATAGATAAATACGTTTCTAATTGTTTTCAACTATATAATTGATTATTATTCATATATAACAATTAAATATCTATTTTTTGCTGATTTACTCATGAAAATTTAAACAATTATAAGTAAAGAAATCTTGTGTAGTATTATGAATGTAAAGAGCTAATTCTACATACAAAATACAATCACAAATAAGATTTCCATAATATGTATCAACATTTAAAACATATTACACATATAACATTTTAAATCTACTATGTGTGTATAGGGTCACTAGAAATTCCTTTGTCATCCCTCAATTATCTCATCTATTTCATCCTCTCCGATGATGTTCTCCCTCGTCAAGCTCTGAGGGTATGATCAATCTTGCATCCACCTTGTAACAAGTAGGTAGTTAGTCTGATTCATCATATATATCAATCAATGATACAAAACTAATAAATATACATTCACAATTTAAAAATAATAAAATATATATATCACATCATGTATACTAATCAACAATATCACTCCCATAATAGTATATGTCATAAATCTCAAATTAAAATAGTAATAATCAGATAATAACTATACTAATCCATGGATTCAAAGATTATAAATCATAGGGTGAAATCAAGATGTAATAACTTAATTGAGCACTTCACCTTATAGGCGTAAGAGGCCTTATCTTTTTAGATGGCATAAAATATGTTCATAAAAACACCAATAAAGATAAGGTAAAATATATAGATAAGAGGAAATAAAGAATTACATTTGAAAGTCAAACCCTAATATATGATGAGTATGAAACTATAAGATAATATGCAACCCTAAAGTAGAATATGCCTAAGATATTTTCATGCTCAAGTCAATAATTAGGTTGACCAAAATGTTTTACTTATTTTGTGTTTAATATGATCTAAAAATAGTAAAACAAAAAAATATTCATATTATGTAAAAGAGGATAATAATCGTACAAATCTAAATGTAAAGGTTGATTGGTATTGTACTTAGATGATTTGTAATTGAAAAAGTAATACAAAAGAGAGGTGTTTAGCTGATTTTGATATCCTATTGTTCCCCGTGTTCATCACTATTTATGAAAGTACTCTATGTTTGATTTTTAATCACTCAAATAATAAAATAGGAACTCAAACCCTTCATAGACATTATTGATAAATCTAAGACCCCTACAGTATCTGGGATTGTCCAAGATCTACCAACACTATTCACATTGATTGTGTAGGTTTGTGATGCCTTAGATCCCTGCACCTATTCCTTAGATGCTTTATGTGTGCACACTCACCTTTGATTTTATGTGTTAATCCCTATAGTATTTATCTTTCCTTTGCAAACCTAATTGATTTCAATCATAAGATGACCCTTGAAAAAAGGGTTAGTTTATTGGGTTGGATAGTACCAACCAATCCCTACTGAGTGATTAAGCATTGCCTAGGTTCAAATACTCCGAACTAGGCTCAAACCATATATAGTTCTCCCACTTTTGTGTGTGAAACATTGTAATCAATCTAGAATGCAAAGCAATGTTTGGATTTCAACACTTGGCACCATGCAATTTTGACTTGCATGTGTACTTAAATTTGGCTCTAAGACTACTCTTTTGAGGTATATTCAAATATATATTATACCTTTGTTATAATTTCTCAACAAAGTGCTAATCAATTTCTAAATTTTGTTAAGACTTACAAAGATGGGTATAATCTTAGGATTGATTTGTATTTATAGCTAAATCTTTGATATTTTTTACTATGATCAGCCCATGAAATGTGCCTATGTTGACATAATAGAGACTTCCTAATTTTAAACATATTCATTGAGTGTTCTTGGACACTACTAATACAGGTAGACACTTACGGTAAACCACAACTATCCAATTGTTGTCATTATTATTCTAGGAGTGAAAATTAGTAATCTAAGATATGGTGATAGTTTGTTTATATTTTTAAAAGGTTATTGTATAGACTAGGATGATTTTGAATATCTATATCTAGTAAACTGAGTTAGCTAAGATAATAAGGGGAAAGTGTGCACAAGATTCAAATGGATGTGCAATGTCCGAACATGTCAAAGTGTCTAATACCAATTTTATGTGTTTACAATTTATACCAGATTTTGAGTGTAAGTTAGTACATGAGATAATATACCCTTGAATTTCATCCAAACTTAAAGATATTTCTTAGATTATTATTTGGATATTGATGTATGCTCTCTCTATAATTATAATATGAGGAGAAGCTAAAGGGTGGAGCTAAAATGATAAGGCAATTTGTGACAATATTAAAAAATACTTGACACATAAATTATACATCATTTTCTTAGATGTGTGTTAAGATGGATTTAAGTAGAACTATCCCTATAAATATATTTTTTCAAAGAGATTATTATAGATGGGAACAATGTTAGAATATGAACAAGTGTCTTTTTCATCCAACTTATGTCTTCACCACATTCATTTCTTTTGTCATTGCTCTTTAAATCCTATTGTAGTTTATTAGGCTAATGGATCTAGTATAGATCAATCTCCATAACTTAAGGATACATGCATCAAATAAATCATCCCATAGATACATTAAAAAAAAAAAGGGTAGTCTTTCTTTTGATATTTTGCTTGATGATATCCTTAACCTAGATATGGAAGTTACACATGCATGCGAGGAAGAGTGAATTAGAGACCATGTAAAGATTTCAAAAAATTCCTAGCAAGATTATGACTAGTCATACCCTTTTCAAATATGAAGATTATCTTACAAAAAAACCTCACTTGAAAGTTGTTCCTTACACTTTTGATTCTTTCTTATAGTTAATAGAGTTTACAAATACTCTCAAACTAAATATTGAAATTCATAGAGTTAAAAAAAATATCACTCTCTTAATGAAATAGGAATTTGAAGAAGTCATATGAATATTATGGCAAAAATATACCTATAAAAATACTATAAAAAAAAAGTTAAAAACCTCATCTTTCTACTCATAAAAACCAAATAATATATCAAATTTTAAAAATAGTGATTTCATCCTCAAAACCTTTACCCCTCAAATATCACAAAATCATCTTCTCAAATATTTGAGAAATGAGAAAGGCACCATGAAGGAAACTTTTTAAATGAATATATTATATCAAGTGATTGGAGTTCAATTAGAGTGATCTAGATGTGAATTCCCTGTGTAATTGGAAAAAAGCCCTAGTCTTGTTTAATATAATTATTTAAAATATTAGTGGGATCCCCACACCTTATCCCAACTTATTCCTAGAATTTCTGATCATAATTTCAATCTCTACACGAAAGATTTGAGGCTTCATGTAATATGTTTTATCGTCATGCTTACATTTGCATCTAAGCTCATCAAAATTGCATGATCCTTTTCTTCCTTGTCCCATTTGCATTTAAGGAAAAGCAAAGAAAAATTGTCCTGCCCACTTTATAGAGAGGTTTATATTGACAAATACTAATTGATGATGTGATTACATGTCTTCATTGTCAACTCAATATTATATATGGCTTTACGTGGAATACAAGTAATCTGTAGTCCATACAATTAGGAAAAAAATTTCGAATTTTTTTTTATAAATCAAATCAAGCATAGTTTTTTTATATAAAAAAATGAAATGAAATTAAAATATTAAAGAATTGAAATTTTTGTAATGATAAAAGTAAAAGAATATATATATATATATATATATATATATATATATATATATATATATATATATATATATATATATATATATATATATATCTCAAATTTCTTTTAAATAAGTATCAGTAAATGAATATATATTAATAATTGAAAATTAAATGAATATACATAACTGAAATAAATTTTAAGTTTATAATATTCTATAGTTAAAATGGTATTAAATAATTATTATTATAATATTATATATTAATAGTTTAACTTTTATCTCACATTAATTAATTATATTATAACATATTAGAATCTCAATAATTAATATATAATATATTAATCTTCTCTTTTTTGAAAATAAATTTAATAATGAAATTTGAAACGTTAGAAAATAATTTTATTATGTAATAAATTCTGAAAAAATCTTATTATTATTATTATTATATTATAAAAAATTTAATCTCAAAACTGAAAATATTAATAACATATTCAAATATTAAATAATATTTATTTTCAATATATATTAATGTTTTTTAATTTTAATGTTTTAAAGTATATATATATATATATATATATATATATATATATATATATATATATTTTAAAACATTAAAATTAAAAAACATTAATATTTTAAATAAATTAATTATAACAATTATATATTAATGTTTTTTAATTTTAATGTTTTAAAGTATATATATATATATATATATATATATATATATATATATATATATGACAATGTGAACGCCCAACCTTGGTAACACTTCTCCGCTAATATTTTCTTTTAATGCCAAACATAACAAAAAAGGAATAGGAAGTAAATGAATATGATTTGTGGTTGGACTATCTTCGCGTATTGGGGGGCACCTCCCATGATATAGGGGCAACATTTTATTAATCATTAGTGTTTGAAGATTGAAGAAAATGATGACTAAAAGATTTGTCTATTTCTTAAAACTATTTGATTAAAATTTAAATGATAAAATTTATTTATTAAAAAATCCAAAGGGTTAGTCATGATGAATTCCTTTAAATTGGGGAAATAATTTTATGATTAAAGCAACGGTCCCAAGATAAGAGGTCTCTGATTTTTTTTTAGAAATAGTTTTTAAATATTTTTTTTATAAGTTAAAAAGAGGTAAAACTTGTTTATTTAAAATATTTTAACACAAATTTTGGTATAATCAGGTAGATATAGTTGAAGTATCAAAGTTTAAAATAGAGCAAGAAGCTCAGAGCTTACAAGGAAACAAAAAATATTTTTTATCAGAAACAACAATATCAACATTGTTACCAGCATCATGAACTTTTTCTTTTAGGTTGATAGCAACCAAGGAGCTTCCCAGGGTAATTTTCCCAGTGTCATGCCTAATGCCCAGCGTCTCACAAATTGCTTTAACTTCCTATGCTGCAAGATACTATCATCAGCTATTGCCATAATCAGAGTCCATATTTGGTCAACCCTGGTGTCCATCAAGGGACTGAAATGATCCACATCTTCATGAACTGGAAGAGAATTACTAGCACTAAAGAGAATAGTTTAAATTCCAATTAGTTGAGCAACTTTGAGAGTGTTTAAATGAGCATTAGATTGATCGGTATCTTCCATAGCTTTGATCACTGCCTCCACAAAAGCCACTGAGGAGCCTCCTCTTAGATGAGCAACAAACTAGGCACGAAACAAATTCATAGCCATCCATTTCAACAATTTTTCATCCTTCACACCTTCAAGTAGGGTTTTTTGCCAAAAATCCAAAACCTCCTAGGCTGTAAAGCGGGTATTTTATCTAGGAGGGAACTCGAGTTTAGCAGATGGCAGAGCTTCATATCATCCACCAGGGCTAAAAAAGAGGAATGGGCATCTTTTAGGGAATAGTTATCCAGCATACTTTTATTCATGGCATTAATCAAATTAACAATAGAAGCCTTACCTTTGTCCTCCTTGGGACGCTTGCTATCAGATCCTCTCGAGTCCATTTTGCCAGTGATGAAGTTTTCATAGAGCCAGGATCGAGAAGCAAAAAAGGGAGTAGAATGCCCAAATTGAAGAGTGGAAGGAGGTAAATAGCATGTCGTGAGACACGCATGATGGTTACACCTCTAAAGAACCATCATTCTCCATTGTTCGTAATTAAAACCAATGCTCCAAAGATCTGCCAAATCGCACCTCGATCGATTAATGATGATCCTCATTAATATGGCGGTTTGATAAATCATTTTCCATCAACCTCCATGCCTTAGAACCTTTGGGTGAGCATTTATCATATGGAGGATTTGTTCTGAGTGGTTAAGGGTGACAACCTCATTAGCCATGTGATCAGCAACCTTATTGCTTTCGTGAAAGATGTGCAAAGGAGAGTAAGTCCTCAAATTTTTGTATAAAGATTTGTAATATTCTTCAAGATCCAATTGTGTGTAGAACAATTCGAGAGGGCTTTAATGATGATTTTTGAGTCCCCTTCTATATCCAAATCAAGCCAATTATTTTGTTTTGCTAAAGAAAGGCCATGCCATAGAGCTTTGGCTTCAGTGACATTATTAGAGCAGGAGCCAAGTGCTTCATTGAATCTAAGCAGGAATTGACCTCTAGAATCCTTGAAAGTCCCCTCAGCGCCTACCATACCTAGATTGCCTTTAACCACACAATCAAATTTAAGCTTAATCCCAGGGATAGATGGAGGAGACTAAATGTCTCTCCTTTTTAAATTTTTGCAACTGACCCTATTATTAGGGAGACCAACAATGATGTCATTCCAATTATGCAAAAGATGATTATCAGCTGGAGTGATATTTCCAATTATGGGAGGCCAACAGAAGAAAAGCTCTCAGATGCTCTTCATAAATTTATCATTGATTCTAGATTTATTTTGGCTAGTATCTTTGAAGATTCTTTTGTTCCTTTTGAGCCAACTATTCTATCAAATGATAGTTGGAAGAGAGTTCTAGATTTGTTGGAAAATAGGGGAGTTGATCTTGAGAATCTAGCTGAGGATTAACCCCCTGAGAGAGTCAAGGAAAACCAAATTACAATTGAAGTGGAGCAGAAAAAAATTCTAGATTGTCAAAGAAAAATGGCAATGTATGAGTAGATGGTTGGTACTTTCTTCTTGAGAGTAGCATAAGACACATCTTGAAGGTCCCTAAAAACCTTTCTTTTTGAGATTATTGACAGTGAGAATTTTATCACAACAAGCCATCCATAAAAAGGAATTAGCCTTGGGAAAACCATGCTTATTCAAAATAGCAGAGGAGGGAAAGGGCTCCAAAGGTTAAGCTTCTTGTGCAAAAAAAAATTGTAACCTTGTTTAACAGAATAATTACCAGATTTAGACCCTCTCCAGATAAGGGTGTCTTCTTTTTTGGTGAAGTGGAAAGGTCGGAGGGTTTCTTACAATTTCTTTTTTTCTTCTTTGAGATGATTAGGAACTTACAAGTCTAACCAACCATCTTTTTTGATATTGAAATAGTCAGACACCCAAGTTCTTGCATGTGTAGAACACTAGGTACAAAGATTTTGAAGAGAGTCAATACTTGAGAGGGGAAAAGGTAGAATCTAGGTATCTGACCAAAATTTGGCTTTGTTACCTTTTCCAACATTGCATCTAAGTAAAAACTTGATTATGTGTCTTGCTTGTATCATAAGATTCTAGGCATGATAACCTTTGTGCAAAGAGTTGGCTGTGAAAATCCTTTTTGGGATCATATTATCTAGATATTTATGCCTGAGAATGATGCTCCATAGAGAAAATTATTTAGTATAAAGTCTCTAGACAAGCTTGGTGATGAAGGCCCAATTCATGAATTTGTTGGTTCTAAATCTAAGACCTCTCAAAACCTGAGGAAGATAAGTTTTTTCCCATTTGATCAAAGCCAATTTTTTGATTTCATGAGTACTTCCCCAGAGAAATATTATTTTCATAGATTTGAGGTATTTCTCCACTTTGATAGGCATAGGAAGAACATACATAATGTAAATAGGCATAGCTTCAAGGCAAGATTTGATAAGTTGGATTCTTCCATTAAATGAGAACCATTTGCCTATCCATCCTTCCAGTTTGCACATGGTTCTATCAATAACTGATTTCCAAAGATCTATAAAATTTATACAAGAAAAGAGAGGTATTCCAAGATAGGATCAAGGAAGAGATCCACAAGTGATATTGAGAATTCTGTAAATGGCTATTTGAACAAAATCATTACTATTAAAAATGAAAATCTTTGATTTCTTAGATTTGACCTGTTGACCAGAGGCCCTTTCATAGAGCACAAGAGCTTGATTGAAAGAGATTGTTTCTTGAATGGTGGTCACACCAGTGAGGCCCTTGTCATTTGTATACAAAATATGGGAAATTTTTGGACCATTGTTAGTAACCAAGATGACTTTAAGAGTATTTGTAATCTTGAGGTGGGTGAGCCACCTGCTTAAAGCCTCAACAATAATAATAAACAAGTATGGAGACAGAGGGTCTCCTTTTCTAAGACCTTGAGAAGAAGAAAAGAACCCAACTAGCTCACAATTGATGAGAACAGAGAATCTAGGGGAGCTGATACAACTAAAAATCCAATTTCTCCAAGCTTGATAGAACCCAAACTTATTAAGGATGGCTACGATGAAATCCCAGTTTACCTGATCAAAGGCCTTGTTCATGTCAAGTTTGATGAACATGTTACTTTTATTTTGGGTAGAGATTGAGTGAATTAGTTCATGTGAAATGATAATGCCATCCAATATTTGCCTTCTAGCAACAAAGCCTCCTTGTTCTTTAGAGATAATACGAGTCAAGATAATCTTGAGTTTGTTAGCCATAACTTTAGCAATGATTTTATAACTAACATTACACAAAGAGATGGGCCTATAAGAATCAAAATACTTGGCATCCTCTTTTTTTAGAATGAGAACAATGAAAGTAGAATTCATCTGTTTGAGAACCTAATAGTTAGTGCCTGATTCTTGGACAACAACAATGACATCATGTCCCATAATGTCCCAAAAATGCTAATAAAACCCTATTAGAAAGCCATTAGGACTAGGGGCTTTATCTGGTTTGAAAGAAAAGATAGCTATATTGATTTCATCTTTAAAGATATTAGCTATTAAGAAGGTGTTATCATCCATAGAAACAAGAGAGGGAATCTAGCTGAGGATTTCATTTGGAGCTAGAGATCTATCAATATCTGAATTATAAAGAAGGGATTTGTAATAAATTTTCACTTCTTTTTTGATTTGGGCTTATTCAAAGAGAGTGACTCTAGTAAGAGTAGTTACCTTGGAGATTCTATTGAAATTTCTTCATATAATAGCTATTTTATGAAAAAAAACCTATATTTTTGTCCCTTTCTTTTAGCCATTTGAGTCTTGATTGTTGTTTCCAGTGAATTTCTTCTTGAAGAAGTAATTTGTTCTAGATGAAGAAGTAATTTGTTCTAGTCATCTAAGAGCAAATTTTCCTCAGTTTTCAAATCATTGGTTAATCCAGAGCTTTGTATTTATTTTTCCAAATCAGAAAGTTTATATTAAAGAAGAGTTTTTTAGTTTGAAAGAGAACCAAAGGTAAGCTAATTCCAAACTTTTAAATGAGCTTTGACATTTTTCAAATTTTGAACCAATATGAATTGGTGAGTGCCATAAAGAGAAATGTACCACCAATATTTGATTTTGTTCATAAGAGAAGGTTCTTTGAGCCACATTAGCTCAAATTTGAAGGGTCTATGCCTAGGAGGTGAGGTTTTTAAAACAAACAAGTAGATAGGCCAGTGGTTTGAGCTTGCTTCTAGAAGAATTTTAGATTTAAGAATGCACTCTTGTTGAATCCAATCCATGATAAGAAGGAATCTATCAAGTCTTTCCATAATGAAAGCATCACCAGTCCTTCTATTGTTCCAGCTATACTCTCCAGACTTTGGCCTAAAATCAAAAATAGAAATGTCTTTAATGAAGGATGTCAGGATGTACACAAACATGGAAAAAGAACCCACTCCTCCAAACTTTTCCAATGGGGAAGATATTGTGTTAAAATATCCTCCAATGATCCATTTATCAGAAGGGTAAAGAGCTCTAATGTTCTTAAGAGATATCCATCACAAAGATCTAGCCCAACAAGAGTTAGGTCCATATACATTAGCGAGAAAGAAGGATTGAGTAGATCCATTCATAGTGAATTTTGCTACATGCCAATTGGCACAATCATCAGTCAAAGTGCCAAAAATAGAAAAAGGATTTCAAGCTAAAGTGAGTCCTCCTGAGGAGCCAGAGGAGCCTTTATAAATGCACTTACAACTTTTCCAAATTCTTTTGAAGTCTTCTTGACAAAGATTTTCCTCCATTTTGGTTTCTTGAATAAGAATCAAATTCGATTTCTTTGACTTAATAAACTGCTTCAACAACCTTTTTTTGGTGGGGAATTGAGCCCATGCATATTCCAAGAGATAATGATCATTAATAAGGTTTCTTCCCACTGTTGTAGTGAGTGTGGGGCTTATCCCCTCTAGAAGAAAATGTCTAATTTTTAAGAATTTTGCTTGCACTAGGATTTTTTCTCCCTTTGTCCTCAAGATAGTTGGGATTCTAATTTTCTTTTGACAACATTTTAGAGATTTATTTCTGACTGCCTTTTGCAATATTCATTTGAGCCTCCAAGTTCCATAAATTGGAAAGAGGAGGCATGCCAACTTTGTTTTTCCCACTTTGAATTGATTTGGTATTGAGAGAGGAAATATCTAACATACCTGGATTATTTAACAGTTTCTTTATTTAGAGTTGAGATAGGGTTTCTTCTCCATCCACCACTTGTTTATTCGAGTTTGAATCATCTTTAGATCTAGAAATTTCCCCATCTTCCATATCAAAAGGAGCAGGTGTTGTGAGAGGCAGAATATCTTCCTCAGTCGAGATGATCAAATTCATCATTAGAGTAGGGTTGACCTCTGTATTAGCAACAAACTCCTCCTCGAGAAGGAAAAAATGGTTGGATACATCTATTTTAAAGATTGAAGGGAATTTAGAATTGACCTTGAATTTGGCCCCTTTATTTATTTTTTTCCTCTGCTCTTTGAAACCCTCATCATCCAAAGAATGCAAAGGTTCATGAGCAAGATAGTCTCTAGTGAAATGACCATGAGAGTGACAAAAGCGACATCGAAAAAGAAAATTTTCAAAGTCAATATCTTGAATCCATTCCCATGTGTCTGATTTGAGTCAGAAAGTCAAATGAAGATGATTAGAGAGATATATGTTGACACAAACCTTGGCATAAACCACTAGACTAACATATTCAAAGGGTTTTGATAAACAAACAAATTCCCCAAGTTAGTTGCCAATGAGTTTGAAAATTTCCTCATTCTAGAATTTAGAGGGCAACCCATAAAGCTTGGTCCAAATTGGGACCTTATTCAGATCCACAGCTTTGAGATCGAAACTTTCTTCCCAGGGCTTCATGAATAACCCAGTGTGACTAAGAAACCAAGGGCCACCTTAGAATATGTTTTCCTTGTGAGCAGCACTGTCAAAAGTAACTTGAAAATATCCCTGAGGGAGGAGCTTGACTTTGGAAACTTTCCAATTCTTCTCAAGCCAACTCTTCAAAATGGAAACCTTAGGCCAATAACTAATGAATATGTAGAACATGGCCCTCTCCTTGAGAATTATTTTCTCTGGATCCAAGACATTGTCATCAAACAAGATTGTGGGAACCTCTATCGAGGTAGGGAAAATAAAGCCACCTACTTTCTTGAATAGCACCCAAATTTTTACCCACGCTCACCATTTTCAATAGTTTCTTTCATAGTTCTCAAATATTTTAAGAATAAATTGTATAATTTTTTTAATAAATAAAATATATTATTTTTATCATTATCTTTATAAGAAAAATTAAAATAAAATTTAATTTTTCTTTTTAAGAAATAATAAATCATGTTGTATCAATAAAAAATTATTATTTGGTTAAAATAGATTTTAAAATATTTATTTATTAATAAATTTTAAAATTGATTTATGGGTTTTATGTGCATGTTCTTATTTTGCATTTTCATATCATCAATTTACGTACTACGATTCTTCTATACTTACAATATTTGATTATTTCTACCCTAAAATATTTAAAAAAAAATAGAATTAAAGTCATGTGTTGAGATGGTGGCTTCTTATTTATCAAACTTCTAAACACATAAATTACATATAAAATATAATGTTCCACAACAAATGTTAGCTAAAGCCTAATCAACAATACTTGTAATAATTGTCTCTTTCTTAAATAAAACATAATGCTTATATATTTATTAGTGATTTTTAATTTTAGATTAAACAATATAAACATTCATATTTACTTCCATCATTTATAACTTAAAAGGGTTTAAAAGAGGACAAATATACCCAACCTAAAAGTAATTTAAATCATAAGATGGGATAAGAATAAAATTATAGATTTATAAAATAATATAAAATAGTGGATTTATAAATGTAGAAGGATTTAAAACATAAGAGCCAATTAAAAAATGTCCACATATCTTATTTAAATTCAAATTAACCAAACATTAATAAATACACTAAATAATGGGACCTTTTTAACCATTTTTTATCTAGATTGTTATTTAGATATTGAAAAATAAAAGATATTCAAGTTGTATATCATTAATTATGTCTAGAGGTGTAAATTATAATGACAATCATGAGTGTAATGACGTGAGTGCATAACTTTTATTTTTTTAAGTTGACATAAAATAAAATAAAATTATATAATTATATAATTATATATATATATATATATATATATATATATTTAAATATATATATATATATATATATATATATATATATATATATATATATATAAATAATTATATATATATACATATACATACATACATACATATATACATAAATTAATAGTTAATGAATAATTTAACAAATGAGTCATTTATTAATTTTTACTTTCGCAAATTTAATAAATAGTTACACAATTACCCCTGTAAAAAAACTGTAATATTAAAACATCAAATAAACTATTATAATATAACCATAAATATGAAAATATAACTGTAAATGAATAAAAGAAATGAAAAAATAAACATTAGATATCTAAACAGTAAATGAAGATATTTTTACTAGGTAAATAACATTAAATGTTTAATTAAATTATGGTTATAAATAGTTAGATTTTGTTAACTGTAAAATGTTTAGATTGATAATTATAATTTAATATGTTTATTTTTTATCTTATATTTTTTATCTCATATTTTCTATCTATAATTTAAAATGTTTATAAATATTTATTTACTACATATTTAAGATATCTTACATATAGTATTTAGACTAAAAGATAAATTTTTAAACATTTATTGATGGGTCATTTATAGGTCCTTATTAATAGATAATTTAATATGTTTATTTTTCTATCTCATTAATATGTTTATAGATATTTATTTACTACATATTTAAGATATCTTAGATATAGTATTTAGACTAATAGATAAATTTTTTAAGAGATATCTAAATATATCTATGAGCACCGAAAGATACCTATGATAATTAATTATATCATGCACTATATTATAGCTATATACTTTTTTTATAGTTTATAATAATGAAGTAAATAGTATTTTATTTAAATTAAATTAGTTTTAATGTTAATTGAGAAAATAGAATTATAGATAATTTTATGTAAATTAGTTTAAATGTTAATATTTTATAAAAAATATATAAATTATAGTTACATTTAGTTCAAAGAAAAATTCAAATATAAAATAATATTATAGAAAATTTTATTTATATTATATTTATTATGAGATGTATTTTGTTACTTTTTATTAATAGTATATTATTAATAATTTTTTGTATTTATAAAAAAAAGTTAATTGTAGTTTAATTTTTTGAAAAAATATATTGAATATTTTATGTTTATATTTTATACGTATGGCATATTCATGATAAAATTTTGAAACCAAATATCGGTGAATAGAATATTAAAGAGAATTTGCTTGATAATATCAAAGACAACAATGTGAACAAAGAACAGAAGAATAAAGATGACAACGCAATGAGAATGAAAGATAAAGACATGCAAAATGTAGGGCAAAAATGCTAGTTCAAGAATTGAAAGAAGAAATGAGAAAACATGCCTAATAAATGATGGCATATCGTGCATGAACATCTCAAGACAATCAACATAAATTAAGAAGAAGAATGCAAAGAGAAATGCATTCGAATCAATTCATAACGGAAGAAAGAAATTGTATAAGAATGTAGCCATGAAGCAGTTCGAAGACATCATCAAATGAATGCTAATGTTGATGCTAAGTCTGAAGACGTGAATTCAATGACCATAGAACATGTGTTAGAAATGCCAAATAAGAGATAAAGAAATAAAATGGATGATAGTGTTGAAAATAATATACAAAATACACATGATAATAGTGGAAATATAGAGGTAGATGTAAAGATGTTACAAATTATTTTTTTTGCCATTGTCTAGAAAAATTGGCTTTGCCAAGTATGTGTTATATTTTTCAAGAAAGTTACCCTGGCATAAATATTTCTTGAGCACTTTAAGGTCCGATTTTCCACAGATGTCGACAAGAGAAAAAAGATCATCGGTTTTTAGCATCAAACAATATAAAATACATATTGATTGATGAAATGAGTTTCATTGGAGAGAAAATGTTGTAGAGTATAGATGCACGACTTTGTCAAGCATTTCCAGAAAATGTAAACATGAGTTTTGGAGGGAGATCAATCATTTTAGTAGGATATTTGGGCCAACTACCTCCTGTGAATGATAAAGCACTATACAATAGTAACATGCATGGAAAAATATTTTGGGAAGAATTCAAAATAGTTATTACTTTGGATAAAGTAGTAATACAAGAAGGAGAAAGTGATGACCAAAAAAGGTTTCGATAACTACTCACAAATCTTAGAGATCAACATCCGACTATTGATGATTGGAAACTATTGATGTCAAGAACAAATAGTCTATTACACCCAAGCATCAAGGAAAATTTTAACAATGCTATTCATTTATTAACAATGAATGATAATGTGAAAAATCATAACAAAATGAAAATAAAATCATTAAAAAGACTGATTGCACAGAGCATTGCAACTAAAACATGTAGTACCAATCCATCAAGAGGTCAGAATGATGAATTGGATGTGGAGTTATTAATAGCTAAGGATGCAAGGGTGATGTTAAACTCTAACCTATGTATAGAAGAAAGACTTGTAAATGGATCTCTAGGATATATTCAAAGTATAGTATACAAACCTAGAATTTTTCCACTACAGACACCTACATATGTTATGGTGGAATTTGACAGTTACTTTGGAATGTCGTTTGTAGATGCAACTCCACATACAATTCTAGTTATACCAATATAAAGGGGACAAACATGACAAATACATTTAAGACTAGCTTGGGGATTATCCATACATAAATCAAAAGGATTGACTCTTTCTAATGCAACAATTGATATAGGGCATACAGAAAGACCAGGGTTAACATTTTGGTTGATATCACATGTAAAATCTCTAGAAGGACTCATAATTCGGTCTCCATTTTCATATGACAACTATGAGAAGTTGAAAATAGGAAAACAACTTTCGAAATGGAAAGTTGAGGAAGAGAGACTCAAGTCCTTAGAACTACAATAATGTTACATGTTTAATATCACATATGTTATAATTATTTTCACATTTTGATATATATGAAATTATTGTCTTTAATTATCATTGAATGTGATATATATTTATTATTTGGATGAATATGAAATGATGCATTAATTGGTATTTATTGTTAAATGTGCATGCCATACCTGCGAGTGCTACTAGCATAGATATCTTAAATACATCTATCTATAATACACTGAGAGATATCAATCTTGAGGTGCCTATATAACCTATATCACAATATAGGTGCCTCAAGATTGATATCTCTCAACGTATTTTAGATAAATGTATTTAAGATATCTATGCTAGTTAAGTATAATGTTAAATAAATTATTGTTGACATGCAATAATTTATAAATTGAATATAAATTTGTGGAATATATATTATATGGGGAGAGACGTTGTATCTTTGAGACACAAAAAAGTTAAAGAGGTTATATGATAAAGTTTTATTCTAATTTAGTGACTGTTAAAAGGTTTTTTCAACTTATCTCATAAATTATTTGAATTATATATCTTTTAATTTCAACATTATAATAAATTATAAAATAAAATTAAAAATATTAAATTATATATATACATAAAATACTACTCAACATTGTTTTTTAATTTGTGTTTCCAATATAATTGTATTCAAAACTTAGAGTACTTCAAAAATAAGCTTCCATATTGTCTAACAGCTTTTTAAAGATAGTTTTGAGATTGTTCTCATTAACTTAAAATGGATTAAGATTAATAGATTTGATTAGAATATACTTGGTAGAATTTACCTTCTAAAGCATGAATATGAAGATCATTTTTTTTAATATCTTACTTGGTATGAGATTTATGAGAGATACTACAATAATTAAAGTCTTAACTTTGGTTTGAAGAGGTTTAAATGTTAGTTTATATTGATTTAAGATACTTATATGTTTATTGACTATCAATTCATATTACTTTTTTATGAGTATGTGTTATTTATGTTTTGACTTTTGTTTGCTTCCTCTTATTTTAGTTTTTTATCTATTTTTTTTATTTTTTCCTTTATTTCTTGTGTTTTCTCACATTTGACTAAGAACATAGCAGTATGCCCTTGGTTTTAATAAGAGCCATGACACTTCTAGTCCCTCTTTTTTTTGGGTCTCTTTATCCCTTTCCCTTTTTGTTCTCTAGTGTTTGTACTTACTATTGACAATTTTGACCTCACAGGTCAAATTGTCACCCCTACCATTCAAAACTTTACATATCATGCTAGTTTGTCTTGTAAGTTAATAAGTTAATCATTAATAATTCCTTAATGTGATTATTAGAAACTAGACCATCATATCACATCATGCAAGAATGGAAATGTCAGTTTGGTTGTGTATTTCATAAGTATACTTGGAAGTCAACCAAGGTTGAAAAATTACATGAAAATGATGTATTGTGTGTCAAGGCCATCCCCTACAAATTTGGTGTCTTGATGGGTTTTCTACCTCAAGATATAAGCCTTCCAAGATGATCTAGAAGTGTGGGATATGCCCAAGGATGTCAATTTAAGGCCACAAGAAATAGTCGTCTAGATTCAAAAAATATTCAAATAGGCTAAAATTGAATGCAAGGTTGTCAAGTGTCAAATCCTCACTCGAGAAAATCAAAGATCAACGACACATGGGTGATCAACCAGGTCAATAATTCAAATACATATTTATGGCATGCATTCAATCATGCAACAAAGATCAATATCAAACTCAAGGTTAAAAGGTTTGAGGATTTTGAGGATGAACATGATAATGTTGAGGAGATCGATGACCTGCATTCAATCATATTACTAGATGGAGATCAATAGTACACATTTGATTTCACAAATTAAATATTTATGAAACACATTCAATTTTGCAAGAGCAGATCGATGGTGTGGGTCAAGGTCAAAAAATCAATGAGCTAGATTACACACAAGGCTACCATGTGGTGTAAACTTATTAACCAAATGGAAAATGACATTAGGGTCCACTAAAGGCATGTGGGACTGCCAAGTGTCACATTTTAAAAAATTGAGATAAATAAGTGGCATAATCTAGAAATCAAAATTTAGATCAATGACAACAATGAAGGTCAAGCAAGGAGACTCCTGAGGAGATCAATGAAGCAGATTTGATTAGGTTCTAGGGGGCACGAGATGAAGACACATGTCCACATTTGAAATGATCATATAAGTAGTCTCATGTCAAGGAGATGCCACATAGGCAGACATGTTAGATCAAAAGAGTTTTCCACCCAACCATGCAAATTTATAAATGCAAAGATCAAATATGATCTAGGTTACCAGAGCAAACCCTACAATTTTGGTGCCACCATTAAAATCTTAGTTAAACCTCTCAAAATTACTTTGTCATAGGTTTTATGTCTTGTTTATGATCAAGATACTAGGTAGCATGTGTTTCTTCATTGAAATCATGACTATATGAAAACCAATAAAGGATTTGGTTTTCATATATAATGGACCTATGTTCAAGATTTGGAGTAATGATAGAATAGTGATTATGAAAGGAATGTCAAAAGGGATGATAGGTGAATGAGTTGAAGTGACTATCTCATAACATAAATAACATATCAAGATGAAGCATGGTACTACAAGCTCATTAAGAAGATGGAGAGTTTGGTGGTTAGAGAGTGTAGGTAGAGCATTCAATACATTTTTAGGGTCTTTGGGGACTTTTCCATTTTAAGTGGATCATGACTCATCATCCCCAATAATATCTTGTCTTCTAGTGTGTTTCTAAGCTAATTAGAGGATTTGAAATCTATTTTGAGTTAATAAAGTTTAATGTATGGAGGAAGGATTAATGCTAATCGATCAAAAAATGGTTGGGCCTCATTTATTTATTTTTATTTCTCACTCCCTCTCTCTCCCCTTTTTTATATATCTCCCATTTCTCCCCTAAAAAAGGGAGACTTATGCTTTGGCATGCCCAAGGTATGCCAAGATTTGTACTGCAACACCTATTTGATGTAATAAAAAACTGAATTCCTCCATTCACGTAGCTGAATTGAAGTGTGTTTTATGAATTCATTGATGTGGTTAAGTGAATGTGTACTTTCCTTTGCCTCTATCTGAGTTTTCTCACCTTCATGAAGTTTTTTTTAGCTCTCATAGGTCATTCTAAGTGCCATATATAGTTTGTTTATTGTTTTGGAAGTGGACAACTACCCTCCTAGGCTATCTTGAGAGCTAGTTTGTGCCTTTTTATGAAATACTTATGTGAAAGCGGATCAAAGGGTGAGTGAAGTGATATTTTTACTCTTGATAGTGTTTGATAGTGTGTCTTGTACAATTATAAGTGTTTAAAACATTGGTGCATCACCTCTTTTTACATGCTATTTCTCTCCCTTTTCCTAGCAAGAGATTAGTTTATGTGATAGATCTAAGGGAACCAACCCTCTCTGGATGTTAGACCTCACTATATGATACCCGTAGCTTGAGGTTATACCCATTTTGTGGCTTAGTTGGATAGATCTTGAAGAACTCTCCCCATAGGTGCAAATTAAGACCACAACAATTTTTGGCATGCCTAGTGAGACCCTTTCTCCTTAGCATAGCTAAAGTTTAGAGATGAGGATAAGTATTTATAGCAAAGGAATACATCCATCATCATTAGAAGCTAAATATTCTTTAGATTTAAAATTTCATAACATCATCTAGATAAAACCCTCATGCCAAAGGTTACTATAAGGTTAGCTAGTAAAGGTATTCCTTTTGAATTCATTGAATTGCCTTCTACTTCATATAAAATAACAAGGTTTAGTAGGAAAAGACCATATCCTTAGAATAAATATTCATCTCCTATTCATCTTATTATCTTAATTAGTGCAATTCCCACTAGCTAGATGGACATCTGAAACCAAATGTTTGTTCCATTGAATAGAGGTAGTCCACTAAATTTACCCATTTTGATGACATTACCATGTCTTCTCTTAAGAGTATCCCATTTTTATTTATAGAAGATAAAACAAATCCTATTGAGCTCATCTAGGATGTTTCCAACCTTTGTTTAGTTCACAATGTTGTTCAAAACAAAGTAGCTACTAGACTACTTGTTGATTCCTTTAAAGGAAAAATATTGCAGTGGTATAGAAACCTCCCAAGAAATTCCATTTCTACCTAAGATGAATTAGGGGTAGCCTTAGTCAAACAATTTAAGGACAAATGTGATAACCTATCCTTAGGTGAGAATCTAACTACCATAAAGACATCTCCTCATGAGTTCATGTCTGATTTTAACCTTACATTCCAAAAGACATAGACCAAAATAGTTGCATTGATTAGACCATCCCTAGAATATGCCTTCTTGTACTATTTAAAAGCCCTCAACTCTGACATTAGTGTGATGATATAGTCAATGGGTGGTATTGCCTTGCCATATGTTTATGAGGTTACAATAATAGTAGAGAATAGCTTGATACAAGCTAGTAAGCTCTCTCTAAGGCCTCCAATGCCTATATTCCTAGAATTGAAGTCTATACTAGCCCCTTAAGTTCTTTAAATTCCATATTTATCTCCTATTTCATCCCCTAAAGATCAACTCATAGCCCCTTCTAGTCAGGCTAGTGAGCTTGGAGAGTTGAAAAGTTTGTTATAATATTTTGAGAATGAAGTAATAAAACTCAAAAAGTAATAGTACCAAGCTATTAGGCTTTATCAAAAACAAAATCATACCACCTATCAGCACTTCAAAGATCAAAAGCCTCCTTATCAAGGGTTTAGAGAATATAGACCACCCTACCAACCACAAGGAGCCATAACTCAAGCTAAACCATATGAAAATTTTGATCATAATGTACTTTCCACATTAAAATCTATTATTCCCACACCACCTCAAAATAACTTGATATAAGATTTAGGTTGGTAGCCATTTAATCTCAATGATGCTGAAAACCAAGCTTTAGTGTCACAAAACATTACAATGCCACAAATGACACAAGAAGAGTTATATCTTCAAGGAGGTCAGTACCAAAAAATAATTTTGGAATCACAAGGAGAGAATTAACAAGTTTAAGGGTAGTTTGATGTTGTTAATGTGAATTGGCAAATAGATGATCATGTTACATTCAATTAGGGTATTAAGACTAGCAATACAAGTGGTTATGTTACAGATCTAACTATAGCTAAATGGAGAACCATTGATGAGGATAAAGATGTGAGTAATGATTCAAGTACTCCTAATGTTTTTTCCATGAGTACAAAAGATCAAATTTCTCCCCTAAAACACACAAAAAATCAAAATATAGAGGTTGGAAAAGTTTCTCAAGTACCTTTAGTATGTGAGCAACTAATGGTTCAGAAAGTGAAGCCAAAGGTTAGTGGGGATCAATTCAATATAGTGGATAAAATTAAAATGTATAAAATTATTATTATCATGTGGGATTCCCTCTCTTTTCTAGGACAAAAATATATGCTTATTCAAGAGCTTTCAACCCTCGGATTATCTCCAAAACCGGTTGAGAAAGAAGGTGTTGTCCTAACTAATTTATACCAAAAAACTAAGCAACAAGTACAAAAGGTACGTAAGATGGAAAAGGTGGAAAAAATAAGGTAAAATCAAATAAAACTCTTCCTTTCTACCTCTCTTTGATAATTATCTATACTTTGGTTCATAATTGTATGGTGGATAGTGCAGTCAGTAGCACTGTTATGCCTAAGCAAATTGCAGATAAGCTTAATATTGTTTTTGAACTAAATACTAAAGGGGTATTGAAATTATATGGATCAAAAAAAAAGATATTAGTCATTATTAAATATTTAAATTTGACACTACATGCTTGTCCCAATGTTACCATTCAACAGGATGTAGTTGTGGTGGACTTGCCTCCCTACTTTGCTATGTGTCTTTCAAAGGACTTCACCTTAAATATTAGAGGATACTTATCATTTTATTGAACATATTTGATGTTAAAAACTATGTATGGTATCAAGGTAAAAAAAATACATTTTGAACTTATTTCATGTTTCCATTTCGATCTATATATGCCAAATGTTATGAACACTAACTATGTCATCTTGGATGAGGTGCTAGAAAATAGTGGAGTGGAAAATGAATCAAATTTAGATGGAGTTTTAGATATGTTCCTTGATGATTGGGCCTCTAAATTTCATGATCATGATCCTTATAATCTAATTTAAGAAATGGGATTTAGTGTTTATTGTTTCTATGATAATGATATACCAATTCTAGCCATGATGAAGGATGATGAGCTTAGTGATGGTCTATGGAAATTATACTTTGATAGATCAAGGAATAAACATGGTAATAGGGATGTAATGATGTTTATTTCTCCAAAAAATCATATTTATTTATCTTATATTAACTTTTAGTTTGGTTTTTCACATAATGTTATAGAATATGAGGCACTAGTTCACGGTTTGTAGTGGACTAGGAATATGAAAGTCAACACCTTGCAAGTTTTTGGTGATAGTGAACTTGTAGTTCACCAAGTAAGAGGTTTTAATGTACGAATTTTTTTTTTACTTAAATCTTATAAGCATAGGGTGTGAGACATACTTGAATATTTTTAGGCTTTCAACATTCAATCAATACTAAGAGATAGAACAAACATACATATAGGTTGGCTACAATTGGGGTACAATTTAGTATCCCAACTGATATAAAAGGTGAAAAAAACTAGTCACACATTAAGGTGGTTATTAGGCCTTCTATTTTGGATAACCATGAGAATTATCAAGTGTTTAAAGATGACAATCAAATTTTCAGGCTATTGCAAGAAGATGCTAAGTTTTTCTCAATAAATCAATCAAAGTTATTTTAGCAGTATGGTGATTAGATTGTACAATTGAATACAAATAAGTTACCCAAGGGATTGGTTATGCTTTAGAATATATTCAATGGTGATGATGAATTGAGAAAATAAAATTCATCTTTATCAACAAAGGAATAACATTATGCCAATGTAGAGATTACAACTGGTAAGAACTTGAAGTTGGATAAGGTATGCACTCCTTCAAAAAAGGAATATTTTATTAAATTATGTACAAGTTTTGTTGGTGTGTTTTCATGGCAATACAGTGATCTCAAGGGATTTGATCCAAGTCTAGCTCAACACACCATTGAGTTAGAGGCTGAAACTAAACTAGTAAGATAAATACAAAGGCCTATCAATCCAAAGATTGAGCCTTTGTTGAGAGTTGAGCTTCATAAGCTCATAGATTCAGATATTATATTTCCAATCAAGCACTCAACTTGGGTGGCAAACCTTATTCTAGTATAGAAGAAGAATTTTGAGATTAGACTATGTGTGGACTTATGTGATTTGAACATAGCTTCCCTTAAAGATCACTATCCATTACCATCTATGGAATAAATTTTACAGCTAGTTGTAAATTTAGAGAAGTTTTCTTTATTGGATAGATATAGTGGTTACAATCATATTTTTTTCAAATAATAAGACCAATTCAAGACAACCTTCATTACAAAGTGGGGGACATTTACATATAGAAAGATGCCCTTCAATTTATTTAATGCTAGAGAAACCTTAATATTTCCATGGATGTGGCATTCCAAGGCCTTCTTAACATATTTGTACTTATTTATTTAGATGACATGAAAATTTTCTCAAAAAGTGTGAGTGAGCACATGGTTTAACTCAATCAAGTGTTTAAAAGGTCTAGGCAATTTAGGGTGTCTCTAAATCCTAAAAAGTGTGTCTTCTTAGTTCATGAAGGTAAGATTCTTGGGTATGTGATTTCAAAATATGGTTTAAGCATAGTTCATAAATGGATAGATTTAATTCTTGTAATTTACTTGGCCAATCATAAGAAGGCTTTACAAAGCTTCCTAGGGAAAATCAATTTTATAAGAAGATATATTTCAGATTTTGCCACTTTAGCTAAGCCACTTAAAACCATGCTAAAGAAGAAACAGAGTTTCAACTAGTCTAAAGAAGGATTATAGAGTTTTGAGGAGACTGAGAAGGCTATAGCTATTGATACTACACTCATAAACCTAGATTTCACAAAGGATTTCATTTTGTACACTTATGCTAACAAAGACACCATTTCAGGGATTCTTATGCAATAGAATCATGAGGTTTTGGAGTAGCCAATAACCTTTTTTAGTCAAGGTTTGGAAGAATATGAAACAAGGTACTCTTTTGTTGAAAAACATGTAATTTTATTTATAAGGTCTCTCAAGAAATTTAGATACTTGTTATCTAACAATAAGATATGCTTAATGGTTTCCCATCCAAGTATTAATGAGTTTCTCTTGAACAAAGACATAAATGAGAAAAGAGTTGATTGGATAATGAAGGTAATGGAGTATGATGTGGAAATATAGGTCAAAAAGATGTTTAGAGGCAAAGGACTTTGTGTTCATCTATCCTAAGACTTGTAAGAGGCTAATGTGGTGGTTTTGGTGTCAATTGATGAAGAGGTTATAGTTGATCATACCTCACCTTATGACTAGTTTCATGAATTGTTAAGATATCTCCAAAATGGTATTTATCCCTCTCATATAAGTTTTTTAAAAATAAGATATTTCAAATTGTAATCAATTCTATTTCTTCTTACTGATGGTATTTTATTCAAGAAATATATCAATGGCATGTTTTTAAGATATATAGAACCAAGCCAAACATAGAGATTGTTTGAGAAATTCCATGATGGACATGGTGGAGGGAACTATTCAAAAAGAACCATAACCATTAATATCATGAGAGGTGGTTATTATTTTCCTATAATATTTGGTGATTGTTATGCATGGGTTAGGAAGTGCAAATAATGTGCTATGTTTGTAGGAAAAGTGAAACTTGCAACCTTACTTCTTCAACCAATTGTGGTGGACCAATTCTTTGTCTAATGAGGATTGGAATTTATTGGTCTCACTAACCTCCCTTCAAGTTTAGGACATAAATGGATACTAACTAATACAAATTACTTTTCTAAATGGATCGAAGCAGTAGCATTGAAAGAAGCAAATGAATCGAATGTTCTAGATTTCTATGAGGGTTTGCTTACTAGATTTGGAGTTTGTTAAACTATTATTTCTAATAATGCTTTGGTCTTTGTGTGGACTATAATTAACCAATGGGATATTCAACATGATGTATATCTTAGCACTTCATAAAATTACTATCCATAAGGCAATGACCTTATTGAGTCCACAAATAAGAACTTGTTAAAGATCATAATAAGGACTATTAAAGATAATCAGAGGTCATGATATCTCAAGTTAAAATCAGCTCTATGGGTTGATAGGATCACCTATAGAAGATAAATATCCAACTCTCCATATAAGCTGGTATATGGTAAGGAAGCAAGATTACCTATTTCTCTTGAGTTTCCTTCTTTAAAACTATTGCATCAACTAGAGTTGTTGGAGATTGAACCAATGGAAATCAGATATACTGAGCTTATGGAACTAGAAGAGGTTTGAAATGAGTCCATGTTAACCATGGAAACCCACCAAGCACAAGTGAAGAGGGCCTTTGACAAGAGAGATTATTCATGAAGTTTCAAAGAAAGAGATTTGGTCCTCAAGGACGATTAAAATAGATCTAAACCAGGTTGGCATACAAAGTTTGACTCTCTTTGGAGTGGTCTATACACAATCTCCAATTTCAAATCCCATAGTGCCTTTCAAATTTCAAATATGGATGGTGAGGATATTCCTATCCTAGTTAATGGGATACATTTAAAACATTAATATTGAAGAGCTAGGTTCCTTGTACATAATTAGTTTATTTGTTTTCCTTCAAGTGTTGTTTTAGCACATTAGTTTGTTTGTTTTTTGTCCAAAATAAGTGCTTTATTTGCACATTTTCTATTTTGTTTCCCTTTTTGTGTGTTTCCTTCCTTGTCTTGGTGGAATAGTTATCTTATTTCAATTCAAAAGGTTTCTTGAAGTCATGGATCAAATTTTTCATTGTTTATGAGTCAAAAAGTCATGTAAATGTTTTGGTTCTCAAGCATAGTAGGTATGTTTCCATATTGAGTTTCCAAAATACTGACAATTTTGACCTCACCAGTTAAATTGCCACCTCTACCATTTGAAACTTTGTATATCATTTCAGTTTATCTTGTGATTCAATAATTTGATCATTGGGAATTATTTAATGTGATTATTGGAAACCAAACTATCATAACACATCATATAGGAATAGACAGGTCAGTTTGGTTGTGCATTTCATGAGTATACTTGGGAAGTCAACCAAGGTTGAATAATTACATCAAAAAAATGTATTTTGTGCCAAGGTTATCCCCTATAAATCTAGTGTCTTGATGAGTTTTCTATCTCAAGATATAATCCTTTAAAGATGATCTAGCAGTGTGGGATGTGCCTAAGGACATCAATTTAAAGCCATAGGAAATAGCTATTTGGATTTAAAAAATATTAAAATAAGATGAAATTGAATACAAGGCTACCAAGTATTAAAGCCTTGCTCAAGCATATCAAAGATAAATGACATGTGGTCAATAAACCAGGTCAATAAGTGAAATATAGATCTACGGTATGTGTTCAATCATGAAATCAAAGATCAATAGTGAGCTCAAGGTCAAAAGTTTAGAGGATCCCGAGGATGAATGTGAAGGTGCCAAGTGTCTCAATCATGGTGACTTATAAGGAAATCAATGACCCATATTTGATCATATTATTAAATGGAGATTAACTATCCATGTTTGATCTAGTAGAATAAAGATCGATGGAGCACATTCAATCATGTATAAGTAGATTGATGGAGTGGATCAAGGTCAAAAATTCAATGAGCTAGATTACAAGTAAGATCAACACATGGTGTAAGCATGCTATCCAAATGGAGCTTGATAGTAGGGTCCATTAAGGGCACATAGAACTACCAAGTGTCTTATTTTTAAAAGCTAAGACAAAGATAAATGTAGGATTGCCAAGTGACATGATCTATAAAGTAGAATGTAGATCAACAAAAATAATGAAGTTCAAATCTAGGAGACTCCTGAGGAGATTAATGGAGTAGATTTGATTAAGTTCCATGGGGCATGATATGAAGAAATGTGTCTACATTTGCAATGATCATATAAGTAACAACATGGCAAGGGGATGCCACATAGGAAGACATGTTAGATCAAAAGAGTTCACCACCCAAGCATGAAAATGTATAAATGTGAAGATCAAATACAATTTGGGTTATTAGAGCAAACCCTATAGTTTTGATGTCACCAATAAAAGCTCAATTAAAACTCTCAAAAGCCCTCTGGCTTAGGTTTTATGTCTTGTTTATGATCAAGAGACTAGGTAGCCTATGGTTCTTATGACTATATAAAAAAAATAAAGGAATTGGTTTTCATCTATAGTGGACCTATGTTTAGGATTTGGAGTAATGGAAGAATGGTGACAATTAAAGGAATGTCAAAAGGGATGCTAGGTGAATGAGTTTAAGTGACTGTCTAATAACGTAAATAGCATATCAAGATGAATCATGGTGTTACAATCTCATTAAGAATATAAAGAGTTTGGTGGATAGAGAATGCAGGCAAAGCATTCAATACATTTTTAGGGTCTTTAGGGACGTTTCCCTTTTAATCAAATCATGACTCATCATCCCCAGCAAGTTCTTGTCTTCTAATGTGTTTTGAAGCCAATCAGAGCATTTGAAATCTATTTTGAGATAATGAAGATTAATTTATAGAGGTAGGATTAATGCTAATTGATCAAAAAGTGGTTGGACCTCATTTTTTTTTTATTGCTCGATCCTTCTCTCTCCCATTTTCATATATATCTCCCATTTCACCCCCGCTGCTACCCCCCCCCCCCCCACACACACACAAAAGGAGACTCTTATGCTTTGGCATGTTTGAGCAATTTAAATTTTTTGAGAATAATGGAGTTTTATTCCTAATTTAGTTAAGGGTTTGGAACAATAAATCAATAAATAATATTGAAATAATTATAGTACCAATTTGTATAATTTATTATGCCTTTTAAACCTTTCTAAAAATAACAATAAATAAGGAGAAATACAACTTAGCTTAAAAGTAGACTAAAATGGCTGAGACAGAGGATAAAAATGGTTGTGTAGGATTGGGATAGTGTCACAAATCAGAATCTAGCTTTTGTTTAGTAAAAGGATAGGAGCACCAAAAATAGGACACTTTGAGGTTAAATCTATATTCCACTCATGTCACTATTGTCCAAATTAGTCACAGAGATCTAAGTTTTTTGGGTTTTGTTCATTGTCCTTATATGAGTCCACTTGTGAAATATTAAGTGTTGAATGTTGATGGAGCTCCTTATAGAGATAATTCAATCTTGAAACCCTAGGCCTTCATTATGCTTGATAAAACTTGAGAAAAAGGGAGGGTTAGGGTTTGTAAGATGCACTAAACATGTATCCACACCCCTTGTGTGGGCATGCTACCTATATACCAATACTCTGAAGTGGGATCAAGCCATATGTAGTTCTCCCACTTAATGTACTTTGTGAAATAGTTTAATTAGGATGAAATAATGGAAAATTGAGAGTGATTGAGGTGTTTAGGGAATTGTGTAAGGGTTTCAATGTGTTTACAACTATGTTGGGTGATTATATGTAGAGAATAGAAAATTTTTCCTTAGTGGTTTGTTTGTATTCTTGCTTGATTTGTAAAATTTATCAGATCTCTTTGTAAATGACCCTTGGATGGACTTTTATAGGGAACTATTGATCATGAGTTATATGTATTCATGCTAGGCCAACATGATGAAGGATAAGAATCGGGTGAAAATGGTCATTTGGGCTCAAAATACAATCAAATAAAAGAGCCAAAAATAAGACACGCTAGGGTCCAGCACTATAGTCCATGTATGATGCTCCTATCCTATAGGATTGAGACCTAGAGGATAGAATTGGCCTAGAAAATAGAGCCTAGACGAGCTAAAATGATCATTTAGAAGGCTACGGATCACTAGGAATAAGAAGAAAGGTACCTATGAAGGTCATAAGAGAATGCAAAGAGGAGATATGGCTAGGATGTCACAAACTACACTTAAGCTACCAATTTAAACATTTTATATGACTATATTCCCCCCCCCCCCCACTTTATTCTAGTGATGTTGCAAAGCAAAATACTAAGATAAAGGAAAAGTAGAAAGCAAACCTGAACTTACCAATAAGGGTGAAATCCATGAAGCTATGTGATGTTGAGTGTGTGTATAGAGAGGTCATTATGAAGTGTAAATATACAAGAGAAAAACAAAGAGTAGATCAATTCTTACTATACGTGCTATGTCTAAAATAAAAACATACAAAAGTTGGGTAAGAGAGAGAGGAAGAGAAAGGAGTGAATATACCTCACCAAGTACGTGAACCAATACAAAACCTATTTCACTATTGAGTGATGTTGAGTGATGATAGATAATGCTAGGTATGTGTTGAACCAAACGTAATATCATAAATGGATCTGAGTTCTCAATTCCCTAAGAGTGGCTCAAAAATATAAAAGATAGCCCTTTGACTCCATCATCACCCACTAAGTGAAGCTATGTGATCATGCATGTGGTAACCTATGTTTGGATACAAAAGATGGCCCTTTGAATCCATCATCACCCACTAAGTGAAGCTATGTGATCATGCATGTGGTAATCTATGTTTGGACTATTTGTCCAATCCCTTTGAGTAGGTGGCTCAAGAATATAAAGTCTAGCTAGTCCTTTGGTTCCATCATTGCCCACTAAGTGAAGCTATAAAATGATACCGATATGAATGTATATCATATGAGATGGCTCTTAAATCCCATGAATGCTCTAAAATTTGATAATATGGTATGGATAGATGAATGTGTATTGAAAACTAGGCCAATCTTGGCTATTATGAAATGTGGAGTAGGCTTGTATAAAAGCCCCTCTAAAACTAGGAACTAGGCTTATGTGGAAGCCACTCGAGAATTATACCAACCACCTTTAGATGGAATAAGGCATGCAACTATTGAGAATGCTTAGGTAATATACTAAACTCCAAAAGAAGTCAAATGTGCCATGCACATTACCCCTAATCACTGGTGTCTATAAAAAATATTCTAATCTGGAAGTTATACCAACTACCCAATCTAAAAATGGAAGTGAGAGCCATCATGACACACATGATGCCCCCTATATCTAGATTCTCTAAGGAAAATTGTATTAAAACTACTAAATATGATCTAAACTATAGGTGATAAAACTATAACTAAACTTATCTTTCTATATTTTTCTAGAAAATCTAGGTTTTTTTTGTTTGGATAGGAGTACCAAAAATAGGATACCTTAGGGTCTAGTGTTGTTGTCCAAGTCTGATGCTCTTGTCCTTTACTAATTTTGATCACTATTTTGTAATCATTGCTATTTTTTTGGTCTATTCTACCTGTTTTGAAATTTGATTGTTGTTTTGAGTGTTCTAAAAACTAATTTTTGATCGGTAGAGGGATTTGATCTATGACAAAACCTCTATTTGTTACCCCCTCCTTTAAGGGTAGGAATGAAGACCCTGCAATGATTGCCCTTAGAAAAAAGATCCCTATAAGTGTGTTATGTTATGAAATAAATGATATAGTAATGATAATTGAAAATATGTCTCAAGATATAGGATAGTTTATATTTGGAAATTATTAGATCAATAGGGGTATGCCTAGATAGATGTAACAATGTGATAGCATGTTTAGTGTTTGAACTGAAACTAAAAAGTTTGGTTAGTTGTTAGTTTCCAAGGAGGGATGGAGAATGATGTCCATCATGGCATCAAAAAAAATGAGATAATGCATGATGTGGATCATGGCATTACAAACAATGAGAAGCAAATAAGTAACAAACACACAAGGCAAGAAGCAAGAAGCACATAAAAGTGGCCAAGGGGCCAATCAAACAAGGGACATGGGCACATGTCACTCAAATTAGAAATCAATCATACAAGGAATTTTTAAATTCCACATACACATACAATTAAAAATAATCAAGGTTTGCATGAGGGCCATAAACACATATAAGATTACAAGCAAAAGACATTGGCAAATTCCCTAAGGCACACACAAGAGATAAAATAAGAACTAAGAAATACAATCACATCTAGCTATGCAAAGTAAGAAAGGAAGGCATGTAAATGATATAAATACAAATTGCATCTAACTAATCAAATTAATAAGTGAAAGTATGCAAGGCATGAAGTACAAGACTAGGTATATGATATGAAATACACAAGTGCTATATACTAGTGAATATCGATAGAGTAATCTGTGTAAGCTAGTGAGTAATGTACATCAACATGATAATTAGAGTGTGTGGTGTAGGAATGATATAACCTAGATGGTTCAGTCATGTATAAGATGCCCTTGGTGGGTAGATATGTCGATGTATGTCTCGAACATAGAAGTAAGATGCCCCATCAATGGTTAGAGTGAAGCAATCAAGGATCTAGACATCATTGCACACACTCAAATCAGATCAAGTGAAGCATGGCAATGTAGATAAAACAATAAACAATAGCATAGAATAACAAAATGTAAGTCTAGCATGTTAGAATAAATGTAAATCATAGATAATGTATATAATTGAAATGTTTTTGTTATTTTGAATCATTTGAATGTTTTTGTATTTTTGATATATAAGCTATGTACAATCAATCATAAGGAGACTATGTAAAAGTAATTAAAAAGAAGTTATATACAAGTAATTTTGAAAAATTATGTACAAGTAAGATAAAAAAAAACTATGTACAAGCATATGAATAAAGTAATATGTACACAAATGATGTAAAAGACTAGGCTGGAGGGAATAAAGGGTTTAAGGATGGAGCCCACTGAGGATGGAGATGGAGGAAGGGATCATGGCCATCATCAAATGCCTCAAGATCATTATCACAAGTATCATCATATGCCATAGATTTTGTATACATGGTGGTTATCTCCTCTAGTGTTAGTAAAATCTATGATTTTTATATAGTCAGAGATCTACCACTCGTAATGGTGTCATCCTATCGAAGGCAAACTAAAGGTTGCTCTAGTGGTGAAGATGTTGAATCTCCTCTAGGATGTTTAGCTTTGGTAGTAGATGGTTTTGGTGAAATTAGTAGAGATGATGCTAGTGATGATGTAATTTGAATAGTACCTTGAACCTATAGTTTATCCAATCTCTATTGTAACTATGTACATGAGTTTATATCATGGCCTAAGATTTTATGAAGGAGACAAAATGGGTGACCATCTTGCTTTGATAACCTACTAATAGATCTATGTCATACTATAGGTAGTGTGATTAATTTATGATGAAGTAATGTCTATAGCATAATCTGTGGCTGATGTTATGTGCTTCCTACCTAAATTTGAATGAATAACTCTATATCCATATAGATAACCATGTGAATTGTATATGCCAAGTGATCTATCTATGGCTAGGAATGTGTGATATATCTTGAAAGTGTACTGTAAGATGCAAGATGTATGATGATGGCTCTAGTGTCATCTTGATACTCACTTGGGATAACTAGTGGTAAAGCTCAATCCACACAAATAGTCATCTATGAGTGTAGGTGTTTTATCATTATCTGAAGTAGACTAGGAATATTTATCAACATCATGCACATATGGTAACTCAAAATTTACCACAAGGAGTAAATGTGATATGGGAGTCTCATCAACTATATTAATATAAGATGGTGGTGTTGTGAGAGTATATGTAATTGATGGAGTAACTATAATTGTTAGAGGAGCTATAACTATAGAATCAATTAGTACTATTAGAACTACTCTCAGTGATTGTGTGATTATAATAGGTGTAAGAACTATGACTGATGGAGTATTTGGAATAGCTAAAGCTACTATGATTGGTTGAGTATCTAGAGCTAAGGAAAAAATTGTAAGTGGAGGAGTGTGAGATTTGCTAGTCTCTCCTACGTCATATATATGTATCTAGTCAAGAAAAATGCAATGAGGTGGTGACTGAACTATGATATGAGGTGTCCCATCTAGTAAAATAGTCAAAGATGACTCTATAATTCTATAATATCTAAATGGCTAGTTATCTACTGGTCATGTGCATAGGTATCCTTCATGGATAAACTTAACAAATCAATGAAAAGTGGAAGGAACTACCCCCATATCAGGTATCTAGGGTCATCTAAGTAAAAGGTTATAATGAAGAGGACCTGGCATGACCTAGAATTCCATAGAGAAAGTTTTGGAACCTACCATGATATCCAAAACAATGGTGTTTAATTTCTATTATGGTATATCAGCAAACCCTCTAATGTTCTCATATGATTTTTTCATGGATGCCATATCTACACCCATGGTCTGTAAGAATGTAATATTACATATATTAAGTCTGAAACCACTATCAACTAGAAATATCTTAACTACATTGGTTTTGACTTGAGCTTATATGAATAGTGGTAAATTTTGATCAATAATTGTTTGAGAAGGCATGTGCTCATGATCAAAATAAATTACATATTCTATAGTTTTTAATGTGTTGACCATTGATGAAAAATAAGAAGGCTCTAAATCAATAGGCATAAAAGTCTGATTGAGTGCCTAATAAATAATGTCCTTGAACACATTGGCTTTCTAAAGTGGTTTTAACATGGAAATATTAGCTGGTGTGTTTCTCAGCTGAACAACAATATCATATGCCTTATGTATATCTACCTATTTAGGTGGGTTGGGCCTGGGATGGGATGAAAGGAGGGTGGTGAGACTCCTGAATAGGTGGGGGAGTCATGATGGCACATCGAGTAATAAATCTAACCACATTATCTACTAGCCATATAGGATTAGTAGTAGCTATAGGAGGAGAGCTTAGATTATCAATAGGTTGAGGTGGTGGAGGGATAAAGGGTGTCAATTGGGCTCGCTGGTGATGGGTAGTGATGTGGGGAAGAGTAAAATGGACCATGCAACATAACTCAGCATGGGATATAGGATCTAAGGGAGGTGAGGCAAGAAGTATCTTAACATGTTTATTAATGAATGTGATAATATCATCCTATAATAAAAAAAATTAAGCATGAGAAGACCAGAATGAAGCTTTGCATTAATATTTGGCAAACTTTATCATTCATATTCATGATAGGCTCAAGTATGAATACCTTATTATTTTTAAGAAATGTTTGAAATTAGTAAGATCCATTTGTAATTTTATGTGAAATCTCAATTGGATGTAAGGTGATACCTCAATAATGAAGGGATATAGTATATGCAACTAGGGTTTGAAAGAAAAATGATTTTCAGAATTACTATGGTAAATTTTAAAAATTAAATAGGTAATTTTGGTTTATATCTAAGGTGATACCACAAAAGCAATAGGTCCCAGTATAGTCCAAATAGGGTTTTAATGAAATTATTTTTAAAATTACTGAGGTAAATTTAAAAACTAAATTTGATTTTTTAATTTAAATATGCAGGAAAGATAAAAAAATATTGGAAAAATACTAGAACCTAGTATAGGCAACTAGGGTTTGAAAGAAATTATTTTTAAAATTATTGAAGTAAATTTAAAAATTAAATGTGAATTTATGATTTAAATATGTAAGAAAAATTAGGAAAATATTGAAAAAAATAGCAAAGAATTTTCTCTAGGGTTTTTATGCACAAATCAAGTTAGGTTCACCACATGATTTAACAATTTTGGGAATAATGAAGTTTTATTCCTAATTTAGTTAAGGGTCTGGAATAATAAATTAGTAAATAATATTGAAATAATTATAGTACTGATTTGTATAATTTATTTTGTCTTTTAAATATTTATAAAAATAGCAATAAATAAGGAGAAATACAACTTAGCTTAAAACTAGACTGAAATGGCTAAGATAGAGGTTGAAACTAGCTGTGCAGGATTCGGATATTGTTAAAAATCAGAATCTAGATTTCATTTGATAAAAGGACAAGAGTGTCAAAAATAGGACACTTCAGGGTCTGGTGCTATAGTCCACCCCTACCACTGTATCCAAATTGGTCACAGAGATCTAAGTTTTCTAAGTTTTGTTCATTGTCCCTATATGAGTCTCCTTGTGAAATATTAAGTGCTAATTATTGATGGAGCTCCTTATAGAGAAAATTCAATCTTGAAACCCTAGACCTTTATTGTGCTTGATAAAACTTAAGAAATAGGGGGGTTAATGTGTGTAATAAACATGTATCCACACCCCTTGTGTCGGCACATTTCCTACATACCAATACTCCAAAGAGGGATCAAGCCATATGTAGTTCTTCCACTTAATGTGCTTTGTGCAATAGTGTAATGAGGATGAAAATTCCAAATTGAGAGTGCTTGAGGTGGATAGGGACTAGTGTAAGGGTTTTAATGTGTTTGTAGTTGTGTTGGGTGAATGTATGCAGAGAATAAGAAAGTTTGCCGTAGTGGTCTAATTGTATTTTTGCTTACTTTGTAATATTTTTCACCTCTCTTTGTAAATGACCTTTGGATGGACTTTTATAGGGAAATATTGATCATGGGTTATATGTATTTACACTAGGTTGACATGATGAAGGATATGAATCAAGTGAAATTGATCATTGGGATCAAAATTAAATTAGACAAGAGCATTAAAAATAAGACACCCTATGGTCTGGCACTATAGTCCAGTTATGGCATTTCTATCCTATAGGCTCAGGACCTAGGGGGATAGAATTCGCCTGGGAAATAGAGATTGGCTAAGCTGGAATGATCATCTAGAAGGTTGTAAATGATTTGGAATAAGCAAAAAGGTCCCTAAGAAGGTCATAAGAGCATGTAAAGAGGAGCTATGGCTAGGATGTCACAAACCACACTCAAGATACCAATTTGGACATTTTATATGACTACACCAGGCTATGTCAAGATTTGTATTGCAACACCTATTTAATGTAATAAAAGACTGAATTCCTCCACTTTCATAGCTGAATTGAAGTGTGTTCTATGAATTCATTTATGTGGTTAAGTGAATGTATGCTTTCCTTTACCTCTATCTAACTTTTCTCACCTTTATGAAGTGTTTTGTAGCTCTCAAAAGTCATTATAAGTGTTATAGATTTTTTTTTATTGGTTTGGAAGTGGAAAACTTCCCTCTTAGGCTAGATTGATAGTTAGTTCATGCCATTTTTTGAAATACTTATGTGAAAGATGATCAAAGGGTGATTGAAGTTATATTTTTAGTCCTAAAAGTGTCTGATAGTATGTCTTATGAAATTATAAGTGTTCAAAACATTGTTACATCACCTCTTTTTATATGTTTTCATGAATTATTGTATATTTCTCTCCCTTTTCCAAACAAGAGATTAGTTTAGGTGATAGATCCAAGAGAACCAACCCTCTCTAGAGGTTCAACCTCACTATAGGATACCCACAGCCTGAGGTTGTCCCCATTATGTGGCTTAGTTGGAGAGAACCTGAAGAACTCTCCTCATGGGTGTAAATTAAGACCACAACACTTACTTTGTCAAAAAACTTGACCCTTTGTGTGTCATATTACACAACAATAAGGTCCTAATTTGAATTTGACAAGTTTATACATACATGTGCATTATTGCATATAGAACAATGAAAAAAGAATATAGCGAGTGACAAGAGTTCCAACAAAAATTCAAAGCAATAAACATACGTTTAAGATTATAATTGAAATACTTAGGACATAGTTTCATTTGGAGTCTTAATATTGTATCATTGTTAGTTTCTCATGCTAGTGAAAATTCATAGAAGGCTTAGGGCTTGTGTCACCACAATTGTTTGTTGAACTGCATTAATAATTATTTTCTAAGTTTTCCAATAACATGGGTATAATTGAGGAATGTCTCTTAATGCTTACCATTAATTAAGGTTTTACAAGGTATTTTGAGTTGATTAGGGTTTTAAGAAAGGATATCAATTTCCTAGTGATCCTTAGTGCATTCTATAAAAGTGAGAAAGGTTTTTGGAACCCAAGAGGATCAAATTTGTCAAATTTATTTCAGTAAAGAACACCTTGAACAAGAGTGTAACAACATAGTCTTGGTCTAAACATGAATGTATCAACACACTCCTGGTCAACTTTTGACATTTATTAGTTCATTCCAAATTTTTTGGGTAATTTTTGACTTAGTTCATGGACCTATTTCTAATTGATTTCAGCCTTTAACTTATACATATGTGATAAAAATCTATCCTTCTCAAAGCTATAAATTTGCATATTTTAATTATTCTAAAATCTTCCTTATTATAATTAGGTTTAATTTTATTATTGTATTTGGATAAATTTGTTTCAATTAAACATTATTGATGTAAAACCAATTTACCATTAAAAAAATTGGTTAACCCACATTGCCCTGCATACTTTATTGACTTATAAGGTTATATCTTGTTGTTGTTATGATAAATCTATCTTGTTTACAATTACTATCCCTAACCCTTGTGTGTGGTTTGTAATCCTTAGTTTATTATGCTTGTTTTATCATTTAAATTATAGGATTATTTTGCTTACTCTATTGATAGACACTAAATATGAATTATATAACACTTTAGTCTTATACATTTGGAATATAAATATCATGGATATACCCTTTAGTTCTAAGACCTTACCATTGTTGAAAGGCTCGCACTCACTATCTATTGATGTTATAATTGCTTATCTCTTAGTCTAACCACTATTATTATGATGACCATGCTTTCTATATTTTGTATAATGCTCTAAACCTTATCATTATCCTTCTTTGTTCGTTTTAGACTTGTACCTATTTTATAGCTTCTTGAACACTTGCATCCCAATCAGATTCCTACATTTATGCATGTGCCCCTTTTGAAACTAAGTGTCCAATACCTCAAAGTCATCCAATTTGTAAATGAAACACATCCTAAATGTTACCTTAAGTGATTTAGTGTGAACTTTTTCCAAAAGGTAAAAGTTCTCAATCAAGCATTTAATTAAGAAAACATGCCCTATCCATCCCTATTTCCATATTAGTCATGGGATCAATACCACACATGTTTGAATTAATGGAGGAACATCCCATGAGCCATATTTTCTAAGTTACAAGTTATATAATTATATGTACTTACTTATCACACATTTCATCCTTAAACACACATAAGCCAACATGTAAAGGAGAACTACATAATTTTTAGGGCCTTTTCAGAGTGTTAGCTATATAGGTAGTGCTCATTGACAAAGGGGTCATTGGGGTAAATTGACACAATGTGTCCACTAACTCATTTTTTCCACAATAAATCCAAGGTTGAGGAAGTTAGGGTTTGATAATTTGATGAAGAGTGATAGCCTATGTGCATTATCTATATACACCATAAAAAGGTGAAAAAAAATATAGAAAGCTCCAGTTGGTCAATGTTGGAAATTTGGCCTCCCAAATCCAAATGACAACCCATATAACCAAAACATTTACTTTTTAGGACATTATGTACTTCTTTAGGCATGAAAATATCCTGTGGATGTGTTTTCCATCATTTTAAATAGGCTTTTTCAAGTGATTTTGGTAGTTTTAGCACCAAAAATAAATGATTTGAGGCCATCCATACAAGGTCAAAAAAGTGATTTGGATGACATTTTAGGTCTTAACATGAATAAAATCATTCTCTCTCATATCAACCTCCTTGTCAGCTCTAAAAGGGTATTTTTCAAGTGCTCGGTAAAGAAAGAGGAGAGAGATTAGGAGCTAAAACTTTGGCCATTGTTAGGTGTCCAAGTAATATTTAAATCAATGGTATTAATTTTCATATTTATGGATTCTTATTTATGAACAATCGTTAAGAGTGAAAATAGGTCACTATGGCCTATTCATCTAAGAGGGGTCTATTATTTCACCTATATATATATATATATATATATATATATATATATATATATATATATATATATATATATATATATATATATATATATATATATATATATATGAAATTGATGGATATGAATTATTTTGAGGCTGTTTTATATAGGTCTTGTATCTCTATTACATGGTGGTTTCATCAACCAATTCATATGTATGAGTTACTTTAACTTGGAGAGAGAAGGCCTTGGTGTACAAGTTGTTCTAATGAGTTATGCTACATGTTTGGTTGTCTCTTCATAGTGGTCACTCTCAGGGTTTATAACACTCCATAACTCATTTAATATCCTTAAAATCCATGGAATTTATGTTTTTTTAAATGGTTCTTTTTCTCCATAATCTCCAAGTGACTTGCTTCTTGAGAGATTTATACAGTATTTGGATGATCTTTTTAGGTATGAATTTCATTTTGGTTTGAATATAAAAAATTAACATCCTTGATCAACAAGTGGAAATTTTTTGATCTATTAGTTTGTTTAATAATGGGGAACATGATCCAAATTTGCATCTTGAGGAAGTTCATGAAGTGTCTTAAGTACCTGTAGGTAGGGTATAAGGTAAACATGGATGTTTCAAAGTATGAAAAGATGCCAATAGCTTATTATAGGCCAAATTGGATCTATTGAAATTATTATAAATTCTAATATCTCCAATGATAAGTCATGAAGTACAAAAGTCAAGAAGTAACAACTCAATGCAAGGCTCATCTTGAGATGGCCATCTACAACTTGGTTCACTTACAGTCATATACTTATGTGATTTATGAGAGTTAAGGGTAAATTTGTGCTTATTTTAATATATTAAAACTTAGAAGAGTGATAGCTAGGCATTATGGAGTTTTGATAGAGTTTAAAGAGTTAAGGTCAGTTAAGGGCCAATATTGAGCTTAGATGATAAGCAAATGAACCCTCTAGGCCTCAAGCCTATAGGTCCTCATTATGGACTAAATCAACACTCCATAGGCAAACCTAAGTGTTGGATACCTAACCCCATAGAAAATGAGAGAGACCAAGATTAACACTAGACCATCAAAGAACACCTAGGTGGTTGCATAAAATAATTAAAAATAATGGTTTGAGTTGATAGTCTTAAGACACTATATGCAATCCATAAAGGACTATAAGGTAAGTTGAAAATAACATAAGACCTTTTCACAAGCCTATGCAAACCATTTATAGTGTTAAGAAGGTATGTAATTATTTGGTAAGTTTGTAAAGATAAGAGAAATTAATAATTATCTTTTAGTATGGCACTAAGCAATCAAAAGGTGACCTACAAGAACTAGGCCTGAAGGTCCACATTTTGGACCTAACCATGACCAATCTCTAACCAATTCAAGAAGTGTTAGGGTGTGAAGCCGATATTCACAGTCCAATTTTCATGGGTACTATTCATGGTGACTATTTATAGTGACATGACATATGGGTTATGTGGCATGCTGGTGTGCAATGATGTGACATACAAGTGACATGTCATGTAGGTGATGTGATAGGAAGATGATGTGGAAGTGGAACCCATAGGTAAGGCCCATAATGGGGCCCAAGTGGTGGACCTGTGGTAGGACCCAAGTGACAAGGCATGAGATGTGTTATGATTATGGCATGGTATGGCCATTTTATAAAGGCACATGGGGTGGCTTGTGTGAGAAGCCAAAGAAGTCAAAAAGGTAGAGAATCAAATCATTCTCTTGGCCATGTGTGTGGGTCTTCATGTTGGAGGGTAATCATGAATATTTGATTCCATCCTTGACCCCTTAAGCATCATATGCTAAGTGGGGCATAATTCTTATCGACATCATGATTCTTTCTCATGAATAAAGTCATAAAGTGACTTTGGATTTTATGGAGCAAAGGTGGGTGCACATGCATAGTGGGAGACACAACACTATTGCTAATTAAAGGACATTTTGGAAGTGTGGTGAATTTTTTAAAGGTGCACATGAATGATGTAAAAATTCTTTCACATGTTTATGTTGGTTTTCATTTGATAATCCATATTGGAATATGGTGAATTTTTCCACCCTTTGGTGACTTGCCTCTCAATTTTGTAAAATGCATAAGTATGCACTAGTTTCCTCATTATTTTTTAGTCCATTTAATGGCTCTTAGATCCTTGCAAGTTTATGCTTGTATGATAGAAGGTTAGAGTAAGAAATGGTTGCATACATTAATCACTTAGATGCTTAGGTTGTAAGCATCAAAATTTAGGTTGAAGGTTGGAGTATGGAGGTAGGTTTTGCTTTTCTCACCTAGGTGCATTGAGGAGGATCCATGAAGGTTGTTTGCAACTTAGATCTTGGAGGATATTTAAATCATGATGGATGTTAGAGAATGCATATTTTGGTGTAAGCTTTCCTCACCTGAGTGCTTGTGTTAGCACTTATTTGTAGTTATTATATGAGGAACTGTAAGAGAGTGTTAAAGAAATAATGAAGTTTGGTGCTACCTTTACCCCGTGGTTTTTCCCTTTCTAGTTTTGTAAGGGTTTTCCATGTATATCTAGTGTTGTTATGGGTTTTTTCCTCTCTTATTTATTTATGTTTTATTGTATCTTTTATTTCCATAATCATATTTTATGATTATTACCTACACTATAGGATGTTTGTTTCCTAACAATTGGTATCAGAGTTATGCTTTAATTTTGGTACCTAAACCTTGTTTCCCAACAATTGGTATCAGAGCTATGCTTTAGTTTTGGTACCTGAGCCTTATTGATCCTAACAAGTGGTATCAGAGCTATATTTTAGTTTTGTTACCTGAGAGCACTGTTGATCCTAAAAAGTGGTATCAGAGCCTACGTTGGTTGCTTTTGTGCAAGTGGAAGCTACAAGTTGAGAGAGCTAGATATGAAGAAAAGAAAGCAAATGTTTTTCATGATAGATTTCTCTCTGTGGATCAAGGTGAAGGATCTCTTGGTGAAGATATTGTTCTTTTCATGTTATTAAAGATGAAGATGCAAATGAGAATGGAGGAAAGAAGCTAAAAAATCTTTTCCAGACATATCAACACAATTGTTATTGAAGCAACCATTAAAGCTTGTGGTTGAACAAGCTAATCTCCATTAGTGAAGATGGAGGGTGAAAATAAGGCATATGCCTTGTTGTGATTCTTAGTTGAAGAAGAGAATATGAGATGTGGTATCATATTGACCACATGCTAATGGCTAAGATGTTGCAAAAATTCTATGTAGAAGAGGAGGTACCAAAAACTTGATCTTATGCCTATTGGAGTAGTTGATGGATGAAGAAGTTGATACTTGAGGTTTTATGAAAGAAGAAGGCTGATGTTAGATCTTTTAGAGCTCAGAGATGCATGAGTAAAGTGCTTGGTAGTTGTGATGTGAGTAACTAGGTAGACCAATGCATGGAGTAACTCTACACCTGAGTTGGATCAACATTTGGTAGTGTAGGATGCAGATCGTCTATGGATTCAAAAACTTGGTAGGTGCTATGAAGCACTGAGTAGTGCAATGACTTACCAAGAACTGTATAGGTACCATGGTGATTATGGTAAGTAGTAAGTTAATACATGTTGAAGTTAGGCATTGAATTCTATGGGTTCTTCTCTCTAGTTGTAGACTACGGATGTGAGTGCGGTATGTACTTGTTGTATCTAGAGTTGGAGTAAAAAGATGATTTTTTTTGGCATCATTTCTACATGGTGGTTTTATGATGAGATAAGAGTAGCCAAGAGGGCTATGAGGATGAGGTAGAGTTTTTGGTTTGTAGATTAAAAATTGCATGGTTTATAACAGATGTGTACATGGAGTACAATGGTACCTTTATGGAGAGCTAAGGTTTAGCAGAGGATGCTACTATATTTTTTATGGTATGTTGGTTGTAAACCCCAACATGATCATAGTGTGATGGCTCAGGCTGATAGGATGTGATGAAGGTGGTTGAAGGAGAAAACTAAAGATGGAGATGCATAGTTGACATGAAAGTAAGAAGTGAAGTATCCCAATTTTTGTGGTTGTGAGTTATCTTCCAAAGTATCCTAGAGTAGAAGAAGAGAAGATAATTGTCATGTGTATTGGATCTATTAGGAGTAGAAGAAACCTCATGGAGCCATGGTACTTAATCAGATACTTCCAATTAGTGGGAGTTGTGAGAGGTTCATGGAAAGATTAGGGATAGAGGATCAATTCTATGGTGAAGTGGGAGTCACTTTAGGTTGCTTAAAATTTGCACTGGGCATTCAAATGTTGAAAAAGCCATTAAGACAAAAAAGTTTCAATAGTGTAAAAAAAATTCTATTGGGCTTTTTATGTAAGTAGTAGTGGGCATGATGATAACTAGTAGGTATTTGTGTGGTATCAAGTTAGTATGAAGACATACATGGTTCAAAGTCCTGTGCATATGAATTTAAGTGGGAGATTATTAGGGTGTGAAGCCAATATTCATAGGCCACTATTCATGGGCACTATTCATGGGTCACTATTGATGGTGACATGGCATGTGGGTGATGTGGCATGTACATGTGTAGTGATGTGACATGCAGGTGACATGGCATGTAGGAAAGTGATGTGGTAATAGGACCCATAGGTGGGGCCCACAACGGGGCCTAGGTGGGGCCCACAACGGGGCCTAGTTGGTGGACCCATGGCTGGACCCAAGTGACAAGGCATGAGAGGTGGCATGATTATGACATGGTATAAACCAAAAAGCATATTATTTATTGAAAAGAAGTGGAGATAGAAAATGGGATGCCATTTTCTAAAGTTACATGGGGTGGCTTGTGTGAGAAGCCAAAGAAGTCAAAAAGGTAGAGAATCAAATCATTCTCTTGGCCATGTGTGTGGGTCTTCATGTTGGAGGGTAATCATGAAGATTTGATGATATCTTTGACCCCTTAAGCATATTATGCTAATTGGGGCATAATTCTTATGGACATCATGATTATTTCTTATGAATAAAGTCATAAAGTGACTTTGGATTTTATGTAGCAAAGGTGGGTGCACATGCATAGTGGGAGACACAACACTATTGCTGATTGAAGGCCATGTTGGAAGTGTGGAAATTTTTTCAAAGTTACACATGAATGATGTCTAAATTATTTCACATGTTTGTGTTGGGTTTTCATAAGTTGTCATTTGATAAGACATATGGAATTTGGCAAAATTTTCCACCCTTTGGTGACTTGTCTCTAAAGTTTGTAAAATGCATAAGTATGCATTAGTTTCCTCATTATTTTTCAGTCTATTTAGTGGATTTTGGATCTTACAAGTTTGTGATTTTATGATATAAGTTTAAATTAAGAAAGGCTTGCATGCCTTACTCACCTAGATGTTTGGGTTGTAATCATCAAAATGCAGGTTGAAGGTTGGATCATGGAGGAAGGTTTTGCTTTGCTCACCTAGGTACATTGAGGAGGATCTATGAAGGTTATTTTCAGCTTAGATCTTGGAGGATATTAAGCTCATGATGGAGGTTAGAGCATGCATATCTTGGTGTAATCTTTGCTCACCTGAGTGCTTATGTTAGCACTTGATTGTAGCTACTATATGAGGAACTGTAAGAGAGTGTTGAAGAAATAATGAATCCTGGTGATACCTTTGCCCCATGGTTTTTCCCTTGTTGGTTTTTCAAGGTTTTTACATGTATATCTAGTGTTTTTATGGTTTTTTTCTCTCCTATTTTATTTATGTTTTATTGTAGCTTATATTTCTACAATCATCTTTTATGATTATTACTTGCACTATAGGATGTTTGTTTCCTAGCAAGAAGTCCTCAAACATGAATTTTCAAATCCTTATATAGATGAAAAAAAGACAAAAACCCCCTTAAAAATTAATTAGATCACTTGAATAGATAACAAATATAGGACTGAGTTGAGTTGATTGTCAAGTCTCAATATATAGTATAAATCTGTATAGACTAGTTGGAGGTTGATATAAGGTGACTTAATGCTTGGTATTAAAATTTAGAGACCATTAAGGGATGAAATAGGGGTGTGAAATGGTTAACATGGTTTTAAAAGTCTAAAAAAACATAAGATATGTCTTAATATAGCCCTGAATAGTCCATAGTGACCTATAGGCCCTAAGCCTATAGATCCTCATTTGGACCAAGACAACATTCAATCAATATATAAGATTTTAAAAAATGGAGACCTAAAATTTCATTGAAAATGACACAAGAGATAAACCCTGGAAGAACATATAAAGCATTTGGAAATTGGAAACTAGGTCTAAGCACATGAACATAATCGTCACTAGTAAAGACACACCTACAAGTGACTCACAAGGTCAAGTCATCTTTAAACTTGAAAGGAGGGCAGAGGAGTGTTGGAGAATGAATTAGAAAATCAAATGAAACCTTTAATATATTAAAAAACTTTGAGAAGATGATCAATTCCATGGTGAGGGCTTATACCTAGTATGTAGTCCTAACCCCAAGGAGCATCTATAGGTGGCCTAGTTGAAAGATATTTGGTCTTAAGGCTAAAGGAAGGAACACAGAGGTGTTGAAGAGAGGTTGGATCCTGATGAGGATTTAAAACATGTCAAATAAAATGGAGAATATTATTAAGGATGAATTAAAGTCTCAAACCCATAGGATATAATCAAGGTGGTCTCTAACACCTACATCTTATATAAGGTAGGTTGGTCTGGAAGCCTAAGTGAGAAAATAAGCATGATATAAGAGATTATGATGATTTTTATAGGATGGAATAAATGGTTCATGAGCTCATGATTGATACCAAAGGAATCAAAGACAAGATGGAACAAACTGGTCTTATAATCCCATACACAGTCAAGATACACATACATGCATGCTTGCTCTTTTAGGTGAGTTTTGTTTCAATTGAAGAAGGATTATGAAAGATTTTGAGAGAGTTAATTTAAAATGACATAAAATTATTTAAACACCTCAATGTGACCACTTAGGTTTGATAACAAGGTGAAAATATCAAAACTCAGTTAGGCTTAGAACCATATAGTTCACTAGCACGTAGTCTAAGTCATGAAGAAAATTGATGATCTAAGGCCTCTAAAGGCACGATCAAGATCTGAAATTTGGTATAGAGAATGGTCATGGGTTTAATAATAGGTTAATGACAATTTAAAAGTAAAATAGTAGTGTAAATATACACTATTTTGTCTCAAACCCTACCCACTCCTTGGCCAAGGAACATTCAAGAGACTTGGAGGTACACTTGAAAATCCAAAGGTACAAGCAAGTTGATAAACCCCATGGAAGGTCTTGGAGGTATAAAATAGTCATATAAATTGTCTTAGTACACTTTTAAGTGACACCTAACCTTAGGTTCCAATCTAAGTGCCTTTGAGGGCTAGGAAAGAGAAGATAAGCTTAAACCCCAACACCTTAACCAATGTACCCTAAGCATATATAAGGTTAATGAAGACTTCAAAAGAATGTAAAATCATGGAAAGTTTTTTTTTAGATATGTTTGATCTATTCACAATAGTGGGAATGAATTTTGAGAGCTAAAACTCAAACTTGACCTCTCTCTAGCCTCAAGAATTCTAAGCAAGCCACCCTAGGAGCAAATTCAAATGCTCGTACCATCTCTCACACTTTTCATGTGATTATGAGAATTTTGGGACAGTAGAGGGGATATAATAAGAAGGTTTTACAAGTGGAAGGAGGTCAGTTTGATGTCAAATCTCTATGAAAAATCATTAAGACCCTAACAAGTCTTAAACCCTCCTAAAACCCTAGTTGTGACCATTTTTTAGAGAAAGACCTAAAAATCACCTATAATGACCTATTTTTTCTTTAAAACTCTTTTATTTTGTTTAAGACTCAAAGGAGGTTACCCCCATGTATTTTAATGCTGATGTCACCTCTATGGATTGATCTAAAAACCCTATTTTTTATGATTTTTTGTGTTTTTAGGTGCTCTAAGAAGGGGTGAACTTCCACATAATTGTATAAATTAATTTGGGACTTTTAATAAATAATAAATATAAAAATATTACATGGGATATTTTGGAAGTGGCCAAACTAGGCATATTTTTCAAGGTAGTCCTAAATAGGTTCAAAATAAGCCTATGAAGCAAGGTGGTTTCATGGTTTTCATAGTTACATAGGGTCTTAAGACCCCAAATTTAGTATGGAAAATGGTATTAGGCTAGGTAAAGTGAATAAAATTATATTTTTTTATTTCACATGAGTGGGAGATCCTAGTTGTAATATTTATCTTTCTAGACCTAAGAGGGCTAATTAGGCTTAATTTAGAAGAGAAAATGAGCTAGAAAGTATATTTACACTCAGGATCTGATTACCAAATTTTGTGTGAAGATGTAAGGGGAAATGGGATATATGAAAATACTCATATTTTTCCATATTAATCTGTATCTTCTTCAAGGAATGGATCTTTAGTTATTTTAGGGCTATAAGGATTTGAGAAGAAATTCATAGTTTTAGTGCAAAGTTGAGTATTTGTGAGTGTTTTATGTCTTGAAAGGAATTTTTATAGGTATGATATGATATTATAATACCATCCATTGAATAAATTTTTAGTATTGAATACAAGCTCCACTTTTCCCTTTTACACCATGGTGAGAATAAGCTTTCCAAGGAGCCTAAAATACTAAATCATGAAATAAGACTTATAATAGACTTTGTAAAGTCTAATAGAAATTCACCACACCAAAAATGAAGAGATAAAAAGCCAAGGATAATTTGGTATGAGTTTTAAAAGTTTTAAAAGGTTAAAAGTCTCAAAAAATATCTTTTCTCCTTCTAAAGCCTAGGCTTGTTGAAGGAGTCAAACTTACACTTAGAGGCTTCAACATTCCATGGATCATGGAAGGACCTAATAAATGTCCTAGAAGAAGTTTTAAATGAATTATAAATGAGGACTTAAATTATTATTTCTAATGGGAAGGACCTATTTGGCAATAAAGACATAGGACCTAATATATAAGGTTCTTGAGCAAGGATTTAGGCATTGTTATTGGTCAAACTCCACCAATCAGGGATGATGACCTCCTAAAAAATCCTTAAAATATTAAAAACATGTATCAACATGAACTTATACACCATTTTCCAAGGGTGAATTATATATTAATCAAGATATACTACTTAGCATTTGGAAAAGGACTAAATTAATGTCACATTTCCTTGTTTGGTGACCATGTCTGGAGTATAATCTAGTTGAAAGTTCCTCAATATAGGCCTCTCATCCTTCAAATCCAATTTATATTTACAAATCAAGACCTTCATATGAAATATTATTTCTTAAGAGCTTTGGAGATAATGCTTTAGTTCATTCCTAGTTTACTAGTGTTGTTAGGAGTCTAAGTTGAGTGGATGAATGTTTACATTGGTTCATCACCATCCCTTAGAGTAGATTAATTTTATGTAATTTATTTCCATATTCACCCCAATATTAAAAGGTCTTAGTGAACTAATCCATAAGTGATGTATTAGGGGAGCTAGCCCCATAATCTAGAGGTCTAGTCTAGTTATAAGCACACCCACAACCTTTAGGCCATTCCCATGTTAGTCTAGGTTTGAATTAGAATTGAAAACTCTCCTTCATAGGGTGAAACTTGGGTTGATAACAGTTCTATCATGCCTAGTGGGAAATGATTCAAGCATTGAAGCATTCACATCAGCATCTTAGCCATCACAAGTATCTTTAATCACTTACAATCCAAGTTGCAGTTAGGAATTCATGATGAGGGTCATCACAAGGTCAACATCTCATGTTAAGAGAAGTTCTTGTTCATAGTTCATTGCTATTCATGTGTATAGTGATGATTTATAGTTGCATATGGGGCAGATTTATATCATTCACTTCCTTATCAACAATCCTAATTTGAAATGTATTAGCCTTACATTCACCCTTGTCAACAATATGATAACCTCTATTAGGTATATGATCCTTTTCAATACCAAGATTACCAAACCCATTATGAGCCTCATCCACCTCCTTGGTAGCCTGATTATCAACCTAATCATTCATGGTAACATCATGATGTTCCTGGTTAACCTACTCATATTCAAATTCAATTCATATCAATCCTTAAATGGACCTTGTTGGGCTATGAAAAACACATGGTGCGCATTGAAAACCTAAGAGGAGATAGCCAAGAAATACCTAGGCATGTGATTGAGAGCATGAGGAATTACTTATAGCTAGCTAAATAAGAGTGGGAATTTTTCATGAGACAAGGTCATTCAAATATTAGTAGTGATATGTTCAATATAGGGGATTTTGTTTCAAATGTTGAGAAGAAATTAGTAGCATATGAGGGGAAACAAGTTCACCATAATCAACAACATGTTCCATCCTTCATTACACATCAATCCTCTATTGAACTACCATTTCCCCCTTAAGAGTTTCAAACAAATATGTGTCAAATCCCTCAAAGGTCCTCACAAGCCTTGCCAAATTTTCTTACTTAGAGGTCTATCCAAGAGAGAGTTCAAAAAGAGGGAGAATTGTGTCTTGAGAAGGTTGAGTTCCATACTTCACATTAGACTTTGCAAGGTTATTCACCTTTTGATTAGCAAGAAGAGACCTCCAATTAGATGCTGCTTGATTTTGAGGCTCACCTTGTTCAAAAAGTTAAACTTTCAAACCAACTCCTATACCAGTCAGTGGTAACTACAAAATCAATGCCATCCTAATAGTAATATCCTCCATTTGTGCCTAAGGCTACAACAAATGCAAAAGAAGAAGTTCCTACATCTAATTTTATAACTTGGAAACAAATGTAGTAGTCAAGGGGAGGAGGAGACCATTCAAGTATAAGCCAAGATGTTGAAGTGAAATAAAAATTGGAAAACACTTATCCCCCACCCCTCCCTCCTCAAGAGTCCAAGACATTCCCCTTATGGAAGTCTATTTAAGATAAAATGCAATAGAAAGAGGAAGTGATGGTTGTAAAGGGTGAGAAAATTAATGATTATGATAAAACATATACAACACCATTAGATTTAATTCACCTTATTGAGATTTTTCGAGGATCCACCATACCATTATTTGAAAAGGTTCCTCTTCTTTGTGAGACAAATTAAGAAGAAATAGTTGTAGTGATAGAAGATGAGAGTGACTTGAGTAAGCAAGAAGAGGAAATCATCATTAGGACACCCCTTACTAAGGATATGTATGAACCAATCTTTCACAATGCAAAAGAGTATGAAATAGAAGAGGTTATTTGGATGCAAGATAAGTTTCAAAAATAAGACTCTTTAATTGAACAAGAAGAAGATGGTTCCCAAGAGTTCCTTGATGACATGGCATCCATTTTTTGTCATGACAACCCTGATGAGTGTGAGAGCAAGGCATATTTTCAAATTATAGTAGCTAAAATTCATGTAGGTAGCCTTCTAAAGTATCCAAACATCCAAGAAAAGGTATGTGTTCAAGAAGCTTTTGATTTCAATAAATATGAATGACCAATTTTTGGCCACCAAAATGAGCTTATTGATGAGACTCCAATGGTTGATGAAAGTTTGAAGTATGACCATGATTTCATGGAGTGTCAAGGTGACAATGATGACCTTTATTAATAATATATGAGCATTTACAATTAATATTAGACCCTTCAAGGACTCACACTTCCTATAGAACATATTGAAGTCAATTAATTGTTGACCCTATCAAATGTTGTCCACATGAATACCAAACCCAATATGATGGAAGGGATGAAGAAGTGTTTACTAAAGTAGTACCTCAGGTTGATATAATTGAACATAAAATAAGTGAGGATATTTTTTCCTTTAGTATGCCTTATGAATTTTAAGATGTCCATAATGAAGGTCTTGACAATTCATTATCCCATATGGAGCATAGTGAAGGCACTAACCAAGACATGGTAGATCAAAAACAACTTATGACTAAGGTAGAGATGAGCATGATCATGCAAGGTAGACATATATGGAATGAGTATGATTGGGTGATTGACTCACCTATCTAATTCATGCACCTATGGGTAGAACAAGAAAGTCCAGTTGCTTCCCTAAGGAGTCATAAACATGCCAATACTTCTAGCTACAAGTGGGAGTCCTCATATAGTGAGCAATGCTTGGTTGGACTCAAATCAAGACATGGAAACTAGACCTCATGGTGCCATAGTGATCAAAAAAGTTTTCCATTTGATCTAAAAGGAAATAATTTGAGCTTAGGTTAGTTATTTTAGTATTTTTTGTCTTGTTTCAATAAGTGGTTAGCACAAGTTTAGTTTGCTGATTTATTGCTTTGGTGTTTTGCCTTGTTTGTTATTAGGTTTATATTTAGGTGTTATTTCTTTGGTTGTTTCTATTTGAGCCCTATTAGTTTGTTTTATTCTTATAGGTGTCATAGGTGCCAATATCTTTATTAGTCTAATAATATTCATGAGCCATATTGAGTCGTCATTGTCATGAGGAGATTCTAGGTTCCCTTGACTAGCAAGATGGTCAACCCCTATAAGTCACCAAAAATGTTTCAAATTTAGCCTCCTAAGGAAAAATACCAACCCATATAACCAAAAAAAATTATTTTAATGATATTACGTACTAATTAAGGCATGAAAATATCCCATGGATATGTTTTTTTTTAGCATTTTCAATAGGTTTCTCAACTAATTCTTGTAGTTTTAGTGCCAAAAAGGCCTATTTTGAGGCCATCCATATAATTATCAAGGTGAATTTGAGATTAAGGAATATTTAGGAACTTATTTACTTATGAAAAGGTCAAAAAAGTGATTTTTAGGAGTTTTAAGGTCTTAAAATGAAGAAAACCATTTTATCTCTCATATCAACCTCCTTGGCAGCTTTAGAAGGGCAGTTTTCAAGTGCAAGATATGGAGATAGGAGAGAGATTTAAGAGATAAAACTTTGTAAATTGTTAGGGGAAAAATTTATATTTAAATGAGTGAAATTTTTTGCATATTTATGGCTTATTATTTATTAACAATCGCTAAGAGTGACAACATGTCACTATGGCCTATTCATCTGAGAAGGGTCTATTCTTTCACCTATTTCTATAGATCATAAATCGATGGTGAGAAATTATTTTGAGGGTGATTTATAGATATATTTTATCTCCTTTTCAATTTTTTTCATAATTCAGTTCATCTCTATGAGTTACTTTCACTTGGAGAGAGAAAGCCTTGGTGTATAAGTTGTTCTAATGAGTTCTATTACATGTTTGGTTTTATATTCATGGTGGTCACTATAAAAGGTTTATAACACTCCATAAATCATGTAATATACTTAAAATATATGGAATTCATGTGTTTTATTTGAAATGTCTCTCTTTTTCTAGAATTTCCAAGTGACTTTCTTCTTAAGAGATTTGTATGGTATTTGGATGATCTTTCTAGGCATGAACTTCATTTTGGTTTGAATATAAATAATTAACATCCTTGATAACCAAGAAGAATAATTTTTATATTTTATTTTTTTGAATAATGGGGAGCATGTTCCAAATTTTCATCTTGAGCAAGTTCATGAAGTTACTTAAGCACTTATAGGTAGGGTATAAGGTAAACATGGATGTTCCAAAGTATGAAAAGATTCCAATAGCTTATTATAGGCCAAATTATATCTATTGAAATTGTGATAAATTATACTATCTCTAATTACAAGTCATGAAGAGGTAAAGTCAAGAAGTAACAACTCAATGTAAGGCTCATCTTGAGATGGCCATCTACAAGCATGGTTCACTTACAGTCATTTGCCTGTCATATACTTGTGTGAGTTAAGAGTCTTAAGGGTAACCTTGTGCTTGTTTTAATATTTAAAAACTTAGAGGAGTGATAGGTAGGAATTATGGAGTTTTAATAGAGTTTGAGTAGTTAAGGTCAGTTAAGGGCTAGTCTTGAGCCTAGATGATAAGCAAATGAGACCTACAGGCATCAAGCTTGTAGGTCTTCATTATGGACTAAATCAACACTCCATATTAAAACCTAAGTGTTGGATAAATAACCCCATGAAAGATGAAATAGATAAATATCAATGGCAGACCATCAAGGAACACCTAAGTGGTTGCATAAAATAATTAAGAACAAAGGTGAGTTGATGATCTTAAGACACTGTATGTAGTTCATAGAGGATTGCAAGGTAAATTGAAAGTGACATAAGACCTAGTAATAATATTTTGTAGACTATTTACAATGTTAATGAGGTATGTAATGATTTGATAAGTTTTTAAAGCTAAGATAACTCAATAATTATCTTTTAGTATGGCACCAAGCAGTCAAAAGGGACCTACAAGCCCTAGGCCTGTAGGTCCACGTTTTAGACCTAACCATGACCAATATCAAAATAATTAAATAAGGCCTCAAACATAAAGTATAAAATACTTATATAGATTCAAACAAGATACAAACCCTTTAAAAGTAACTAGATCACTTGAATAGTCAAAAAAGATAGGACTGAGTTGAGTTGACAGTCAAGTCTCAATCTACAGTACAAGTTTATACATACTAGTTAGAGGTTGATATAAGGTGGATTGATGCTTGGTATTAAAATTTGGAGACCACTGAGGGATGAAAAATTGGTGTGAAATATTTTATAGGGTTTTAGAAGTCTAAAAAAACTCATGAGATGTCTTGATATGTCCTTAGACAGTCCATAGTGACCTACAGGCCTTAAGCTTATTGGTCCTCATTTGGACCAAGACAACATTAAATAAATATATAAGAGTATTAAACATGGAAACCTGAAATTTAATTAAAAATTACACATGACACACACCCTTGAGAGACATCTAAAGCATTTTTCAAGTGGAAACTAGGTCTAAGCACATGAACAAAATCATCACTAGTAAAGATACACCTACAAGTGAATTAGAAGGTCAAATCATCTTCAGAATGAGAGGAGGGTAAAAGAGTGTTTTATAATTATTTGGAAAATCAAATTAAACCTTATATATGTTTAAAAAAATTTATTATTTATTTCATGGTGAGGGCTTATACCCAGTATGCAATCCTAACCCCAAGGAGCTTCTACAGGTGGCCTACTTAAAAGATAGATGGTCTTAAGGCTACAGGAAGGAAAAAAAATGTGTTGAAGAGAGTTTGGAACCTAATTTGGAATATATAAATGTATAATGGAATGTATGATATTATTTATGATGAATTAATGTATCAAACTCATATGGTATAGTCAAGGTGGTCTCTAGCACATGTTATATAAGGCAGGCTGATCTGGAAGCCTAAGTGAGAAACTAAGCATGATATAAGAGATTATGAGGATTTTTTCAAGATTTAATAAATGTTTCATGAAATAATTATTGAGACCAAAGGAATATAATACAATATGGAACAAACTAGTCTCCAAATCCCATACACAATCAAGATACACATACATGCCTACTTACTCTTTTAGGTGAGTTTTATTTGATTTGAAGAAGGATTATGCAAGATTTTGAGAGAGTTATTTTTTAATGATTTTTTTTTAAACACCTCAATGTTCCCACTCAATTTCAATAAAAAGGTGAGATGATCAAAATTCACTCAGGCTTAAAACCCTACAGTCACACTAGTAAACAGTCTAAGTCATGAAGAAAATTGATGATTTGAGGCCTCTAAAGGCATGATCAAGATCTAAAATTTGATATAAAGCATGGTAATTGGTTAAAAAATAGGCTTATGTTAATTTAAAATTAATAAAAATAATGTTAATATCCACTATTTTGTCTCAAACCCTATCCTCTCCTTGGGCAAAGAGCATTCAAGAGACTTGGAGGTACACTTGAAACTCTAGAGGTACATGAAAGTTGATAAACCCCATGGAAGGTATTTTAGGTATAAAATATTCATATAAATGGTCTCAATACAATTTTAGGGGACACAAAACCTCAAGTTCTAATCCAAGTGCCCTTGAGGGATAGTAAGGAAAAGATAAACTTAAACCCCAATACCTTGACCAGTGTACCCTGAGTATACAAAAAGGTAATGAAGCATTAAAGAGCATGTATAATAATGAAGAGGGTTTTTTGAGAGATTTATGATCTATTCATAATAGTGGGAATGAATTTTGAGATCTAAACCTCAAACTTGACCTCTCTCTAGCCTCAAGAATGCTAAGCAAACTACCCTAAGAATAACTTCAAATGCTCATACTGTCTCTCAAACTTTGCATGGGAGTATGATAATTTTGGTAAAATTTATGGGGTATAATAAGAATTTTTTCCAAGTGGAATGAGATCAAATGGATGTCAAATATTTATGAATAATTGTTAAGACTCCAAACAAGTCTTAAACCCTCCTAAAACCCTAGTTGTGACTAGTTTATAAATAAAGACCTAATAATCACATATGATGACCTAGTTTTATCCTAAAACCTCTTTAATTTTGTTTAAGACTCAAATGATTTTACTTCAATGTATTTTTATGCTGATGTCACTTGTACATACTGCTCTAAAAACCCTATTTTTCATGATTTTTGGTGTTTTTTAGGTGCTATAAGAAGGGGATAACTTCCTAATCATTGGATAAGGTAATTTTTGAATTTTAATAAATAATAAAGTTCAAAAAATTTCATGTTAATTTCTATAAGTGGCCAAACTAGGCATGTTTTTCAAGGCAGTCCCAAATAGGCTCAAAATAAGCCTAAGAAGCAAGGTGGTTTCATGGTTTGCATAGTTCCACAGGGTCTCAGGACCCCAAATTTGGTATGGAGGATGGTTTTAGAACATTTAAATTTAATCACACTATTTTTGGTGATTTAACACGTTTGGGAGCTCCTAGTTGGAATATTTCTCTTTTAAGACCTAGGTGGGCTAATTAGGCCTAATTTAGAAGAGAAAATGAGCTAGAAAGTATATCTACACTCAAGATCTAATCAAAAAATTTCTTGTGGAGATTTTATGGGACAAATTATATCTAAAAATACTCACATTTTTCCATATTCATCTCCATATTATTCTAGGCAAGGAGCTTTAACTGTTTTTAAGGCTACAAGGATTTGAGAAGAAACTCATGGTTTTGGTGCAAAGTTGAGTATTTATGAGTGTTTTATGTATTTAAAGGAATTATTATAGGTATATGTGATATTAGGATACCATCCATTAAATAAATTTTTAGTATTGAATACAAGCTCCACTTTTCCCTTATACGCCATGGTGAGAATAAACTTTCCAAGGAGCCTAAAAAACTAAATCATAGAATAAGACTTATAATAGACTTTGTAAAGTCTAATACACATTTACCACACAAAAAATTAAGAGATAAAAATTCAAGGATCAGTTATTATGATTTTTAAAGGTTTGAAAAGGTCTAAAGTCTCCAAAAAGAGTATCTCTCCTTCCAACACCTAAGTTTGTTGGAGGAGTCAAACTTACACTTAAAGGCTTCTAACAACCCATGGATCATGGAAGGACATCATAAATGTCATATAATAATTTTTAAATAATAATAAAGGAGGAATTAAATTCCTATTTCCAAGTGGAAGGACCAGTTTTGCAATAAAGACATAGGACCTAGTATATAAGGTTTTTGAATAAGGATGTAGGCATTATTAATGGTCAAACTCCACTAGTAAGGGATGATGACCTCTTAAATATTCCTTAAAATCTTAAAAACATGTCTCAACATGAAAATATATGCCATTTTCGAAGGGTGAATGAAATATTAATCAAGATATACTATGTAGCATTTGGACAAGGATTAAATCAATGTCATATTTCCTTATTTTGGGGGATCTTCTCTCTCTCTCTCTCTCTCTCTCTCTCTCTCTCTCTCTCTCTCTCTCTCTCTCTCTCTCTCTCTCTCTCTCTCTCTCTCTCCATTCCAATTTATATATATATATATATATGCCTTAAGACCTTGATTTCTATCCCTAACCTAGGTATGAGGAAACTCTACATAGTTTTTTACTTGATAGACCTCTTAGACTGATGAATAAACTATTTAATCATATTAAATATAGGTCTATAGTGTGTTTATGCTTGTTTTGATGTGATAAGTGGTATAAATCCTCCCTTATCATGTCCTTGTCACACCTATATGTTGATAAGTTGTCTTATGTAGGTTGTATGATGTGTCAAAGTTTGGTGATCATGCTTGGAGTGTAATCCAATTGAAAGTGCCTCAAGATAGGCCTCTCATCCCTCACCTTTAAGTTATAGTCACTCATTATTACCTTCATATAAAATATTGTTGCTTAGGAGCTTTGGATACAATTCTTTAGTTCATTCCGGGCTCACCAGTTGCCTTAGGAGTCCAAGTTGAGTGAATGAATGCTTACATTGGAGCATCACCATCCCTTAGAGTAGATTAATTTTATGTACTTTCTTTCCCTTTTCACCCCAAAAGTAATATGTCTTAGTGAACTGAACCATAAGTGATGTACCAGGGGAGTTAACCACATAATCTATAAGTTTGGTCTAGTTATAAGGATAACCACATCCTTTAGGCCATTCCCATGTTATTCCAAGTTTGAATTAGAATTAAACACTCTCCTTCATAGGTGTAACTTGGGTTGTTAATAACCACATTTAGATCTAGCATTATTTTATACTGGACCCCTACATCTAATTTAGACACTAACATCAATGCAACTATCTAAATCTGATGCAAGCATCTAAGGCCACATAGTGGAAAAGTATATAATCTAATGATTTTTCCAAGATATTGATCGATTCCACTTCTAATTGGTTTCAATCTAAATCTGCATGTGCATAATAAACTATCTAAGTACTCTTATTTTTATTTTATTACAATATCAATAAAAAATTTTGCTCTTTATTTTTGGCATATCTTAGTATTATAAATTCAAAATATTGGTTATTTGAGTTTGTAAATTAATTAACCTAATATAGATAGGTTTATCACCCTTGTGCTTATTCATTTCTATATTCTTAACCCTAGATACACCTATATCTAAATTTAGGGTTAAACATTTGGTGAACTTGACATTTTATCTCAAAACCCTAGAATGACCTAGGGTTTTCTTGATTTCAAAGTTCTAATTTCCAAATATTCAAAATCTAAAAATCATATTTCACTCTCTATAAATATGCTCATATGGATCCATTTGTAAACCACTTTTGGCTCCAATTTGTAATTTTAGTTATCATTTGCTACTATGATTACTTAATCAAACATATCATTCAACGTAATAAATAAATTTATTAATATAAGGAGAGTATTTTAAAATAAAAGTAACATTTAATCTCTCTTTATAACTCTTTATGTAATACAATATAGCTAGTATCTAGATGTCAATGTTTAAGAACTCAACCATTTGTTTAACCTACCTCCTATTCGAGTGATGAATACCATCCTACACCCATTAGTCACCCCTAACTTATCTTATATTTTGTAATCCATGTTGTCACTATACAAAAAGATACAAGTGCATAATCTAGTTCACCACATGTTAATATATATCAAGTTCCTCCAAAACCTTAAGTTATGATCAAATCTTAGAGATATGATCTTATTGACCAATTAAACAGCACACCTACTAAGATCTCAATCATAAAACTTCTAAAACAATATAATATCTATAAGTATATCCTATATAAAGTATTATGTGACACCCAAGTTATAAGTGATATTGAACCAACTTAATTTTTTGATATCATGCAAGAACTTAAAAATAATGCAAAACTGATCACATTTGATCTAACAATTTCACCATCCAAGGATATTATTAACCAATATTATCCTTTGTTCATACAAGTGAGTATGCATAATAAAGGAATAAAAAGGGTGCTTGTTGATAACATATCAGGCCTAAAAATTTATATCACATATTTATTAAACACCATGGGCATTAGTACTAAAATTATTCAAAATTTAGATATGCATATCAAAGGATTTGATAATTTATGTAGTCCTCTAGTTGTCCAAATCACATTATATGTGTCATCAGAGCCAAAAATAGTTCTCACTACATTCCAAGTAATGTCTCAATCATTGCATTATAACTTGTTTTTGGGTAGACCATGGATACATACCATGGAAGTCATCCCATCTACATTACATTGATGTGTGAAATTTATACATGATGGGACCTTATTCACCATGCTTGTTGATGATGACCCCTTAAAATTTTGTAAAATGACACATTTTGAAACATAAGGGATACCTAAAGTTGTACCACATAAATATTGTATTCCACTTGAAAATATACAAATCTATGAAATAGGTGAGTCAAGCACAATGGTTCATTTACCACTAGATACAAAAAAGACACTAATCACTGAGGTGCACATGGATGCACATCAAGAGCAAGAATAATTACCAAAGGAACCAACAATACCACAACCAAAATAAAATCAAAAAATTGAGCTCCCTTTAGTGGTCAATATCGAGCAAAAATATGGCCATGTTTTAGATTAATATGATAATGGTAATTATCTAGTATATGATATGACATATGAGAAATTGAAAAAAAATAAATTTTGATTCACTAGAGCATCTTTCACATAACATATTCACATGTAAAGGCCATGATACATATAAGTCAAATCCACCTTCATAGGATACATAACCAAATCAAGATAAGGTCAAAACAAAAATAGAAAATGAAAATGTAAATGTTTGTTATTCCATACATCCCTCTTAGCTAAAAACATTGAGTCAACCTTATAAGGGATGAATGTAGATACATCATGTCAATAATGTGGAGGTTTCACATAAGACTCCATAATATGTGTTATAGATCACAATAAACCAAGATACTCTAGATACAATATTATCTATGTTACTTGAATGCTAAATGATATTTGTACCTCCAAATAGACATAGACTTCTTCCTAAATAAGTATTTCCATATTTTAACTATCATCAAATAATTGGCCATAATAAAGATCAATGTGAGGCATATTCAAAACCAAATTCATAAATATAAGAGTGAAGGATACACAAATTATTCCTAAAAAATGAAAAATATATAATACTTCCAAAATTTCACAAGAAAACCATCCTTCAATACAACTAAGGCACAAATGTCTAGCTATTACTGCTAATATTGATGGGGTCTATTGTCAACATGTCAAGTTTGATATGAATAATTGGGAAACAATTTGTAGCACTACATTTATTCAATAGTTAGGACATAATACAACTAAATTAACGTATTCTTTATTGATTCTAGAATCTCATGAATACATCAACCTACCCATCGTATGTGGACTACAGGTGATCCCCACAATCATATGGATATTATATCTGGAGCCACATTTGACATTAAAATTTGGAAAATATTAGTTATCCAATTAGAATTCAACATTTAATACTAAATATATGTGTATCATGTTTACTATTAGGGATAGGGATATTTGAAAACAACATGATGGATATGATTATCCTCCCTTACCAATGTCTTCTAGTAAATAACTACACATAAAAATTGAGGAGGTGACATTGCATCTCTATAAATAAAGGTTGAACAATGTATCAAGTGATCCTACACCTTTTTATGATGAATATTTCTTTGATTAGTCCCTTCAAATATTTTAAAAATATAAAAAAAAAAAAAAAAAATTTAAAAAATCCAAAAATATTTCCATATCCTATTAGCTACTTAGAAATTATGTTGTTGGTTTTCATGTTGGTAGATAACATACCATTTATTTCTATACACACACATATGTTTCATGCATATTTTTAGTGTGATACATGCATATCCAAGTGCACGATATATCTACATATGGATGTTGGGCCTTCCCTCTACTCATGTCATTAGTACGTTGGGGGCATCTACTTCTTTGATCACAATACAAACAAGTTATATTATTATATGTCACTTTCCATCATCATGTTTGAGTTTATCTACTTACACAAGCCTTTATCAATTATTATATCTTTTTCATTGTACTTGATATGCTATGTACTTAACATTTTTTGATAACACATATATCCATGGACTAGTATGATATGTTTATGTTGGTTGGTTTTGTTTCATTGCATAAATTATTAACACTTCCTTGAGTGTGTTCTTTGCTTACTATTATCTTTCATTGTATTTATTGTTTAAGAATTTAAATATGCTCTATTCTATTGTACCCCTGTGCCTTTATCTTCCTATTATTACATTTAAACTTGTTATAGTTAGTTGTATGTGGATATTTAAACATTTCTTTCTATGTTCTGTGGACATTAAACTAAGTATTGTCCCTTTGATTATGTGGCATTTGAACATGACCATTATATGATGTCTCCTTGGACCATTGAATTTTGTTTTACTTTTGAGTACTCTTGTGTGTGTGCTTAATTTTTTGTTGAGCTTGTACTATTACTCTTTAAATATTTTCATGATGTAGATCATGCATCTTAGAAATTGATGTTATCACATACTATGTAACTCATTGTTATATCTACCTAGACAAACTACTCCTATATGTTACATGATCCATATATATCTTATATAATTATATTATCCATTTGAGGTAAGGTAACTCCTAGTTTTTATTTCCCCTCACCTTAAAGGGTGGCATATTAGTGAGGGCATGTCATAGAGGCATGGCTTCCACATTCTCCATAGTTTTAGATTATAGTGGGGGGCATGTTATGGAAACATGTTCTCCACACTTATATCAATTTTTATATTCTCCAAATATAGTGGGGTCATGTGATGGGAACATGTTCTCCACACTTGAAAAAAATCAAATTTGGCCAAATTTCATAGTTATATGATTTAGATACACATTTTGGAAACACCATATACATTGGTACCATTATTATACCCATGTTTCAGATTGAAACATATATGATGTGTATATGCCATGTAAATGAAACCTAAATTTTCAAAATTAAATTAGATTTAATATTTCAAATACTACTATGGATAGTTATCATACCTAGGATGGACTTTTACAGATTTTTTTTAGCCAATCTATTGTAAAAGTTAGTTCACCTTTTGGAAAGGTTGAGGTGATTAAATCACTTATTATTACCAAATTTATAAGCTAGATTTAATTAAATCATCTAAATTCACTAAACTTATATGATGAATTGATTAAATTATCCACCCTCACCAGATATATAGTGTGATTTGATTGGATTACTCACACTTGATAGGCTATAAGTATGGTTGGCTTACATGGTTGAGATAAGCTCAATGGTTGTGTGTCAACTCACCTTTTTTCTGAGGTTGGGGGAATGTTTTCCTATATTATATATAAACATACACACACATGCATATGCACTTGTAGGTTTTCGAATTTTCATAATATTAGATCCAATGATTCATAATAAATAATCTCTTCAAATCAAATTTCCAAAAGATAAAATGGTTGCATCGACACACATTTGTAATCATAACTTTACTCTCCTTACTTTCAAGAATTTCAAATTCATTCAAATTCAGATTTCATATATTGATTATATACGTAACATGCTCCTGGTCGTAGGTCAATCACCAACAAAGCACTCAAGTGGGAAAATTTAGACTAGAAATTTTCACTAAGTTATGCACATCCATGTATGCATTAAGATCAATGGTTGTGTGTCAACTCACCTTTTTTATAAGGTTGGGGGAATGTTTTCCTATATTATATATAAACATACACACACATGCACATGCACTTGTAGGTTTCCAAATTTTCATAATATTAGATCCAATGATTCATAATAAATAATCTCTTCAAATCAAATTTCCAAAAGATAAAATGGTTGCATCGACACACATGTGTAATCATAACTTTACTCTCCTTACTTTCAAGAATTTCAAATTCATTCAAATTCAGATTTCATATATTGATTATATATGTAACATGTTCCTGGTCGTAGGTCAATCACCAACAAAGCACTCAAGTGGGAAAATTTAGACTAGAAATTTTCACTAAGTTATGCACATCCATGTATGCATTTATTTTCCTTTAAACTAGAAATTTCATTACTACATCAAAGGGGGAAAATTTAAACACTAAATCTAAAATATATAGCACCTCAATCTTGTACATTTGGAAAACACCTATCATGGTTGTACCCCTATGTTCTAAGACCTTCTTACTACCAAAAAACTCATATTCACTATCTCTTTTTGCTAAATTACTTATCTCTTAATCTGACCACTATTATTTTGATAACCAAGCCTTTTATACTATGCAAAATTCTCTAAAATTGATCATAATATTTGTCTACCATTTTTGGACTTGTACCTTTTTCTACCATCCTAGACACTTGCATCCTAATCAGAAACTTGTATGGATGTAGGTGTCCCTTTTAAAACTAATTTTCCAATGCCCAAAATTCATCTGATTTATAAATGAAACACATATTAAAGGTTAGCCTAAGTGCTTTAGTTTGATATATTTACAAAATGGATTAGTATATATACAATATCAACTGTCATTCATTCTTCACCTAGTAAATACAAGTAATTCACAAGGTAACTAATCAAAAATCACTCAATCAAATATTCAAGTGAGGACACCTACCCTATTCATTCCTATTTACATATCAAGTATTGGTGTATTCCATGAGAAATATTTATGAAGCTATAAATTAGGTCACTATATGTACTTGCTTATCACACTTTATATCCTTATGCACACACAAGCCAATACATGTATAAATACATTTCTAAGGCCCTCTTAAGAGTATTGGATATGTAGGTAATGCCCATTGAGTAAGGGGTCATTAGAGAAGCTCAACACCATGTGCCCACTAATCCATTTTTATAAAAATCACTCAAAATGTGAGGAGGCTAGGGTTTGATCATTCAATGAAAAGAGATAGCCTATGTGCATGATCTATATACACCACAAAAAAGTGATAGAAAACATAGAAGGTTTCAACTACTCACATTTAGATCTAGTCACTATTCCATATTGGATACCTATGTCTAGTTCAAACACCATCATCGATGAAACTATTTAGACCTAACATAAGAATCTAAGGCTACAAAGTGAAAATTTCCAAAATTTGACTATTTTTCTAAGATCCTGATCCAATCCACTTCCATCCTAATTCAACCTAGATCTGTATGCACATGATCAATTAGATAAGTACTATTGTTTTCAATTTATTACAATATCAATCAATAATTAAGCTTGATATTTTTGGCATATATTAGTATTATAAATTCATAATATTGGATATCTAAGTTTTTAAATTAATTGGCCTACTATGAACTATTTATCACCCTTGTGCTTATTCATTTCTATAATCTTAACCCTAGATACCCCCATATCTAAATTTTGAGTTAAACACTAGAATTTAACTTATAGGATATTATAGACACATAAATATGGTATTAGACACATGAAAATGTTAATATTGACCTACATTTACCTTAAATGACTTGGGAATACACTTATAGTTATTGCACATCCTTATCTCCTATCTGTTTTCCTTTTATGGTCTAGGCTTTCCTAAATTTCTATTAGTAACCTATATGAATTCCTTAGTCTATACGTAATCTAAGTATTATTTTAATCATATTGTCTCCCAATCATCAAATATTATTTATAATTTCTAGAGGCCTCTATTAATACTTAAATATTTGTGTTAATATAAGTCATCCACATGTGCCAAATCTATCTATGTGCCTAGCAAAAATCATTTTCTAGATTATAATCATCCTTACAATTTAGCCTATACATTTTGCATGTTGATGGTGTGAGAAGTTACCTAAAGAGTTAGTTATTTATACAAAATATATATTAGTTGATTTTTTTTATGAAATTTTAATTTGGTTAAAACCTTCATACTTTTGACACTTCACTTGGTAGTATTACTAACTGGCATCTCTAGCATCTATTAGTTCTTCAGTAATTGAGTAGTGGATTTAGAACACTCATGTCATTTTGAGTTTTTCACCAATTATACATTTCATTAAACTTTTTATGTCATATAAACATACCCATTTCACATTTTTTGTGATGGATCAACCCCTATTCATTAAACATTCTGATATACAACTTGATTGTAGTATTTTTTTCTTGGGATGCCTTGTTGTAAATTTCAACACCTTTAGTCAGTGATGTTGTTTCTTTCTAGTATTTTGAGAGACCCTTATCATGTATCTCATTTTTTATATTATTTATTAATTCTACATGGTTTTTTCATCAATCCTTCTTGTTGGGACCCATTTTTAGGGTCTTTTAGACCTGCTCTCATCTCTCTTTTAGGGAGGAGGATTTTTCCTATGGGTTTTTCCTTTTCTTTGCTTTATGAGGGATCTTTTTGTCCATGGGTAAGTTATTAGACCTTGTTATTGGGACTCATTTATTTTATGCTTTATACATACATAATTATAAATTAAATGGGGTGCATTGGTGCAATATTTATATATTCATCTTTTATTAACTTTGGTAGAGTTAACTATTTGATGTTGTAACTCTACATTTATGATGTTGTAATTCTAATTATCATTTTATATTTTTATAGTACCCCTTATTATAAATATAGGGGCTTGTATATTTTAAATAAATCTATAAATATATTAATAAACTATTGCATTACAATGAGTGCTTATTATGGAGAGTATCTTTGGTATTCCCAAATTCTATAGAGTAGTTTTTGTAACACATTATGAGGGGGTTTTGAAAATTGTGTAAATTATCTCTTTTGAGGAGATAAAAAGACAAGAGTACTAGTAGTTGTGAAACCACATTAACCATTATTTTAGCCTCATTATTATTATATTTACTTTTGGATTTGAAATTTGGTTTGATTTGAAACTTAGCATTAGAAAATGTGGGAGGATTATTCCACTATTATTCATGGAAATTAACTTAACCTCAATGTCTTTAACTATATGGCACATGTCATCACAATATTGGAAGCATTTTAACATAATAAACTCATGGATGAGCACAAGTAACTTTTGCTTGAATATGTCTTGAAATTCATTATCAGACACATATTTGGTCTTTTTCAAGAGCATGGTCCTATAAAATTTCATATAGTCACTAATGTGCTCATTAGGTCCTTGCTTGAGTTTTTCAATTTAAACATAGTATAAATTCTCACTAATATTGATAGAAAAGTGAGTTATGAATTAGTGAGCTAAGATATTCAAATCATGCACTTGTTAGAAAGGAAGGTCATAAAACCATTACAAGGTAGAGTACTTAGGCTCCTAGGGAAAATCTTTGTTAGTAATTTATCATTAAAGTAACAATCTAAACATGTTGCATGGAAGGATCTAATATATTATTTTGGATCACCTTTTCCAAGATATGGTGAAAGCTTATGTGCAATGAATATTTTAAGCAAAGGATAAGTGTAATTATTTAGGGCTAAAGGATTGCATAATAATTCTTGAGAATTTATTGAAATACATGCTCAATGACAACCTTGTTCCAACTGAGAAACCTTCGATTGAAGATTGAGAAGAGTTTGTACAAACTATTGATTAGTAGGCATGGGATATTGATTAGAAATAGGTGTAATTATATGAGTAGAAATACTCAAAGGAAAAAAAAATATGTTCCATAGTAATAACCATATAAATATGAATATTAATGATGCAGGAGCATCTAAGATCCTAATTGATCTTGCATCTTGAAAATAGAGTACATTATTCTTTCCATTTTTTGATTTGATTTCACCTTATTTTGATGTGGTTTGGTTTAGAAGAATTATTATTATGTTTTGTGCTAGGTAATTCTTGTACTTGACATGATGATGATGGTGAATTCATCTGACACTCCAACATTAATCTTTCATTGGTGAGTTTCCTCAGTGTTTTAGACATAAGACTTCATCTTTTCAAGTTGCAGGTTTATTATGTTAATCAGCCTTTCTATGGACCAAGATTAAGTCTTGGAATTTTTTTTCTTACATTGCAATTATTTTTGGGTTCATTTCCCTGATTGGGTCTTACATAAGATTAAGTAACATCTTTTTACTATTTATGAGTTCTTTTTTGATCAGGTCTTGATGAGTACTTCATTAGAGTTTATTATAAAAATTAGATTTCATTCCTAATTATAACTAATTCCAAATCCTCCATGTATTATATTTTATGTTCAAGAACATATTATTAAATTATCTTATGCTTGTTTCATCGATTATTTATTTGATTGGTGTAGATTCAAAGTCTACTCAAGATTATGACTGTCGAGACATGATATCAATAGAGCTAATTGATAAGGAAACCTAATAGGTCTAAATTATGTATAATGTCTTCAAAAATCTTTAACATGACATGGAATGATAAAAAGTTTCTATTATAGTGGTAAGTGGCGAAACCATGCCCCACTAGGTAGTGACTAGGCTCTTGGAAAGCTTATAATTCCAATCGGGAATGTAAGTCATGACTTGGTATATATTTATTTAAATCATTTGAAATTATTTTAAGGAATACAAATTAATAAAAGGTAAAAGTGTGTTTTACAATTTTATTTCATGCTCATACAACTTGATTATAACTACATTTAGTTGCATACATTCATTTAGTTCCCTTTGGTGACTGCTTGTATTTTCTTTGGATTTATAATATAGATAAACATTTGGAGAAGATAAAGAAACATGGGAAAAGGATATAGGCCATTCCATCCCTATCTGCAAAGGCAAAATGGCTTCAATTTTAGATGGTGGTTGATTTTCAACAGGATAATACCAAAACTATATATTTTTTATTTTTTGTTAGAGTGTATTGTGAGACTTCCATTTTAAAGGTAGAGGTCTGTATAAGACCAGAGAGTGTCTATAATTATTCTTCCATGTATTTTTTTATGTAATAAGCCCAATAGTGGAAAAATTAGATATGTATTAAATTATGATTTAATGCAAGAGTGATTCTATGTAGTATGTACATCAATTATTTGATGAAATCCCTATGTGTCCATTTGAGTTGTTAAACCCTTATAACACAAGATTTAATGGAATGCCTTAATTAGTCTCCCCCTCTTTGTGTTATCACCAATTAACTTATTTTCCCCCACACTAGGTTTGGGCATCACTTTTATAACTGTAGGTATAAACACATGAATAATAACAATAAAAACAATAGTTTGAACACCTATTTGTTTAACCTTAAATTTAGATATGTGTGGTTATCTAGGGTTAAGAATATTATATTAGCATTTTACAAAATGGTAGTGAAATAACCTAATGGTTAGGATAATTTATAGAAAGCTTAGTTAAAAAATATTCTAAATCTATACAACTGAGATTGCTAAAAATAGTAAATTAAAACTATTGATAGATATTACAATAAATTAAAAATAAATGATACTTACCTAGTTTATTGTGTGCATGTAGGTCTAATCTATAATAGCCTAGAATTTAATTGAAAGGTGATCCGAGAACATTCATCAGTTTCTATGCATATTATTTATGTGGCCTTAAATGTTTATGTCTAATCTAGATATTGGTGTTGATATAGGTGATTAAGCCTACCATAGGTGTCCTATATAAAATACTAGCTAGATCTAGATGTGACCAACTAGATCCTTATGGGTTTTTCATCACCATTATTTAGATGTCTTTATATTGCACACACAATTATTTCTCTTTGTCAAATTATCAAAACCTAGATCTTCACCTTTGGAGTGACTTGTGGAAAAAATAGGTCAGTGGGTTCACATTATCAAGCTATCCCAAGGATCCCTTAGCATTTACTACATATATAATACTCTAAATAAAGCCTTAGACTTATGTATTTCTCCCCTACATGTTATCTCATGTGTGCACAATGATGAAATGTGTGATAAGCAAAGACATGTAATGACCTAGCTTGTAACTTGAAAAATATAACTCATGAGATGTTCTTTAAATGATTCATAATTGTATAAATATAGATCCTATGACTGATATGTAAATAGGAAAAATAGGGTAGGTTTTCTCACTTTAATTCTTGATTGAGTTCTTCTTGGTATATTACCTTGTGAGTTGTATGTGATTTCCAAGTGTTTTCTAGGTGAGGAATGAATGAGGGTTGATATTATTTATACCAATCCCTTTTATAAATATCTCAGATTAAATCACTTAGGTCAAACTTTAGGATACATTTATTTTTATAAATTGGATGAATTTTGGGCACTGGACACTTTGTATAAAAAGTGGACACCTGTATCGATGCATGTGTTTGCCTAATATGCAAGTGTTCAGAACACTAGAAAATAGGTATAAAACCAAAATTGATGGTGAAGGATAAGAATTAGGTTTATATCTTTTTGCATAGGATATAAGGCCCAATCATTGGAATAATTATAATTAGACTAAGAGATAAGCAATTAGATACAAAGAAATAGTAAATATGAGCTTTTCAGTAGTGAGAAGGTCTAAAATTGAAAGATACAACCATGGTAGTTATTTACAAGTGTACAAGACTGAGGTAATATATAAATCATATTTTAGTATTTACATTTCCCACACCCCACAATTTAGTAATGAAATTTTTAGTTTTAAGGAAATAAATGCATGCCTTGGTGTGTATAACACACCTTATCATTGCATGAGCCCAAATTGAGAGATTTATTGGTGACTAACCTACAACCAAGAACATGTTAAAATATATAATAATTATATGAAATATGCCATTGAAATAATTTTAAATGATTGAAAGTAAGAAGATCAAAGTTAGGATTACACCTATGTGTGGGTGCAACAATCTTGCATTTTGGCAATTTGATTTGAAAGGATGCCTCATTATGAAGCATTAAAACTAATATTAGGATAGTTTTAAACATGTAAGTGCATGTATATATAAATATTGGAGGACACATGCCACCAACCTTGGTGTAAATTTGAGTTACAACATGACCATTGAGCTTGTTTCATCTTAATCATGTAACCTAAAGATGTGCATAATTTGGTGAGTGTGAGTGATTTAATCAACTCACACCATATATCTAGTGATGGTGGATTATTTAATCAAATCTAACCTATAATTATGGTAATGTTAAATGAATCAATCAAATATAACTTATAAATTTTGTAAGATTAAGCAATTTAATCAACTTAACCTTCTAATAATGAACGAACTACTGTAATAGATTGGCTCGATAATAATCTATTACAGTTTATCCTTGGGAAAGATAATAATCCATAATTTTATAATTTCAGGTGGCCTTTTCATGGAATATGCATCTCATATATATCTCAATCCTAAACTTAGGTACAATAACAATATCAATGTATAGAATATTGCCATAAATATGTATTTGAATTATATAACTATGAAATTTGGTGAATTTTGAAATAGGTGATAATGTGGAGGACATGTATCCATGACATGCCTTCATCAATTCTATAGAATCTAATAATTGATGTAAATTTGGAGAACATGTTTCCCTAACATGTCCCCATTGTAACATGGATATGTTGAGTATTGAATAAGTTAGAGGTCATGCCTTTTTGACATACCCTGAATGTAATTTAAAACTGTGATAATGTGTGAGTCATGCCTCTATAACATGCCTCCATTGATATGCCCCCTCTTTTGAGGTGATGGGAAAATGATAGTTACTTTACCTCAAAAGGATAAGATAACTATATGAGTTGTGTATGGATCATGTAACATATAAGGATAACATGTCTATATAGATATAACATTTAATCACCTAGTATGTGATCACATCAATTCCTAAAGATCATGGAAACATCTAAAAAGTAACAATACAAGCTCATCCAGTAATTAAACAAATACACAAGAGCACTAAAAATAAAAACAAAAGGAAAATGGTCCAAGGAGACCTCATAAAAGGGGCATGTTCAAATTTTGAACAATCAAAAGGACATTTTTTAGTAAAATTTCTACAAAACATATAAATGACATATTTAAATGTCCACATAAAAAATAGGGTGACATATTGAAATTATTAGGAATAAAATAAAAATTAATGTAGAATAATTTCATATAACTATAATAATAAGAGTTATGAACCAAGATACATAAATAACTAAAATTAAAATGCACAATAAGAAGACAAGATTTAATGTGATTCACCTAATATGGGCTACATCCACTAAGAAACACTTGCTCAGATCTTATTACAAGTAAATAAGAGTACAATCCACTCTCAAATCAGTCTTCTCACAATTACAATACACAAATATTGTTTGAAGTTGTGCTCAACAAACTCTCTCAAATTTTTACTTGAATTTACACACTCTGTTCACCTACTCAAACTGAGTTCTTCCTATGTTTTACCTACTCTATGTCTATCTATATATAATTAAATCAATAGGTAACCGACATAGTAGTTTTACAAAATAATGGGTACCAAAACCATGGTCCAAGTCAGCTCATAATGGTTCCCCATTAATCATGGGTGATGACACCACACATATACAAGTATAGATAAACCACATATCTATACTCCTGTAAAAATGGGGATCCTAAACATTTTAATGTAAAATATTTGAAACATATTATAATGTGGAAATAGGCTCCACAACATAATGAAAATGTATAAATAGGAAAGAAAAGGCATGGGGGCCAAAGTTAATGGAGTGTATTCAAATGCTCAAATAGGAAATATAATGTAAGACAAGAGCAAAAAAGGAATACATGCAACCAGCATGAACATAACATACTACTTCCTAAATATATATGTTTGTAAACAACATTAAATACATAAAATATCAAGTACATTATGAAAGGTATAAGCACAAGTATATGAATGTGTAAGTATACAAGTTCAAACATTATAATGTAAAGTTATCATACACTAATATAACCTATGTGTACCATGATCAAAGAAGCAGATGCCCCCAGTGTACTTATGACATGAGTGGAGAGAGACCCAACATATTTATGTGCATATATAATGTATCTAGGTATGCAAGTATCACACTAAAATGAAGTGTGAAACATATGCATATATAGGAAATGAATGATATGATATTACTAACATGGAGCAAATAACATATGTATAAAAAATAATACTAGGAACATGCTAAATGTTTTTTGTAATTTTTCATTTTTTTGAATGATTTTATATTTTTTGAATATATAATTTTTATTTTTTTGAATTTTTGGTATATTTTAAAAATATATATATATAGAATTATCTATCTAAGGTATGTTCATTTATAAGTTCTCTAGATATGGTATATCAAATTGGTGGTACTATAGAGGAACATGTATAGTGTAATATTTGGTAATGTAGGATATGTGATGCTTGGTGTATGTATCATAGGACTTTGTGATATTGAAGAGGTTATGGAAAAAATATAGGTTTGTGGAACCCATCATTTTATGATCTTAATTGTAATTAAAGTATCAATAATAGGGACATGTTTCGTTGATCTAGATAACTGAGTATGTTGCATAGTAGCAGATGAGGATTTTGTAAAATCCACTTTATATCTCTAATGTAATGGTCTCTCTATTATGGTTCACCTAGAAAATGGGATGTCATTTTTTTACCCTTTCATGGAGGATTAACCTTATTAAGTTTTATAATTAACTATCTTGGAAGAAACTTATCTTATTCAAGTGGATGTTCATATAAAATTTTAGGAACTATGACTAGTCTATTGTGATGAACATATTTAATACACTCATACACTATGGAAGGTAATACATGGATTTTATGTATCCAAGGTAATCCAAATAACATATTAAATTCTCATGTGTATGGTATAATTAAGAAGGTAGTGATCACGTGTGTTTGGCCAACTTATAAGGGTAAATCAATCTCACCAAGAATGTGATGTGAGCTCCCATCACTCTAACCATTTTGGTCGAAGGGTAAGAATAATCATGTGTATACCCAAAATGTGAAAGTAATGTCATGGTGAAAACATTTTCACTAGGACCATTATCAATCATAACACTATTAATAGGTTGGTGATCAAATTATGCATGAATAAATAATGATTGAAGATATGAGTCATCATCCACAATCTCAATGTCATCAAAAGTAATAAATGGTCTCTAAACCATATGAGGTATATGTCATGTATAAGTATAAATAATCCCATCTAATGGGTCCCCATAATGTGGTGGAGGAGGATGTGCATTATATGCCATTTTCACTTCTAGATTCTTCTGAGAATGATCTTGTAATAGACCACTAAACATTTGTTAGCTTTGATGGTCACTAGGTTGTGACCCTAAATAATTGGGAGGATCATCAAACGTAAGTTTTTGGTTATCAATAAGGTCTTAGATTTTATGATTCAAGGTATAACATTGGTTATTATAATTCATAGAGCCCTGGTGATAATCACAATAGTCATTGGATTCATATCCATGAGGTAGAGGTATACTCATTTCAACCTATATGAGAGAAGGGAGAGATATGAGATGATAATCTACAAGCTTCTTAACTAGTGAAGTTTGAGACTCAAGTAATCATGTAAATTGTCTCCTTGTGGAATTGGATAAGACAAGAAAATTAGGTTATTGTGTGGTAGAAAATGTTAGTCCTCACAATAATTTGTGAATATTTTAATGTGAATAATTATGAAAGTAATAATTCACTAATAGATATATTTGGTAAGAATATATTAGTTAGTTGTGATATTGTTATAAGATACAATAATTTATGAATATAGGTTTTTTGTTAGATTATGTATTCATATGGATATGGTTTAGATATTAGTGGAGATATGATCTCCATTATTATATGAATTTTTTCTTATAAAAAATTAATATCCTGATTGAATTATCAATTAAAAATAATATAAAATATTATTGTGTTCTCTGTATGGTTTGGCTCTATGATTATTTCTCTGGGTTCATCCTCACCATTATCTATATGAGTTAATTCTTTGTATTGGCTAATTCAAACACTAAAATTGGTATAAGAGTGGGCAAATGGTATGTTAAATATGTGAAAGGGTAGTTCTGCAAATCCATTGCTTGCCCTGAGTTAGGAGGCCCTCTAAGAGCTAATTTTTGAAGTTGCAAGATAGGTGTAAGTAGAATTTTATTTAGATATCTCTCAACTAAAATAATACTACATAGCATGTGCATTATTTGTTATTAGATAACCTCAATCCCTAGTCTAAGTGCATCCAACTTCTTATCCACTTTTGTTATTTTCAAAGGTGAATGTAACTAAGGAGGACAAATTTTAGAGACTTTCCATTCAACATTCATGTAATTAAGTTTTGATATGTGTGTTTCATAGCTTCACATTTATTTATTTCCATCCAAAGCCTACTTATTTTGATCCATAACTTATAGTATATAAATATTTTCTTTATCAACCTTATATATTATCACAAGGAGGTTTTTATCCAAGTTTTAGATTGAGATCTTCAAACTAAGTTGCCTTTGTTCTTTGTGGGTAGTGATCAAAACCTATAGAATATCTCTATTGGTGGAAGTGTGATTACATGGGTGGTATAATATATATATTTCATTCAAAGGTGATATTATATCATGTCATATTTATCTACTCACATTGTCATGGAGTTTCCTTGACTAGTGCTCAGGACTACATTCATGTGAAATTTTACTTGTCATTCGTTCATTTACCATTCAGCTTGGACAATGTGTAATGACTGATGATCTATTTTTTTAATCAAAATATGATATAATAGCCTTATCATATGCCTAATTTTTGATGTGTTCTACTCCTTCTACCTTACTTGCCTTGACTCGGTCTACATCGGCTATCCATTCTCCTTGTGCCATTTTCTGACCACTTTTATAATGTCCACAATTTTTGTTGTTTGATTAGTTGTTAGTTTATGTTTTGGTTGATAGTATTATTTTTTTTGTTTTTTTAAGTTATAAATATATCAATTTTCCATTATTTAGTGGTTATTTCTATAAATTGATCAAGAAACTAATCAATTTATCCTTAGTTACCAATAAAAGTGTCAAGTAGTAGGCCACATCTATAAGGTGTTATTAAAAAAATTAACGATGAGGTATGAGACTTAATCAAATATATTTTTCTCATACTCAATTTTTTGTCATTTCTCAGTCTTAATTGAGTCCTCTATTCATTATTTTTTTAGTAATTATATCTTTTTTGGATCCATGCCAACAAAATTTATATGTCATAAATGATATGGTCAAACAGATTAAGAGTCTTTTTTATGTCAATTAGATGTGTCAATTTAGTCAAGGTATAAAAAGTCAATAGTTTTTAGTCATTTTTGTGTCATCAAAAATCTTAAAAGTGCTCAAATGTGTAAGGATGCATTGTCACTTGTATGCGATATCCTAAGTCAAATGTTGAAAGTGTCAATTTTTTGGGGAGGACTCTATTCCATTCAGAATGACATACATATAGGACATTGATTATAATTTTAAAGACTTTTTATATTGAATAAATAAGTAGCTTCTCATGTTGGAAGTTGGAGGACACTAAAGGATGGAGGATTTTTACGCCTCTCATTAACCACTAATGAAGGGGCATTTTTGTTATAGTAGTGCATATTTTTTTTATTTTTAACATTTATTTGTATGTATCACAAATAATAGGTTTATTTCTTATTTTCCCACATAGTGTACTGCATAAAAAAAGTGCTTAGGAGATGCAAGAGTGAAATTTGAATAGATGGTTCCTACTTGTAGTTCTCACACTATAAAAGTTGGTGAAGTTACCTCAATGAATGGTTGATGCCAGATGGTTCATGTTTAGAGTTCCCACATTGATTCGATTGATGTGTTCTTGATAGTGAATGGTTTATGAGAGGTTGATACGTTCCTTCTCTAATTTTATTAAGTCTTGTGAAACACAAATTACCATATAAGGCCTAAAGGGGGAATGTTAATTAATGTTAGTCCTCACATTAATTTGTGAATATTATAATGTGAATAATTATGAAAGTAATAATTCACTAATAGATCTCTTTGGTTAGAATATATGAGTTATTTGTGATATAATTATGAGCTATAACAATATTATGAATATAGGTTATTTATTAGATTGTGTATTCATATGGATATGGTTGAGATATTAGTGGAGATATGATCTTCATGATTATATGAATAGTTTCCTATATGTAATATCCTTATTGAATTATCAATTAAGAATTATATAAAATATTATTATGATCTCTGTATGGTTCAACTCTATGATTATTTCTCTGGGTTCATCCTCACCATTATCTCTGTGAGTTAAGTATTTGTATTGGTTCATTGAAACACTAAGGTTATGACACTACATTAAGAGTTGTAGTTGATTCATTTTTAGGTTTTGTAGCTTCTACCTTGTAGCTTAGTTTGATATGAAACTTGGTAATGGATGTAGTCAATGTGTTGGTTGCATACTTATATTTGTTCAATGAAATAAGTTTCATTTCATGATCTCTAACAATATGGCATAAGTCATCAAAAGACTTAAACTTTTTAAAAATAATGGACTTGAGTAATGGGGAAAGCAAAATTATCTTAAAGATGTCTTGAAGTTATTTATTTTCCATTTGATTTGTCATTTTGGCCGACATCATCTTGTACCATCCTATTTTCCTATACTGAGATTTAGATTACTTATCAATGGCAAGAACTACAAAACATAACTTATACCTTTTAATTTCTATGTGATCAAGGATTGATCTATTGATATGATTCATATGTTTTAGTTCATTATTTTTATTATGCATTGCTATATAGTTATATAGAGTAATTGTTAATTCTTTTATTATTATATTATTTTGATATCATGACTTGGATAACTATCATGTGTTTACTTATCTATGATGCAAGTACAACCCTTAGCATGAAAGATAACATCATCAAAAAGGAGGATCTAGATATGAATTATGATCAATAGAGAGAATCCCATAAGAGCAACATGTAATGTTGATATAAATACCTATACCTTCATTTGTATTCACGTAAATTTGATGACTTAGTTTGATGATTTATAAACTATTCTTAACATTAATTTGTGATATGTTTTAGACTATAAATATAAATGCATTGTTTAAGGACTTCAAGGATCCTTACCATGTTTGAGTTTTTAGGTGGACAATCTCTTTGTTATGCTTCATTTCATTTTACAACTGTGAGATCTACATTTAATAGTCCCTGAGTCCACAACCCAATGGTTATCAATAGACATTATTAGTTAAATGACTATGATATTTAGATAAAAATATTGTTGAATTTATTGCATATCATGTTTTATTAAGTCAAGCCTTCATGTCATCATTTTAGCACTTTGCCTATAAGGTAGATGCTAATTCATGATTGGTACATAGTAAAGTGTCAAGCCCACCTGTTATAGATTGCTTAAGTCTACTTAACTTTTGTACTATGTAGGTCTCATGATAATGATAAATCATAAATTTTAAATAACCTCTTAAACAAGTTGGACTTAATGTTAATAAGGAATTTATAAATGAAAGTTTGAATAGAAGTGTGAAATGAAGTTATTCATGATGTGGCTTCACCTTTAATAGAAGCATGGGAAATCGGGGTTAATATTTAATATTCTTCCACCAAAAGTTTTTAATATTAACCTCTTTATTTAACCAAGAATATGTCTCAAAGTTTTAAAAAATAAATTTGAAAAAATTAGAAGAGCACTTATTATTACCCACATGGATTGGTAGAGGAATGGTCTCCCATTGCCCACATTTAGTGGTAGAGGAATGGTCTCCCATTAAAACTTTTACATCATTAATTCTTCCACCAACCACATTGACTATGGAAGAAATGAGTTTTAAAACTGAAATGGTCTTTCTATAATTCCCCCACTACGTCCCATTTTGGGGATTCAAGGATGCATTTATTAAAAGGAGGTTAGCTGCATAGGGGAAGTGCTTTAGGATTTTATTTATGGGCATATTGGGCATAAATAGAGGAATTAAATGTTTATTAAAATAATTTTAGGATATGGAGATATTAATACATCATTTTCCATTACCAAAGAAAGATGCATTCTGAGAGAGAGGAAGTTAGAAATGAGTAGGACATCAGGGCAGTTGTAGGGAGATGTTTTCTCTCTTCAAATTTCATTATGAATAGCTAGAAAGAGAATTCAAAATAACTGCACCATGAGATTATGTAAGTACAAATTTCATTCCATATAAAAGTCTTAAATTTGTATAATTTGACCCAGGTGTGGTCTTCTCATTAAATTATGAATCAAATCTAATTTATAAGTTTGAAAGGAGTTCTTATTCTAAAATTCACTGCAAGAAAATCTATGTATCCCTCATGGAATTAGAGTTTCCAATGCACAATGAATAAATTAATTAGAGAACATAAAAATTTGAACCATAATTAAATCTAGAATAATTTGACTAAAACACACATAAAATCCTTGATTAGAGGCTGCATAGGATCTGTAAGTAGAGTATGACAAGTTTAAATACATCATCATTTCATTTTTTTAGTCCAACATAGTTGGTTATACAATTAGATAGAAAATTAAATATCCTATCTCCTATGTTTTAATCTAGTTCATTTGGTTACACACTTAGCACACAAAATTAAATTATCTATTTTATCTATTCAAAACCAACATGACTGATCATACATTTAACCAGCTACTCTTGACCATTTTTCTCTCACTAGATAGTAAACTCATCAAAAGTGATCTTCATATGTCTATATAACAAGATTTTCTATTTAAAATAGATCTTACATGGAATTTCAATAGAATTTTAGTATTAATATAAACCAAGATGCCATGGAAACATACAATTTGAATAGCATCATTAATTTATACAATATGATTAAATTATGTTTCAAAAAATTAATGAAGATGCATATAACATAGCTTCAAAAATACTTTTGTTGTTATTAAATGAGACAAAATATGGAAAAAAAATTATGGGTTTCATTCCCCTCTTCCTTAGCTTTGAAACACATTTAGGAAGACTTTATTTAGTTAAATAACGAGGAATAGAATAAATTTCAAAACTCTAAATTTAGTTTTACGTATAGATGTATGAATATTTTAAAGACATTATTAAAATAATAAGTTTTTAATATTTTAATTTATTAATCATTTCATTAAATTAATTGGGCCTAAAAAATAAATATAGTGGATGAGACATACTTTTGAATATTCTTCTTATCCTAATATTGAATCTCAATAGTATCTTGGTTTCTCAAAGGATTTAAACTCTTGGGATGAATCTCAATGAATACATATATTATGACCAGAATATGAATAAGAATGTTATTATAAATATTGTGTTCAAAATGTCTACGGTAATATAAATAAAATTATATGTTTGACTTAGAAGGAAGAAATTTATTTTGTAAAATAATCAAGGAAGAGACATGAAATATGATGAGACAAACAAGAAAGAGAATAGAAAAGGATTTAGAAGTAGTAAACACAAGTGAAAGTGATGCAAAATAGAATAATTAAGAGTAAAGGAAATGATGAAGATAAGAACAAGGTGATAATATGAATGGTAATAAAATGATATAGATAATTCAACATATAGCGAATGTTATGACAAACATAGAAGTAATGGGATTGAAATAATCAAAACCATAACCTACAACTAGTAATGAAAATTTATGCTTGTGAGTAAGGTCACTAGAATTCTAGTTGGTAGTTACGTCATGCTTTGGTTAATAGAAAAATTGGAAAACAAAAATTGGATACATTTTACACTAAATAATATGATTGATAAATTGGCTAACTTCAATACCTTATTGACAATAAGATGGATACATAGACTCAAATCAAGTCTTTAAACTCTGAGATAATAAAGTTAAGAGTTACAAGGATAAAGTAAAAATGGGATAAGTAAGACTCGATAACATGAAAGTGACATTGACATATAGGTAGCATTGGATACTTAATGGGTAAGGTTGATAGATATGATAATGAAAAGTATTAAGTAGATACAAAAGATTGAACCTTTATAAGATAATGAAGAAGTAGAATCATGAGTAAAAAAAATAATGGAATCTTGTGGTATGGTTGCAAAGTTTCAACAATGAAATTATATTTATCATAGGGAAAACCTATGGTTTAATTAATGTTTCATCATGTAATATTAAATGTTTAAATCATCTTAATTAATAATATCTAGATGTGACTCATATCATAATAAGTGTCTCATTATCAAGAGACTTATCATACATGGAATACTTTTCATTGGAACTAGGTCTAGGAGAAACTCCTAGACTAACATGTTTTATTTAAAACACCTTTATCTTGTGAATTATCTCAAGAGATTAGTTAACATATTTATAAGTTGTCATGTATATTTTTATATTCTAAAAATAAACCCATTAATTAGTCCATAGATGATTTTTCATTCAAAATACCCGACTAGTTTATGATCCTTTATGGATGTATCATTTAAGTTGTGAAGATTTAGATAAAACTTGACTAATAAAATTTTTGCACTGAAGTGTATTTCATATAGAAACATATATTTTTGGATAAATATGATTATTGACTCTCTCTCTACTCTATATCAGATAAAAACTAGGACTATGAGTATAAAGGGACTTTATGAATCAAGATTTAGATTTGAGTAGGAATTTACTCTAGCTTGATTGATTATCAAAGTATATCAGGAAATGAGATCTTGCCTTATAAATGAATCATTAATATTATCTATGGGAAATAATATCTTATAATTAGAGGATAAATTATTTTGGGCTATCACATCCTCTTATTAACCATTGAATTATGTCATTACTAAAGTCATTGTCTAAAGAATTTTAGGATGTCAAATTACCCACATGTAGGTAAAGCTAGTTACTATATAAAATAATAGGTCAACCAAATACTATGTAAAATAGTAGGTCAACTAAGTTACTATGTCGAATAGTAGGTCAATTAGTTATTATGTGGAATAGTAGGTCAAACTAGGTACTATGTGCAATAGTGGGTCAACCAGTTACTATGTAGACTAGTATCTCAAACTAGTTATTGTATGGAATAGTAGGTCAATCACTTATTATGTGGAATAGTAGGTCAAACTAGTTACTATAAGAAGTGGTATATTAAACTATTATTATCATTTGTGATTCTCTCTACCTATTGATCATCTATATTTAGAACCTTCATGGAAGGGAAGGTCCACTCTTAGAGGATGAGAGAGTGTGGGGGATCTGAAAGGCTCTATGGTTGGAGGAAAATCCATCCAATGATATTCTCCCACTTTTGATTCTTTTATGGTCTTTAATAAAAATTATGGACTACAAATCTTTGGAATATTTCTTTTTGAAGATTTTATCGTATGATCAATGTGTAATTATACTAAATATTTTATTATTTATGGAAGCACTAAAATTATGTTTTAACATTAATGATGTAATCAATTATAACTTATTATTTTTAGATTTCTCTACTTTGGTATCATTGCATTGTACTTGAAAATATGTATCCATAGTTGTATTGTTCTCATGATTACTTTAATTACTAGATATGAAAAGCAAATTTATGTTATGAAGCTATCAATGGATTGCTAGATCAAAATGAAGGTATTATGTCCTTTGGTTTTAATAATTTGAATGGATTTGATTCTAAAGTTTGGTTACAATGATGAAAAAATAGTATGGCTGATTGAGAAACTATTATATGGTGAAAGTTAATTTATGACAAACATTTTATGAAACTATTTAATGGGATTAGTAAGAAACCTTCTTGGATAGTATATATATTTATTTATAAGTAAAATAAATCCAATACATTTTTCTAGTACCTGACTAGGGGGTTCTTACATTGTGGCATCAAAGTTCTAAGTTCAACACTCAGCCTAATATGCTCATTCACGAGTCCATGAAATATAGTGTTGAGGAAACATATTTTTAAAGTATAACTTAATGAGGTTTAAACCTAGATTGATCTTAGTTTAAATGTCTAAGTTTTATATGAGGGACTAAGAGTTCCAAGGTATTATATATAGGGTTTCTATTGATAATAAAAATTATTCTATCAATTAATCAACCCTTTTGCCTATCATAAGGGTTAAATTGGAATCATACCAATATAATGGTAAGGTTACAAAAGCTTAAATCCAATCCTAAAGATGCCAGAGGTTTTTAAAATCTTCTGAAAAATAACAAATAGGTTATTGAATATAACATACTCCATTATAATTTAGAAATCTACTTATCAAATAATGAATCAGTTCAAATATGAATATATAATTTATCCCATCTGACAAAAAAATCCTATGAATAAGATAATCTCTTGAAAAAAAAATCTGATTCAATAATATAATATATTCTCAAAGTAATATCTTGATTTATTGTAATAACTTCTGAATAACACCAAGATAATAAATAAAGAAGTAAAAATGTAAAATGAATATACCAAAGTAAATCAATTTATAAACATATCTTCAATAAATCAAGTAACACATACATGACTCAACAATCAAAAAACAACAACCAATTAAACAAACTAATTAAGAAAGCTTAAAATAATCTAATCTAAATGAATCTATAACTTAAATATATTAAGAAACTAAACTAACTAAAAAAAAAGAAAATCAAGAATAAATAGTAAATTAAATACAAATTATATTAAAATTAAATAAAATAGAAAATAAATTAGATCAATTAGATATTAAACTAAAATCATATTTCAACTAAATTAGAAGTTAAAATCAAAATAAAATACAATATAAATAAAACATGTGAGTCTCAACAAAGAGAGTCATCTTAGAAAGATAGATCAATTTTATTTGAGAAACTAACATCTTATTTACAAAATATCTTGAAAAGATAACTTTTACAATCAATTAGATCAATGAAATATTTTAAATAATAAATTTGTCATCATTATTCAGGTTAAAAACTTAGATTTTACACATAAGATTGAAAGAGACAATCATCAAAAGATATTAAACTTGATAAACTTCAAATATTCTGTTATAAATGATAATATAAAACTAGTTATATCTACATTGCTTAAGTAATATACTCAACCATCAAAGAAAGTATCATTGGTCTATTAATAGAAGTCATGCTATCTCAGAGAAATTACATAGAAGAGAGAGATAAATGATTGACTTTATAATGTATAAGTCTTCAATACCTATGTTGTTCCTCCTCTTCAAATAAATTTTTGATCTCTTATTATACTTTAAAATTGGTTGAAAATAAGTTGTAACTAACTTTAATTACTTGTTAATTTAAATAAACTTTTAAAAGTTAATTAATATTGACAATTATTAGTTAAAGTTTATTTAAGATTTAAAATTCTTAAGAGATCAATTATTTGAACATAGATCAGGTAATTTCTAATAGGTGAGTATCCTTTGATCAGATAATAATAATTAAAAATACCTATTTTAATAAATAATAGAATAACTCAAAGTTAAATGATATCTTTATCTATATTAATTCTATAATGCATATAATTAAAATTATTTAGGCAAATTATATATATTAAAATTTAAAAATCTGTTACACTTCCAAAATATTATAACCAAAATGTCAAAATCTAAAATGTACTTGTCTTATTAACTTAAAGTTCAATTTTAAAATAAAAATATATATTTTTGATGATCAAGAATCATCAAAATTAGATATAAATTCAATCACAAGTTCACCTCTTTCATTAAAATATTCATTATATTCCATTTTAATTATAGAAAAATAGACCAATTTCATTCCTAAATGACTTTTAAAATCATCTATTTTCAGTTTAACTTGCTTCATAAATCTGATTTTTGTTGAAGTATTTGATTCATTTTGACTGTTTGAACACTTCTTTGAAGTGGTTGAATGTATGACAAAAAGTGACTTTTCCAAACTGAGATTCTTGCAACCTAAAATAGAAATTTTTTGAGGTGGTGTAGGCTCACTAAGATAAGAAGGCAAGGTAAGATTCATAAAATTCTTTGCATAGGCTATCTCATTGGCTAGCTATGTTGGTTCATTAACATCATTGACTCTTTTTTGGCTGGGTGACATAATAGATAGTTGGTTTGGATTATTATACATCTGATGGGAAGATCTACTATGAAAATGAGATCTAGCTCCAAATCTATGGCCATGAAAACATTTATTACCCCTATAATTTTTAGGATTAAAGGGTAGATTATTTAACACATTCTAAAATTCAAGGTGAGTGGTATCAAAATATATAGACATTATGGCTCCTCTACTAGCATATCTAAGATCAAATCATATAGCCCTAAAACCCCATCTAGAAAATTGTTAATTTGATGCCTCTTAATTCATACTACTAGAATTTTGATTGCTTCTCCTACTTCTATTATCATTATCCATGTTTGAATCTGGTTGGTCCCAATCTGACATCCTATATATAGTTTAAAATATATTTAAAAACTAATTTTTATGTGACTTAGTATCAAAATAATGAATATACCATCTATAAAACTAAAATAACAACTGTATTTTAATATAGCAAACCTCTAGTCACTTATAAATTTTTTATCTATTAATAAAATAATCATTCAACTAATTCTACTGACTAAAATTGAATTATTCTAACTGTGTCATATATCATCATAATATTCTAATTTGAAACCCTAAGAATAAAATTATATTCTCATAATTTTATTTTTAAGATATTCTACCATATTTTCTTGCATTCTATTCTCACTGTATGAATGTCATCTCAAAATATATAATACATGTAACATTCTCAAAGTGTAAACTACAATTTATCAAATTGAACCAATTCAAAATCACTAAAAGAAATATTTCTACAAAAGTTTCATTCATGATATTATAAATTACATGTATTTTTCAAAACTCTAAAAAATTAATACCAATAATAATCATTCAATATTATAGTTTTTGATAGGGTTGTTCTTTTTTTAGAACATCATTTTGAAACACTAGAAAACAATTTATCACAATTTTCCTTAAACTATCAATCACTTTCATTATTTTCCAATTTCTGATTTCAAAAATGAAAACCCAAGAAAATAACCATCTGAGTTTAGAAAATCATAAATTGCATGCAAATAATTTTAAATATCAAAACTGTTTGACACAATTTCTTCACAAATTCTCAGAAACACTTTCTAACCATCATATTTCCATAAAAATGACTATTTTGAGCTTAAAATTAAACCAACATACATTTATGTAATCATAATTCATCATAAAAACTCAAATGCCTAAAGTCTCAACTGTAAAAAATTAATTGATAAAACTAAAAATTATATTTTCACAAAAAAATTCAATTATTCATTTTTAGAATACCATGCTAAACTAAAAAAAAATTAATATTTCTCAATTTTAACTTCAAAAACAAAGATGAACATATTTATATTAAAAAAAAAGCCACTATCATCATTATCCCATACCACATAAAGTGATGTGAAAACCAAAAAAATGATTTTCCAAGAAAACTAACTCTTCAAGATCTTTCAACTTTCCTTATTCAAAAACTCATGCATACCAAAAGATTTAAGACACAATTTATCTCCATGCAAACTTTATCAAAAACCATGCAGACCCAAAAAACATTATTTTATCTCCATGAAAATTAGTCACAATAAAATAACCATAATTATCTTCTTCATTTCTATCCATTTTTATAAATGGCATACCTATCTACGCTTACCTGCAACCTCCCATCTATAACTTCCAAGTTATCTGACAAAGTGTCACTTCTACATGTGAGATTTGAAAAATGACCAACTAAATGAAAAATAAGCTATTTTTAACTAAAAACCCACGTATTAACTGCATGTGCCTATGTGTACACATGCTATTGGTCTCTCAAATCAAGATATTTAATTTAACTGAGTGTTAATTCATTTAGTAACGATTTTAAATTTATCTATGACCAAATTGCTTAATAAACATTAATTAACTCATGTAATTATAAGCATGTACCATTTACAATCAATTCGTTAGACCACCTATTAATCTTGCCAAGATATTGAATCATCGAATTTGATTCGCATTAAACCAATTGCCAACTAGACTGATAAACTTGTCACTTTAATGTTTGAATCATTAGATGAAATGAACTTCATAATTTATCTAATGTCACACATAGTTTTATTTTCAACCAACCTTTGAAATAAAATAATTACCTTATGCCCAATTCAAACCTTCATGCCTCAAGATTGAATATATAGGTTTAATTCAATTTAACCTTTGAAAACACCCATCACCATTTTAGAGCCTTTGATAGATCCACCATATTTGATGAATATTTACCATAGGATAGTGTATAGATTTAGAAACTTAGGACCAATTAGGATAATTAATAATCCTCAAGAAATAACTTAGGTTTCAATGTTATAAACCAAACTTCATTTATGGAAAACATCATATAATGTCACTATTCTTACTTGCCATCAACATGATAAAGCCTTATGCATACTTGTAATTAAATTTCAAATGAACTAAATGAAAAAAAATTATAAAAAATCCATAAAATACCTTCAATTTAAATCTTTAGAACATTTTTTTTTCAAACTGAAAATATTGTCATAAATACTCCAATTGAATTTAATTTGATCAATTCTGTCAACTGAACCCTTATGACTAAAAACAAATATTGAAAATGATAATATATATGCAAATTTTATTCATTCAACCATAAATGCTTTTTGAAACTACTATAATATAGATATTAATCTATGAATAAATCATTACATAAATCACTATAAACATACATATTCATAATATTACTAATTAACTTAGGTCTCTGACCGTAGTTTTAGATTTTATGACTAGGTCATCACTATGGTAGATAGGAGTATGAACTTTCAAAAAAATTATGAGTGTGAAAAATAGGCATAACACTAGCAACTTTTCTAATTAGTTTTGAATAATAAAATTAAGTAGCAATTAAATTTCTTATTGTAAGAAATATAATCTTAAGAGTGTGATCCAGGTAAATCTTTTATCAAGAAGCTATGCACGAACCCTTTTATAATGATTTATAATAAAATATAATTTTTTTGGTTAGCATTGAATGAAAAAATGGAATGATATAATAAGAAAGTTTGGGTTAGATGCATAACATAATATAAATGTCTTAAATACAATATCTAAAAATAAAGTATTAATTCAACAACTAATTATAACTGAGCATATATTATTCATGTATAAAGTAAAATGAGTTTATAAAAAATAATATCTTAAAAATAATTGATACTTATAGTTGAAATGTAACATCTTTGCATTCTTCTTCTATAACATAAAAAATTCATCCACTTGAAACACTTATTGATCTTTCAAAAGTAAAAGGCAAATAACAACAAGAAGCAAACAAACAAATAAACAAATAAAATAAAAAGTATAACATGACAAAAAAGAAAATAAAGTAACAAAACCAAAAATAAAATAAAATGAAACAAATAAATCTGAAAGGAAGCTAATTATGAAATAATTTTAAATGATGGTCATAAAATGAATAATGTAACCAATTCCTATTAATATCTTTTAAATGAAAAGCATTATTTCTAAGTACAATTGCAACTCGATAAGGATCAAGCCATAATGAATCAAATTTATGATGTTTACCAGAAACTTCATGAGCTTTATCCCATATAAAATTAGATCATCAACTTTAAATTTTTTATTAAAAATTTTCATATCAATTTTTTTTTTAAATTTTTGTTTAGTCCTTTCTAATTTTTATAATGTTGTTGTTTTTTATTCATCAAGAGCTATTAGATCATGTAATTTTTTTTCAATCAAATTAGTTTCTTTAGAAACATATTGTAGAATAGTTCTAGTTGAAGAAATATAAAGTTTTATTGATAAGGTGGCTTCAAATCCATGTGCCAACATGAAAGGTAAATAACCAGTTTCCACCTTGACAATAGTTCTATCAACCCATAAAGCTTTAAAAAATTTAAGATGCCAATTTCATTTATTTTCACAAACTAATTTCTTCATGATTGAAATTAGATTTTTATTTGTTGACTCAACTTGACCATTACCTTGAGGGTAATATTTAGATGAATGACTAGATATAATAGAATATTTTATTTAAAATTCTAGAAAACATTTGAAATATACTTAGGTCTATTATCAAAAATGATTTCATAAAGAACTCTAAATTTGAAAAAAAATTGATTTGGAAAAAAAAATTACTTCATTTGTTACAAAACTTATAAGTGTTTTGGCCTCAAGCCATTTAGTAAAATAATCTATTCCAATTAAGATATATCTATGACCAGTTGATGAAGAAGGATGTATATCTAAAATAAAGTCAATACCTCATTTCATAAATATTTTTTCAAGTATAATATAATTCAAATACATTACAGATAACTTATTTATGCCAACAAATAATTAGAATGGCATACAAGAATGAACTAACTTATAAGCATCTTAAAATAATATGGGTCAATAATAACCTACTCATAAAATCTTATAAGTAGTGATTTCTGTAGCATAATATTCACCACAATTTCCTTCATGACAACCTCTAATAATATTTTGGATTTGTCATGTGTATAGCATCTTAGTAAAACACCATCTCTATTTTGTTAAAATTAAAAAAAATAATAATAAATATAAATTTAAGGCACTTAAGTGTAAAGAATATCTTTACTTCTTATCAAAATTATTAGGACATGCTTGATTTTGAAAATAAAAGACTAAGTCATGATACTAATAATCTTCGAAAAGCATACAATTCTATTCATTCATTTCAAGACCAAATTTGAAATTTTTAGAAAAATGAAAAAAATTCATGGTCTTTAAATGAAGTTTTGATTTTAAATTATTATCAACTGACAAGACCAAAACATTAATAATTAAAAAAGTATTTTTAGCTAAATATTTTGCCATCTGATTACCTTTAATTATCTTTAAAGTTTCAAATTCAAGATCAAACTCTTAAATTTGTAATATCTATTTTGTAATCCTTCCTTGAATGGTTGGTTGTTTCAAAAGATAAGATAAAACAAGTACTTTAAATTGCACTATAACTTTGTTTTCCATCAATAAATAACAAAATTTGATCAAAAAGGGAACTCATGAGAAAATAAATTTCTCAATAAGAGGGTATCTAGTTTTAGCATCTTTTAAAACTTGACTCATATAACCAATTATTTTTTCATCATTATTTTCAAACTCTTAAGTGATAACAACTTCAATTGTTTTTTCAGTAGCATTAACATAAAGAATGAATGTTTTCTTTAAATCTAGTTTAAAAAGTACTAGAGCACTTACAATGGCATCTTTAACATTATTAAATGTCAAATCAACACCTTTATCCCAAGTATAATATTTATCTTTCTTGAGTAGTAATTACAAAAGATTAGACTTATCAACAAAATCTGACATGAATTTCTTAACAAAATTAATTTTACCAAAAAAAGGTCATAAACTAGATTGATCTTTAGGAAGAGGTAATTTTTTAATGGATTTAATACATTCATGATCTATAGAAATGTCATCTTTATAAATGATATGTCCTAATAATTTACCTTTGATAACACTAAAAATTAATTTCTTTAGATTTAAAGAAATATTGTACTTTTTATATCTTGTGAAAATTTCACAAAGACGATCTAAATAATTTTTACATCTTTTTGAATGAACAATGAGATCATCAAAATAAAACTAAATAAAAATGCTAATTAAGTTATCAAATGCAACATGCATAGCTCTTTAAAAAGTAAATCATGCATTCATTAATCAAAATGGCATTATATTATAAGCAAAAGTCCCTCTATAAGTAGTAGAAGTTGTTTTATGTCTATATTCAGGATTTACAAAAATATGATTATAACTAGAAAATTTATCTAATAATGAGATCATTTTTGACCCTGTAAGTTATTGTAAAATCTAATCTATACTTGGTAGAATAAAATTATCTTTAATTCTATCCTTATTTAAGTCTTTGAAATCAACACATAATCTAGTATCACTATTTTTATTTCTAATTGGCACTAAATTAGCTACCCATTCAAAATATTTTATAAGAAAAATGATACCAGCATCAATCATTTTATCTAGCTCTTTGTCAATGGTCTCCTCTAACAAAGTGCTAATTCTTCATATTTTCTATTTTACAAGTTTAATACCAGGTTTTATAAGTATATCATGTTTAATAATATCAATATTATAACTTTTAATATCTTTGTATGACCAAGCAAACACATCAATAAATTTTTTGAATAATTTAGTAAATTTTATCTTCTCACTTGTAGTAACTTGAATTCCTAAATACACATATTTAAGATCCTCTTGTATGCCTAAGTTGATAGGAATAGTTTCACCTATAATTCTCATGTAAGGTTCTTCTGTTTTAAAAATTTTAAACTGATCATTAAGTGTAAACATAGATTTCAAACTTACTAAACCAACAAATAATTTATTAGTACTTAATTGTAGATAATGTTCACAATTTAATACATAATCATCATGATTAAAATAGTTACCTTTAATTAATGAATCTATGTGTTCATCAAAACTAAAAGCAAGCCAACTATCATTCAAATCTAGAATTTTGGGTCAAAAAATTTTAGAAAAAGAGAAATATGTGATTGGTTCACTCTCACTTAGAGTTGAATAGATGCAAAAATAACTAGCTTATCATCTCTATTGTTATATTCTATAAGTATGTGAGTGATATTGAAAGCCTCAAAATTTTCAAATAAAGAATAAACTTTTTGAATATAATGATGTAGATGAGTTTGATTAGTTTTGTAAGTATTTTGAACTTGCCTAACAACTTATTCAAAATCTTCAAAGACTTCTAAAATGTTTAATATTAAGTTTAATTACTTTATTTAAACTTAAATATAATGTCTCAAATTCTACAATATTATTGGTTCTTTCAAATGATAATTTGTAAGCATAATGGAATACTTATCAACATGAGAGATTAAATAAATTCCAACACCACTTTCTTGTTGAGAACAAGTTCCATCAAAATATAATGACTATAAAATATTTTTCTCAAATAAATTTTTATTTTCATTTTTTGGTTCATCCAAATTCATCAATTCATAAGTTTCAATTCCTGTCTTAACATAAGCAAAAGTGGAAGAAGTGGATGATTCTATAGGTGTACTAGACCAATCGTCACTTTTTATAAAAGCAATCTTATTACTAATGGTAACCCGTATAATATCTTTTCTAACAAAAACATCTGTTACTTTTGAACAATCTCTTCTTAATAACATATCATAATTACTAAGAATGTCTAAAATTTGGATATTGGTCATACATCAAATTATTTTATCTTGAGTAATTCTAATGACTATATCCCAAAACTTATCACATCTTTTAGTTTGTCTTGAATCAAATCCAGTAAGCTTCTTATTATTAGTTTCATAAGAAATGCCTAATTAATCTGTAATAAATTTGAGTGTTATATTCTTTGAAGTACCCATATCTAAGATATAATTATGAATTGCCTTATAAGAAATTTTGACTGAAACATAAAAATAAGGTAAATAATCTATAGGAGAATTATAACTTTGAGAAAAAAAAATAAATGATTTTTTATTAGTATCTTCTTCTTGTAATCCTACATCATTTTTAGGATTCTTAATAGCTTCATTAATTTTATCAAGCTGTAATGGAAGGTTATTTGCTTGCAATAATGAAAATTTTACTTTAATTATAGATAAATCATCAATTATATTATAAGATTTAGCATCAGATTGTCAAAAAAAATTAAACTTATAAGGTTGGTATTGAGTATTATTATAACCAGTTGATAAATAAATTTTTTGAGAAGAATTATTAGATGAATTACTTAAAAAATTATTCTAAGTTCATTTACCTTTATATTTATAAGATGAATCATTATTTTTCATATTATTATTTTGAGAAGAATTATAATCTTTATTTATAACATTAACAACATAAGTACCTTCATTTTCTAATGGATTATCAAGAACATAGATGTTTATATTATCTGCTAGATCAATAAATACACTATCTTTCTTCTGAATATATTTTTTAAATTAATGAACAATAATACATGAATCTATATCATGACCCAATACACACACATTAAAATAATGAGAAACCTCTTTATTTTTAATTTCAATAATACTTCTATTAGATGAAGAAGGATTATCATTCAATTATCTTTTAACAACAATCAACTCATTTCTTAGATTTTGAATGGATTTTTAAAAATTTACATTATTTGAATTTAGACTTGTAGAAGACTTATCTTTAAAACCCAATACATTTAAGTTTCTTTTTATACTCAATATAGAATGTTATAGTTCCATCATATTATGTAATGTCTATATCCTCTAAAGCCATTTTATACTTTAAATGTAAAGCACTACAAAGTAAAGTCTAGATAATTTATTAGAAGGTCTAAGATCATGAGGAATATGATACAACTTAATAAATCTAGTAATGAAATGATATACAGTTTAACCTAGATCAAGAGAAAAATTTACAAGATCATTGCCTAGATCTAGATATTTTTTAACTTTTTTAAAGGATAATTCTAACCAATATTTAATATTTTATCAAGTGTTGATAGCTTTAGCAGGTAAATTAATAAAAGCTTGATAAAATTTCCCTTCAAGTGTTTGATAAAAAAATCTTAAACAAATATTTTCACTTATTATATTAAGAATAACACAAACTAATTTAAATACATCTAAATGACCTCTCAAGATTCCCTAGAAGCTCTAAATTTTTTTGGTATATTTAATCCTTTAAGAGAAGGTAACTTACCTAGATGATTTTTAATATTAAGTGGATTTTTATAAATCCATGGATTTAAAACCATTTGCTATTCTGTTTCAGCTTTAGAACCAACTTCATCTTCAATGAGATCATTTTAATCTCTATTGTTTTGTAAACCTTAAATCATATCATGTATCCTCTATTCTACTTGATATCTTATTGGAAGTTTTAGAAGTCTTTTCTACCTAAATTGGTTAATTTTATTGAACATGATTAGATTGATTTAATTTTAGATTTATATCAATAGGTTCAAAGGGCATAACCAAATCATCAAATAGATGAGAATCAAAAAGGAAATGAGTTCTAGGTTTAGGATTAACAGTGAAAAATCTAACTCTTTATTCTTGAATTCATCTAATAATATCTAAAATATTTTATTGAGTTTCATAAGTAAGATTAAAATACCAATCTATCTCAAATTTTATAATTTTTTATTCTTTATTTATGACTTTTATGACATGATGAAGATTATGAGGGTGATTATACTATACATAATGAGTGAAATTAAAAGAAACATTAATTTGATCATCAAAAATATCAATTTTTGGTTGGATAATAGGAGGCTATCTTCCAAGTACCATGAGCAAGAAGAAAATATAGATTCAAAGAAATAATATTTTTGAAATCTATCCGCAATGAAGTTGCCAAATTTATTGATGATAAAAATTGTTACATCAACTAATTAACCCTTTTACATATCGTAAAGGTTAAACTAGAATTGTATCATTCTAATGATAAGGTTTTAAAGTTTCAAATACAATCCTAAAGATGCAAGGGGTTTTTAAACTATTTTGAGAACTAATAAATAGGATATTGAATATAACATACTCCATTATAACTCAGAAATTCACTTATCAAATAATGAATTGGTTTAGATATGAATATTTAATCTATCCTATCCAATAGATAAATCTTATGAACAAGAAAATCTCTTAAAAGAAAGAAACTTGATTCAATAATATAATATATTCTCAAAGTAATATCTTGTTTTATTGTAATAACTTCTGAATAACACCAAGATAATAAACAAAAAAATACAAATATAAAATGAAGATAATAAAATAAATAAATTTATAAATATATCTTCAATAAGGTAACTAACATCGACATAACTCAATAATCAAAGAAATAAACAACTAAACAAACTAATTAATAAAGCTTAAAATAATCTAATCTAAACTAATATAGAACTTAACTATACTAATATTGGTTTAACCCACTTCATAACTCTGATTTCTATTGGAGTATCTGATTCATCCAGCTTGTTTGAAAACTTCTTTGAAGTGGTTGGATGTATGACGAGAAGTGGATTTTCCAAATTGAGCTTTTTTAAACTTGAAATAGGTATTTTATAATGTGGTGTAGGCTCACTAGAACAAGAACGTAAGGCAAGATTCACAAAATTATTTGCATGGACTATTTCATTATCCAACTGTGTTGGTTCATTAACATCATAGACTCTTTTTTAGTTGGGTGACTAAATAGGTAGTTGGTTTGGATTATTTTGTAGCTAATAGGAAAATCTACCATGAGAATGAGATCTAGCTCCAAATCTATGACCATAAAAATTTCTATTACCCCTATGATTTTTAAGATTAAAGGGTAGATTATCTAACACATTTCAAAATTCAAGGTCAGTGACATCAAAATGGATGGATATTTTGGATCCTCTACTTACATATCTAGGGTTAAACTATTTATCCCTAAAACCCCCTCTAGAAAATTATCTATTTGGTGCCTATTGATTCATATGGCTAAAATTTTGATTCCTTCTCCAACTCCTATTATCATTATCGCTGTTTGAATCTAGTTGGTTCTAGCCTGACATCCTATGTACAATTTAAAATATATTTAAAATATGACTGAGTATCAGAATAATGAATATATCATCTATAAAATAAAAATAATAACTATATTTCAATATAAAAAACCTCTAATCACTTATAAAATTTTCAGTGATTAACAAAATAATCATTCAACTGATTCTATTAACTGAAACTAAATTATTTTGACTATGTCATATATCATCATAATAGTCTAACTTGAACCCTAATAATAAAATTATATTTTCATAATTTTATTTTCAAAATATTCTACCATATTTTCTTGCATTTTATTCTCACTATATGAATGTCATCTCAAAATTTACAATACACATAACATTCTCAAACTGTAAACTGTACAAATTTTATAAACTAAACCAATTTAAAATCACTAAAAGAAATATTTCTACAAAAAATTTGTTCATGAGATTATAAACTGCATGTATTTCTCAAAACTTTAAAAAATTAATACCAAAAAAAACCATTCAATATTATAGTTTTTGACAGGGTCATTTTTTTTAAAACATCATTTCAAAATACCAGAAAATAACTTATCACAGTTTTCCTTAAACTATCAACCACTTTTTGATTTCAAAACTGAAAACCTAAAAAAATAATTTTTTAAGTTTATAAAATCATAAATATGCATGCAAATAATTTTGAATATCAAAACTGTTTGACATAATTTCTTCACAAATTCCTAGAAACACTTTCTAACCATCATATTTCTATAAAAATGACTATTTTTAGCTCTAAATTATTGAACTAGCATGCATTTATGTAATCATAATTCACCATACAAATTTAAATGACCAAAATCTCCACTATAACAAAATAATTGATAAAACTAAAAACCCAAAAACTAAAAATCACATTTTCACAAAAATATCCATTATTCATTTTTAGAATACCATGCTACACTGACAATCTTTAGTATTTTCTAGTTTTAACTTCAAAAACTAAGATGAAACATTTTTATACCTTAAAAAAAAGCCACTATCATCATTATCCCATACCATAGAAAGCAATGTGAGAACCAAGAAAATGATTTTTTTTTAAAACTAAAGCTTCAAGATCTATCAACTTTCCTTATTCCAAAACCCATGCATGCATAAATATTTAAGACAAATAATTTATCTCCATGAAAAATTTATCAAAAACCATGTAGACCCAAAAAACATTGTTTTATCTCTATGCAAATCAGTCACAGTGAAATAACCATAATTATCTTCTTCATATCTATCCATTTTAATAAATGGCGTCCCTTTCTATGCTTTCCTACAACCTCATGTCTGAAACTTCTAAGTTACGTAGGAGAGTATCACTTCGACATGTGATTTTTTCAAAATGACGAACCAAATGAAAAACAAGCTATTTTTAACCAAAAACCCATGTATTAACTACCTATGCCTATGTGCACACATGTTATTAGTATCTCAAATCGAGATAATCAATTTAAATGAATGCTAATTAATTTAGTAATGCTTTCAAATTTAGATATAACCAAATTTATTACTAATCACCAAATAACTCACGTAATCATAGGCATGTAACATTTGTATTCAATTCATTATATTTCCCTTTGATCTTACCAAGACATCGAAGCATCCAACTTGCTTCACATTAAACCAATTGCCAACTAGACTGACAAACCTACCACCTTAGCAATTGAGTCATTAAATGAAATGAACTTTATAATTTATCTAAAGTCAAACATATCTTTATTTCCAACCAACCTTTGAAATAAAATAATTACCTTATGCCCAATTCAAGCTTTTGTGCCTTGAGATTGAATATATATGTTTAATTCAATTTAAATTTTGAAAACACCCATGACCATTTGAGAGCCTTTGATAGGTCTACCACCTTTGATGAATATTTACCATAGGATAGAGTATATATTTAGATACTTAGGACCACTTAGGATAATTAATAATCCTAAAAAATAGTTTAGGTTTCAATGTTATAAACTAAATTCCATTTATGACAAACATTATATAATGCCACTATTCTTACTTGCCATCAACATGATAAAGCCTTATACATACTTGTAATTAAATTTCAAATTAAATAAATTAAAAATTGTATGAAAAATCCATAAAATGCTTTCCATTTAAAATTTTATAACATTTTCTTTGTCAAATTGAAAACACTACCATAAATACTCCAATTGAATGTAATTTGATCAATTCTATCAACTGAACCCTCATGGTTAAAAACAAACATTAACAATGATAATATATATGCAAATTTTATTCATTCAACCATAAATTCTTTTCAAAACCACTATAATATAGATACAAATTCATCAACAAATTATTACCCAAATCATTCAATTAAAAACATGCATATTCATAATATTACTAATTGACTTAGGTCCCTGACTACAGTTTTAAGTTTTATGACTAGGTCATCACTATGGTAGATAGGGGTATGGACTTTCAAAAAATTATAGGGGTATGAAAAATAGGAATAATAGTTTCCACTTGATACTTATCAACGTACATACGAGCATTTTAAGTATTGTTTTTACTTTGAGAAATGGATTGGTGGTACCATGTGGATGACCATGTTTGGAAATCTCATATGGGTCACTTCATTTTTTACTATCATGGTGGTGAATAGCTTTTGTCTCATTTTTGTAGTGAGATGTCTTTTTTTTTGTAAACCACATGATGTAGATACTATCCATTAGAGTTTTACATTGATGATGGTTGGAGAGTAAATTCTAGTCTTTCTGACATCTTGGTACCAAGTAGGTGTGATCATGGACACAATTAAAGTGATAATTGTGTTAGAGTGGCATTATTACTTCTTTGTATCATGTTTACTTGATAGTCAAGGTATAGAGATATAGTTTGGATGTGGATGCACAATTATTGTGGTCAACAACCCCTTAGAGGTTATGATTTTATTTCCTTAGAGTATATGTCTAGAGATTATATTGACATCGAATCAACTATGGTTCAAATCTGACCTTATTAATAAGGACCCTTGAGAGGAATGTGATTTGCTTTCCTCATTACTTCTTACTTTTTAGCAACCCAAGTTGCATCCTACTGAAGTAGATCACTCATATCTCCTTCAACCTCAACTAAAATTGAATTGTTCTATAGGTTTTAGGATACCTATAACTTAGACCAAACCTCTAGATTATGATTCTAGCTCCCCTAATGTATCAACTTTAGACATTTTACGAAAACCTAATTTGATTTGGGGGTGAAAAGAGTTATAAAGATAACTAAAATGGAAATTTATTACTAATGATGGTGATGCACCTAAATGACTTATTCATCCACTCAATTTTGTACTTCTACAACACTAATGAACTAGAAATGGACTAAAATACTATCTTCAAGGCTTCTTATGCAATAGTGTTTTACATGGAGGTCTTGATGAATGACTATAGCTTAGAGGTAAATGGAGAGAGGTCTGATTTGAGAAACTTTCAACTTAGTTATACTATAAATATGATCACCACCTTAAACACTTCATATAACCTACATAAGACAACTAATCAACATATAAGTGTGGCAAGGACATGCTAAGGGAAGATTCATACCACTTATACACATATGAATAAGTATATACACACTATAATTCAATCATAGATAAGCTAAAAAAGTCTATTTTATTGATTCAAGAGGTTATAAAGTTCAAATTTGGTAGATTTTCCTCATGCCCAATAGAGGGATCCTAAAATAAGGCATAAAAGCTTTAATATATAGAACATGAGGGGATAGAAAAATCTTGAAAAATGGTGTAGAGGAAATAATAAAAAGTCATCCAATCATTAACTAAAGTATAAATTCAATTACAACTAGTTGAAATAGTCTTCTAAGAATTTCTTGAATGAATTATTTGGAATTTAAAATGAGGTGGTGGGACATCATATGTGTATAACTACTTCTCCTTCTTTTGGAATAATACTTAAGTCAAGAGAAACTCCTTATTTCATTAAGACCATGGAACATGCATTGATTGCCACTTTAGATTAACTAACTCATGATATAGACCAATTATACATGTGATTAATAGTTAAGACTAGCTATGGATGGAAATGCCACTTAAATACCAGTTATCTCATGTTATTGACACATAATATCAATTATGTGGCATGTATTTCCTCTGCTTTAACTCTCATCAACAGCCTTTTATGCCACTTTCCACTTTACTTGATTGACCAAGTAGGTCTACTAGGCCAATTAGGCCTAGTATCCTAACTCTTAGTACTGGATGGACATGAAACTATATGAAACCTTATAAACCTATGAAAGATTAAATTTTAGACATAAATCAATATCACATATCATAACATTGGTCCTTTTAGGTGAGAAACGCTTGAAAACTTGCCAAATTGGGTGACTAGGTCACCTTATCCTTCACTTCTTGTAGATTGGCTGATTTGAAGATACTCACAGAGGAATTTATAGTAGGTTTTTTAGCATAAAATTATTTTAGGAGGTGTAACAAGTTTAAAACCTCACTCTCCAATGATTTTTATTTTCTTAAATTGCATTTTACCTCTCTATGCACTTTTCCCCTAAAAAATACTATTTTTTGATGGGTTTGTATATTTTTGTACAACATGGTACTATGGTCAAGACCCTCTCTAATTTTAATTCATAATTATAATTTTTTTCATGTGATTCATAGGTGTTTGGATGCAATAAAATTCACTTTTCCCAAAACTGATATGTAGTAGGGTTTTGGGAGGGTTTTAAAGGTCCACCTTATTAGCAATGGTTCATAAAGTACATACCTCCAAATCAGAACTTATTTCCATGTATATTTATTCCATATACCCCTTCAAAAAAAATTAGATTCTTGGTCTCCCATGCAAAAGGTGTGCAAAGATATGTACATGGAGAATTTTGCTTGTAAGGTTTTACATGCATTTTAGACCTTCTTATAGTCTTAATGATGGTTCATAGACTTTATATCCTTAATCAAAATCAATAATTCATGTATTTAAAATTAATATTGGTTCTAAAATCTTGGTAATATCATTTTTTCCAACTCCTCCTATGGTGAAAGATACAAGCATTGAAACAGGTGGGTCGAAATGAGTGTCTAGAATACATAGCTCGAATTGGATCTTTAAAGAACAAATTTACATTATTTTTGTTTATATATAATTTAAACCACCTTTATAATACCTTTCCCATCACCTTAAACATTCTCATGGTGTCATATTTTCTTGATAGGCTCTGCAAGTGTCTTCATGGTGGTGTGAGCTTTCTAGGCTTCAAGACTAGTTTTAGGCATGTCTAACCTTTGCTGAGTTTTGATGTTAAAGGAAAATTTAGGTCATATGAGACTGAATAATACATTATTTTACATTTTTTTATAACCCTTGTGACTTAATTTTTTTCCCAAGTTTTAGTTTGTGTCTATGGTCTCATAAGACTGCCTGTAGGGTTACACTACTAGGACTGTGTGTTTGGGATTTTAAGGTCTAAAAGGTTATTTATCCTTAAAATACATGTTTAATTAAGTTTTAAAAATTATCCCAATGTAAAAAATATATTTATTCCAATATATTCTATCAATTTTGCCTCTTATGTATTCATATGTTACCTAGGGTTTCTTGAAGATTAAGCCTATATAACCCTTAGTGACTAATTATGGTGACTTCTCTTTGCTTATCCTAAGATTTATTATAAATTATATGTTTAAATTAAAATCTCACCCTCAATTTAGATTCAAATATCTATCTGATGTCTTGAAGCACCTCTCAACCCACATAGATGCCATCACTACTAGTATAGTACATAGGACTATTTGCATATGCCAACCCTCAAAGGAATTTAACTTGAAAATATTAATTTTACCTACCTAAAATAGTATATGAGGAACTTTAATATCATATATCATTAATTCTAAACATATTCATGAAGTTCAAATCTCCCTATCTACTCTTAAAACCTTCAATTTGAGTTTATTTGTCTCTTCAATGATTATTCATGACTATAGGATTTCTGAGATAGAATAGTGAATATATTCATTAAATTTATAACCATAAGAATAGTATTAATATTTAAAAATACCTAAAAATACCATTTATAACAAAAATTAGAGCCTAAATCTACCTGTAGATTTTCTAAAATCATAAATTTCTCCAAGATTGGTTTTTAGGTGTTGACTATGCATATATGACTGTGTAGATGCAGGTTGGTTGTGTATGTTTGAGGTTTTGGGTCCTTATCCACTATAACATCAACATTTACAACTTTTTAAACTATTTAAATATTCATCAATCTCTTAAACACTTTAAACAACTTGTACTCTTCACCATATTACACCTTTAGACACATATGGTTCCACCATCTTCTATTCTTAACTCAAACTCTACCTTGACCTGAGTTATTGATTGGGTTGTTTGTCTCTGAATGGAGGGAATGAGTATGGTTATGACTCTAATTAGATCCACTCATACCTTTCTCCCCACTCTCTACTTCATTTTGTTACACTTATAGACCAACTTGATTTGATATAGGTTTGATCAAAAGGACTTATAGGCTAGGGCATGTAGGTCACTATTTGACTATATAGGCTACATTGACATCACATATAACCCTTGACCTTGCTGATGTTATCAGCCATGATATTCCATTATCATTTTTTTTTAATCCATGAATCATATATCAAGTATAAGGTCACTTTGAGCTCACCTACCTCATTGAATATTTCACATCACCATGATGGTTGTAGGTGTGCATTTGGGGTATTGTACAACCAATAGGTTGATGAAGGATAGCAGGTTAATTTTTTAGTTATTAAAATTTTATCTTTCACCATTCACCTTGAAACCTTTTCATCATTCATGTTCCCCATGATCAATGCATTCATGCTCCCTTTCAAACTTAGTCATTTATGAGGCTTGTCAAACCCTATTGTACAAAATGAGACATTTATGTTGGTGTATGTAAAGTGAATATTTACTTGAAAAAAAATATGACATCATATTTTCTTTTTAAATATTTGACCCTGAACCTCCATTCAATCCTTGTATTGCTTTCATAAGAACCTTATTCAAGATGACCTCCTTTGAATAATCTTCATGTTGACTGATGTAAATGGTCATGAGACTATGTACAGACTGAAGATAGGGTAAAAACATGGTGTATTATTTTTATTCCTTAGAGTGATTTCATGATGTCTATTGGATATTTGAATTCCATCTTATTTTCCATACAAATCTTGTCTCACTCACTTATCTTGATCTCCAAGAAACTACTCAAGACGACCTTAAAGTATCTTCATGCCCTCAACTATAGGTGAAGATTGGGAGTTGTGTATCTCATCATTCATGACTAATAATATACCATGTCCTTTTTGGTTTACCATATATAATTTTGTATTTTACCTTGATCATAACCCCAAAATCCATATTTGTTATCTTTCTTAAAACCAAAACACAAAATTTTCTTGGAGATTGATGACCTAAATATGTTTTGTATGGAATGAGAGAGATTTAGGTCTTGATAAGGTCAAGGATTATATATTATGAACTTATAATTATTTCATAAATGGTCTCTATATAGTCACAATCTCATTTGAAGCTTCACTTACCCTGAAAGTTTTCACTCCTTGCTCATCCACTTCTTGTGCTTATGACTGAGTGTCTTTGAAGACATGACTATAGGCCTCTCTTGAAGTTTATCCTAAGCTATAAAATACCTTTAACTTATATTATATTTGAGTTACCTCATTTAGGTCATCAAACTTATACCAACCATGCATTTGGTCTCTCAACTAGATTTCAAGAACTCAAATAGATCTTAAGGCTGCCAATGTACTTGTTGGCTGTAGATATTGAATTATAGCCTATAGGTATCTTATGAGACATTGATTGAAAGCTTATTGGATTCCTCCTTAGACTATTAATATTTAATTAAGTCCCAAATAGGATAAAAAACCTATCAAGCTTTGATAACTCTCACCTATGAAATTATGCCATGATCTAACCTTCAAAATGATTGTGTACTTTCTTGATAGTTATAGGTGACTATGTAGGGTTCCTTTATATGGATAAAAGTGGATTTAGACCTTGAGAATATCAAAAAACATGACTATTATTCCCTATTTAATGATATCACTATGACAATGACCCTTATTACTCATGTATTTAATGATGTAGGTTCATTATCTCATAAAGTATACCTCACATGTATCATGACTATGTGACTGTAAATAGCCCTCAAATCCTGAATGTAGCTTAGTGTGAGACCTTGAAATACACCAATGATATTTTTAGAACTCATGAACTTATTTGAATCTCCACTTAAGTTTCAAGGTTTTCCAACACCCCAACTGCTCCTTCATGAAGCCCAACCTACACCTCTAAGACATGGTTGTAGGTAGATTTTTAGTGCTTTGTATAGACAAAGAATTATCACTCAACTGTCATTGGATTACTAATCCCTCTTAGAAACTAACCAAGTCATTTTAGTATATTGAATATTCATCTCACAACTCTCTGATGACCTCTTTGACTCCATATTCAAGAAACACATGTCACATAGGGGCTTGACTATGTATATAGGTGTCGATGTGGGTTTTGTGCACACTACAGTCGAACAAGGTAACCTTTAATGTTAGTATCTCTATAGAGGTGAACTCCACTCCATGTCATGAGTTTTAGGTATGTAATATATTTCAACCTATTGATGGAATAAGGGTAGGGCATGTAAGTTGTTGACAAGGTTTCTTGGATGAAGGTATGGCCTTCTAATAGGGTGAATCTCTACATGAGTTGGATGGGTGGATGGTTTTTAATCTAAAGTGGGTAGGTCTTAATAACAAACTAAAAAAATAGGGCAAGGTAGGGAAAAAAAAAGAGGCTCTATGGTTCTTGGGAATTACATCCCTGGTTGGTTTTTTAATATACCTATGCTTTCTAAAACCTATTTCTGTTACTAGTAGCAATAACATGCATACAATCAAATATAGCTAGAAATTCTATGAAAATAAAGATGTAGGAAATTCACAAACCTTAGGCAAAGGTTGCTCCTTTAGGGTAGCTTTTACACACCCTTAATTAGGATATTATGTCTCAAACAAATAAATTATCTGAGGTAGTTATTTCACACACACATAGAAAACTACACTAAAAAAAGTATAAATACACATTCAGAAATATGATTCAATCAACTTGACTAATTTAATAAATATATCCACTAATCCTTCAATAGCTATAGCACATCTAGGATCAGTATATCAACCAAGAAATAAATAATCTATTCATAGATATAACACACTAAAGATTATTGAAACATAAAACCATAGAAATAATAACTAATTTCATATAATTAGAAGGAAAATACTCAAAAACACTTTTATGATGATCAAAATTATTCACTACTTTGTATTCTAAAATATTCTAACCCTCAAAAACTAAGTGGGGTTACAATCGTATATATAGGCTTGGGTAAGGGGTCACCTCATCCTTCAAGATCATGCAAGGTGGTTATAAATGTCAGTTATAACATGTAATTCTAACTACAGTCTAAAAACCATCTAAGTTAAAAATAAAAAATTGAACTTTCTAAAATTATACAACGTGTTCATGTAAAAAAATATAAATTAAATTTTACAATTATCTACTCAAAATACAAGGAAAATATAATTACACTCACCATTACAAAATTATACATGCGTAAGATTCTAACCTATCAAGGCTTACTTGTTTAAAGTGTTGCATGCACTTTGGTTGGCGTAAAAGTCATTTATATGGTAGTTATACCATTGGAAGCCTACTTCTTCTTTGCCTCATTCTCCTCATAAAATTTTTGTGCCACTCCATGTTTATTTTGGATAATGTCTAAATTTAGTAGCAATGGTTGATGGATTTGTTTAGTCTATCCGAGGAGATTTGCATGCTTGTCCTTGGTTAATTAAAATTCACTCTTGAATATTTCAACTTCAGTGACCTTTTTTTGAGCCTTACTTAATTTTGAATTGATTTACTCAAGTGTCAAACCTTGAAATCTTTGCTTAAACTCATCAGCCACTTCCTAGATAAGTTTATCAAAATTAATCTTGCTAATCAACTTTCTAGTGGAGTCTTTAACTTTGGATAAATTTAACTCATCAAAATTTGAATAATCTAAGCCTCATGTGCCTAGTATATTTGGAATAAATCCCCAACATCCTATAACCAATATTTTACCTCCTCTTACCGAATGACTACTAGATTTAAGGCATTGGATGTCTCTAACGTAGTCATTAGGTCAAGATGACTATATAGCGAGTTGCCTATATAAATAAATAGAATCTTTAGTTTTTCACTATATTTTCTCAAAGAGTTGAATAATTTATTAACCTAGATGACATGAGGGGCCATCTCAACCCTCATAAACTCCATGGCTTGTAGGGAGTTATAACATCTCAAAGCTACCTCTTGGACTTTAGCTTCTATGCTAGTAGGAATATGTAGTCTTGGCCTTCTCTTTAATTTACTCTTCTTAAGCCTATAATACCTACACCTCTACCTCTAGCTCCTACAAAGCTAGTTTAGTACCCTCATGGATTGAAACCATTGCATATTTATGTGCTTAAGCCAGGTTTGATAGATTTTCCTCACATAAAGATTGTCCTGGCTATTTGTTCTACCTCTTGGTGAGGGAGAACACTTATTTCCTTTTTTCAAGGATGATCTGGGTGCCTTTGTATCTTCTAATTTTGTCTTCTTCACCCTTTTCATACTTTCAGTTAGAGGATCAAATAAAGTAAAAACAGATGGAAGCTCAATAATCTTGAAGTTTGGCAATTAGGAAACCTTGCTTCTTAGATCTACTACCCATGAAGGATTATCTAACTGGGATGAATTAGTGGTTATGATAACAACCTCTTCCTCTGCCTCCTCTTGATATTTTTTTTAGCTTTAGTCAGGACATCAAGAAGGGAAGGCCATATGATTTTAGACCAATCTACTCCTCCAAACTAAGGAAGTGGATGGATCATGATTATTTAGGGCTCAACCTTCCTTCCCCTACCAATACTTATTATTATGGTCTCCTCTATATAATTGGTATATGGTAATGGAAGGGTGATTTGAGTGGAGTGGACATGGAGTTATGAGGTGGCTAGTGCAATCTGCACCTTTTTGGACACTTTCTTCTTCTTGAGGTCTCTAATAGTGGAGGTGCCATCAAGAATAAAAGGGGTTTGTATGGTGAATGGGATGGAAATGGAGATAGAGGGATAAATGGTAGTAATGGAAGTGGAGGTGATAGATGTGGGAACTTCCATAGAGGTAGCTTACCCAAAGATGGGTATAGAAGATAAGGAAAAACTAACAAAAGGTTGGATACCTAGAAGAGTAAGCTCCACAAGCTCTGTTAGAGGCTCATAGCCTTAGTTATCTCCAACTTAGCTTCCTCATTTGAATCATCTTCAAAATATTTGATGATCACCACATCTCCCCTAACTGGTTTTGAATGTGAGGGTTAAGTAGACATGCCTTGTGATGCCTCTATTGTGGGACTACCCATAGGATTCCTAGGTTTTCTCTTGTAAACCAAGGGGGTCTTTACTTCAATGGGGGAGTCCTGAGGTAATGATGATACTAATTCTAGATTTTTTATCCTAATACATTTACTAGTGGGTATATAGGGTATAGTGATAGACACTTGGTTGGAACCTATAGTAGGCACTTCTTATGTTCTATCCTCCTCATCAGAGTCAAGGCTAATGGGGTCCCCTGCTTATCCTCCCCTAGTTGAACTAGGCTTGAGTATCTTGGGATCCTTATTCACTATTTTTAATTTTAACTTCAAAGGCAGTCCTTTGGAAGAGGAAAAAACTTAGTCTTTGGATTGAACCTCAGACTATCCTCGCCAAAAATCTAAATGTTGCCACCCTTTATAGAGTGCCCTTTTACTATCTAACTCCCTATTACAAATAGAAGGATCATCTTGGATCATTCTCAGATGATCCTCTTATAGCCTAACAATCTATCCCAATCTAATACTTCCTCATTAGACTTATCATTCAAAGAAATGAAATCATAGTCATAAGGCTCATGACTATATGGGATGTTGAATCCATGAATGTGATTTTGGATTAACCCATGCAGATCCTAGTCTCTATGGGGAAGTGTAGGGAACATATAACTCCTACATTTTCTACCTACTTCTCTTATATGCTTATTCATGGTATACACCATCCTTCCAATAGTTATGAAATATCCAAAATCTAAGGCCTTCTTCTACCTTAATAAGTTTTCCTCAATACTCTTCCATAATTAGAAGGTGATTTCTTGCTTAGCTAGCTTGCCCAGTACAAACCTTGGAAGACACAAGGGGCCAACCTTATTTCCCCAAACCATGATGGTAATGAAATTTGAGTAGAGGAAATAATCCCCCTTCCCAACCAATTTCTTCACAATATTATGTCCATTTCAAGGCATGGGAGAGCCATGAATGGCTTGCCAAACCTAATGGTAGACATCTTTGGAGATCCTCACCATATGTTTGGTATAATAGTAGATGTGACTGAATTGGTAGTGTTCACAGATTTTATTATTTTCATAGTTTATGGTTGGGGCCCACAATTCACCAAGTCTTTGTAACATGTTCTAATGACTACATCATGTAAGTATGACATCATGAAGAAATATCCCATGGGTATAGGGTGCCTATCTTTGTGAATAATTTATTCCCTTAACCATAGGATTATTATCTCTCCCAAGGTGTATGTGGCAACATATTTAAGAATCATGTATAGTAATGGCACCCAATACAAATTAATGAAATGGATGTTGAGCATACCATATAATCAGTTAAAAAGAGCCATACCAATTTGAATCCCCATCCTAAACTTGTCAATCAAGATTGCTCCATATTTTTCCTTTTCCACGTGATGCTATGGTCTAGGAGGAGCTGTAAATATAGTACCTTCTCCTTTTAAGTCTCTAAATTAAATTACACCAATGTGTGCTTATCAAAGTAGTCATCGTGTATACTCAACAATAAATACCTCTAGAAATCTTCCCCCAAAATGTATGTGACCATCATATTATTAATAGAATAATCTAATAAAGTATCTTGAAATATTTTCCCTAAGAAGAATAGGTCCCTTAGAGGTCAATGCATGACATTACTTATGATTTTGCTATTGTAAAGTGTAATCTCTAACATTTGAATACCAATAACTCATTCACAAATAATTTGTCTACTAGTGTCATATCATCTTTGTGTGAAAACACATCCAATAAATCAATGACATCCCACAACATAAAATAATTATTATATTTGTCTCCAAAAACTAGGGCATCTAAGACTATATTTTTTAATTCTATGGAGTCTTTAATTGAATATAGGGATGTGGATTCTTACCTCAAAATGTTCTAGATGTAGATTCCATTGCTATGTGCTTTGTACTACTTCCTCTATGCACTGTGTATGCTAGATAAATAACTCAACTCTAACTCAGTCATTATTTTACTCATAGTACTATTGAAGTGGAAACTAGGGCTCTTCATCATTGTAATAAAGTAGAAGACTTTGAATGCAAGTTAGCTTGAATGTAATGATGGATTTTCAATCGTGGTATACCATCTATATAGAATCCTACATTAAATATCAGTTCATATGGCATAAATGTGAAATGTTCATTTGGATTTTATTTCTCATATAATTTAAACTTATTAGCTCAAGTTGGTGGGGGTATTTAAAGTATTGATAGGAAACTCTTTTGCTTTATTTTGGCTAAGTGTGGTGAGACTAGTACTCTTAGTAATAAGGCACTTAGGGTGTACATCAAAAAAATTCTCTTAGGTCAACATACATAGACTAATTATTTTGAGGGAATTAATTCAAAAAAAATGTTAGCAATAATTTCCTTGAATATTCCATTTGGGCAAAAATCTTGAAGGGTTGTTTCAAAGGTCTGGAGGGCACTTTCAATTACCCTAAAGGTTAATTTCTATCTAAAGGGTCCACTTCATAGGGCATTTTTTCCATGATAAAAGTATCAAAGGGTTTACTTTGTGAAGGCTGAAGGGAACTTTTGATTTCCCCAAAGGGTACTTTCATACAGCTAATGGTTATTTTAAAAGATCCAAAGGGTAAGTTTTGGAGGGCCAAAAGCTTGGGACCAAAGTCCCAAAGAGTATGTCCATGTCTAAAGGGTCCAAAAAAAAAATTCCAAAGGGAAATTTACATGGGGCAAAGGGGTTAAAAGGCATATCCCAAAAGATAAGTCTTGTAGGGTAAATGATTCATAAAAAATGTCTTGAAGGTTCTTTTACACAAAACCCAAAGGGCATGTGCCTTATAAGATCTGGTCAAAAGGGGTGAAGTGGTAAATTTGGCAAAGGCTAAAGGGATAATTCAAAGGATAAAGGGAACTTTTTAAAAGGGCCATAGGGTAGGAGAAAAGGATCTAAAGGGTGTACTTCATGTCAAAACTTGCTTGAAGGGTCTACTTCATAGGGGCAAAGGGCACTTTTGGTTTTCACAAAGGGTAATTTTATACAACTAAGTATCATTTCAAAAGTATTAAAGGGTCAGTTTAGTGGGTTTGAAAGGATAATCCGTTGATGATTTATTTTGGTTAAAATTTCCATAGTCCAAAATTTTGTAAGGTAAAGAGCTCATAGGCCAAATTCCTTCAGGGGAATTATTTTAGATAAAATGTTTGTAACAATTTCTTAACAAAATAAGGCTTTCCAAATAGTAAGCTCAAAATAAAATAGGGCCAAAAGCACTTGAAAAATAAAACCCAAAAGGACAAATTGCATAAGGGCCAAAATAATTATCCCAAAAAATATAAACCCAAAGAATAGTCCATGTAGTACAAAAATTAGTCTCATGAAACATAATGCCAATATCATCCTGCCAAAAGTGAAATACCTTAGATTTTTTATAAATTTCATAAAAATATGAAAAATGGGGTCATTATCAAGATAAAAATATGAAAAAATATTGGTCCCCATTTCCTTGAGGAAAAATGGGGTGTTGGGTACAAAAATAGGCTGATTGAGTTTTGACCATGTCTATAGATGAAGATTTAGTAGGTTTTAAGGTTTCAAAACACATCTCCATGACTATGGTGTTTCTCAACAACCTTGAATACTTCTTGATAGTGTATCAATGAGGTATAAGTGAATGGATAGATGTTATGATGATAATGTATCATGACGAATGAGAATAGAGTGGAAATATAGACTTATGCAATGATGAATGGCAATGAGAAGACCGTGAGATGGGATGAAACATGATAGAGAGTGGAAAGACTCATGAATCCAATGTTAAGACATATAAAATAGTCCAATGTGAACATAATCATGTGCCTCAATATGGTATACTATTTTGAAGGATCTTAAAGGTGGTATACACTATGTAAAATAAACATAGGATTGTGATAATAACCTTAACATATGTTAAAATACCTTAAATTATGTTAAACCAAAAGTATAAGGATGTTTAGAGAAAATTTATGGCCTATTTTATATGGTACCTTTGGGAAAATTTGATAAAATTGTAATAATAACACATGAACATGAAAGAGACCTACAAATCATGTCATGGTGAGTCTTGATAACCATGAATCAACCACTAAACTATACAATCTCTCTAAACTTCTTGTAGACTATTGATTTATAATTCATTTATCTTCTTGAGATATATATTACCTCACACATGTGGAAATAAACTCTATAATTTCATGGAAAGGTGGTTAATACTCCTGATAATCTCCAAAAACTTTCATTTTGCTATCATGATGCCTAGAAGAGGAGAAAGCTTAAAAAACTAGTTGCTTGCTTGAATGAAGAACATTTGATGAGTGCCTTAAATTATAAAGGATTATTCATAAAGGAGAGAGATACAAATTTAGAACTAAATTCCAAATATGTAATCTCTCTCAAACCCCTTCCTTTTTCCTAAAATTCTAGGTCTTGAAATTCTCTCTCATGGTCGTACCATCTAAAAACCTGAAGGGTTGTCTCTCTTTGTAAAGAAAATAGTTAGTGTTTTAGGATAATTTTTAAACTTTTATGAGATACCTTTACCTTTAATATTTTATGCAACCCCTTTTATGAAACCCTATTCAAGATCATGATCTCTTCTATATGAAAAAGTGCATACAAATCTATATTTCCTGCATAAAACACATGAAAATAACCTTTCCCTTGTATTTTATTCACACTTCAACTTGGAACCAAAAATTAAGGTAAATAATAGGAACATTATGGGTCAAAATGGATATTATAACAAGTAAAAAATCTTTTGACATCAAAATGTGGGTATATTTGGCACGTAGGAGTTATTTGGAGAGCAAAACTATGTTTTAGACCTGTGGGGGAGATATTTTCAAAGTATGACATTATGTGACTAATCAATAATATGACTATGAGAGTGATTATAGATATTATGGATGCTTTAGTGTATTTTTTATGCTAAATTTATCATTTAAAATCTTTAAAAACCTCTCTTTTAGGCAAAATACACATAGCTTGTCAAAGGAGATTTACCATTGAATGTCATAGAAAATATGTTATAGCCTTCTAAAAGGTTTCAAATATAATTATATGTCTTAAAAACACCTTTAAATTCTTATATATATCCACATACCTTGATTATACTAAACATAGTAGAGAACTCATGATGAGTCATCCGCTGCCCTCTTCACCATCTCCATCAAAGCACTTTTAGATCACAAGACCACTTGAACTTTTTTTCAAAGACCTTAAAACATCCTAAAACATCTTAATGCTACTTAATAACACTAAAAACAATATATGTTATTGAAAATACATGAGACTCACTCTTGAAATGATAGTTAATGAACACTATGATGATCAAAAACATCATTTGAAGACCGAGGACAACTAGGATATGAAAAAAAATTAGTGTAAGGGTTGGCATTTGGCATTGATAGGCCAAATTTCCAACATTTTTGGTGACTCATAGGGGTTGCCAGCCTAATGGTCAATATAACTCACTAATTTTTTCATGACAATGACAGTTTGAAACATGACAACATGGTTTAAATGACTACCTTGGACTACCAAATAGATTTAGCGCTTTGAGACACCTCTTTTTTACTACAAAAACAATGAGACTCAACATAAAAAACTAAAAAAAAAAACTAAATTAAGAATAAAACACACCTAACCTAAGGAAAACAAGAACAAGACATCATATTACTGCTTGTACTAATCACTTATTGAAAAAAAATAAAACAACTAACCTAAATTCAAACACTTTCCTCCAAGGTCAAATGGAAAACTTGATTGACCACTATGTCACCATAAAGTATTATTTTCACATATAGATAGCTCCTTCTTTCAAATAAGAGCATTATCACATTCATGGCCTTTTAGAGAAGAAACTGGGCCTTCTAGTCCCACTTTTAGGAGTAGGGATTATAAATGTGAGTTCAAGACCTAGTCATATTCCTCCCATATCCATCTTCCTTGCATAAAAAATATCAATTCTTCCTTAGTCATGAGTTTCTAATGGTCATATTAGATAGTTTGAAGTGTCTCTTATGTTCTAGTTGCAAGGCTAGCTTCTATGAGCGATGTATCTGATTTCTTGACTTCTTGAGGCCATTAAGTTCATTTCCAACTTCCAAGAGTAGAAAGACATCTAAAGATGGAGTGAATAATTGATAACCTTACTTAAAAGGCTTAAACAAGTTATCTCCTAGTAAGATAACTTCTTATAATGGTGTGCTTATAGAGATAACTCCTTCTTTATTAATGTAAACACTTCTCTCAACCTAAAATGAATCACCTTCAAGTAAATAAGAACCTGAATTGATTACATCAAACAAGTCTGGTGATTGGCTTTCACCAAGCTCAAGTGTGATTAGAGGTTCTTCACTTTGAATAGTAGAAGGCATAGGAACAAGCATATCGCAGTTTGAAATATCTCTTTCTTGATCATGATCATGAGGCTAAAAATCATCCTTTGCTATCTCAAATTGGTCTTTTGAAGTTGTTTCATCTTCAACATCAACTTGATGATCTAACATTCTCTCAAAGTTAACATGTTCCTCATTTTCATTGGTTGGATTATACTTGTCTTCTGCCACTTGCTATCATGATGAATGGAAGCTATCATGTGACCTAGGAGTTCATATAAACCATCTTATTCTTATAAAATTGGAGTGTCTTCCTCTTATATCTCATCTTATACTTGAAAATATTTTTTTATCCCAACCACCTCTTGCTTACTCAAGTATCTTGAATTCTAAAAGATTGAATCATACCTGTCCTTACCAAGGTGTGTGTCAATGGTTATTTAATCCTCATGTTAACTCAAGTCACTCTTATTTTATATCACCTTAGCTGATTATTATTCATTTTCATCATAAATGAGAGGCTCCTTCTCAAACAGTGGCATGGTGGACCCTTGAAAATGTTTAAGAAAGTGAGTCAAGTCCAATGATGTTGTCATGGATGCTTGGTTCTTCTCATGGGGTTGATCAACTTTGAAAACCATCACCTCCTCTCTCTACTACATTTTTCCTTGAATAGACTTGTATGAAGGGAAGGCCTTGGGATCTTGAGGAGGGAGGGGTGGGGTTGAATGACTTCAACACTTAGACTTATGCTTGACTGATAAAAATGTTTCCAAGTTGAAAACTTGGGTTTAGGAGCCTTTTTCATTGAATGTACTATAACTTGGGGTATTAATGGAATAAATTCCCACTGAGATGGAGTTACAATCCATGGATAGTGGCATGGGGTAGTAGGAGGTAGTGAATTTTGAGATTATTTAACTAATTGTTCTTATCTCAAGGCTAAAATTTCATCAACAATGATTTGGTTCATCCTCTTCATCTCCTCCAACTCATCATAAAATTTATGTGTCTTTGATGGGTGGTTAACCTTGGAACTGATATGGCTCATATGGAGGATAACAAGGTTTATGAGGGTTATCATAGGGTTGGTATGAGCCACCATACTCCTAATAAGGTTCTATATAAGGTTGGTGAGGCTCATCATAAGGTTGATATGGGTGAATATAGGGATGATAGGGATCATAGTGAGATGTATATGGATCTTAATATAATGGGGATGGATCATAGGGATATTGATAAGGAGATGAATGATAAAAATATTCTCCATAGGATGCCATAACCCACTAGAAGACACATGAAAAAACAATGAACTGTGAACAAGAGCTTCCCTTTACCTTAAAGATGATGACCATATGAGAGCTTGAAACTAGTTGTGAAGACCAAAATGCTGATGTGAATTCCTCAATGCTTGTATTTGAGTCCCATTGGGTGTGCCAAAATTATTAGCAACCCAAGTTACACCCTGCTGAAATAGATTGCTCAGATCTCTTTCAAACCTGGACTAGCATTAGATTGGTCTAAAAATTATGGGATACTTATAACTCAGACCAAACCTCTAGATTATGAGGATAGCTCCCCTATTATTAGCTATGGATAATTTACTAAAACCTAATTTTCTTAAGAGTGAAAATAGTTAGAAATATAACTAAAAGGGAAATCTAATACTATTGGTGGTGATGCTCCTAAATGACTATTTCATCCGCTATACAATAATAATGAACCAAAAATAAATGAAAAGACTATCTCCAAGGCTTATTAAGAAATAATGTTTCATATGGAAGTTTTTATGAATGACTATGGCTTGGAGGTAAAGGGAGAGAGGTCTACTTTGAGACACTTTCAACCTAGTTACACTATAAATTTGATCACCAACCTTTGACACTTCATATAACCTATATAAGATAACTCATAAACATATAGGATTCATACCACTTATACATATATGAAAAATCATATACACATATTATAAGTCCATCATAGAGAAGCTACAACAGTCTATTTTAATGATTCAAGAGGTTACAAAGTTTATTTTTGAAAGAGTTTCCTCATGACCAAGAGAGGGATCCTGAAATAAAGCCTAAAAACCTCAATATATATAACATGATGAGAGATAATAATCTTAATAAATATTGTAGAGGAAAGAATAAAAGGTCATCCAATCATTCAATCAAGTATAACTTCATTTATAATTAGTTGCAAATAGGCATCTAAGAATCTCTCCATGTTTGATTATCTTTCATGACTCTTGAATGAGTTGTTTGGAATTTAAAAAAAGGTGGTGGGTGTATGCAATCATAAATGCATCACATCTATAAATGAATCCTAGTTTAGAGAAGATAGAGCATACCTACACTTTTATTTGGGATACAATTATTAATTGGGAGCATGACCAATATGGGGATACACTAGACCTGATTAGGAGATCACTTGTCACAAAATATCATGTTAGGAAGGGTTCCAAAGCCTAAAGTATATCACAATTTCAAAATAACCCTAATGGATTCCTAAGGATTAAAACATTCACCTATTTTAATAACAAAAAATTAAATCTAATCTAGTGCACACCAAAGCTTTTGGCACAAAGTGGGGGTTATAAATAATAAAACAAATATGTATAAGGAACCTTAATTAAAGTATGTATGAGTAAACCTTAATACATTAAATATGAAATATTGTATTATGCGAGCCAACACTTATGCTACCTTTATCTACTAAAAGAGAGGAAGACAAAGTTAGAATATACTTACCTAAATGTGAACCCATCAAGACTCAATATCTCCGTTAGACAAAGGGGTTTTGAAAGAGGTTGTTGTGGTTTGTAAAGATCACTAAAAAATTCCAAACCATCTAAGACTTATCCACAAGACTAGATTCTCCAAGTAAGAAACCTAAGTTAAGTTTCCTCAAGTAGAATGGTGGAAGAGCAGATTGTGAATAAGTTTAAGAAAATAATAACTCTTGATTGCACATATGAAATAATGATGAAATGATCTTGTGTATATAAGTGGATCTTGCCCTAAATCCTCTTACAAACGTCAGCTATATAGGGTCGATCCAATCAAAATAGTGTGTTTTTTGGGACAATTCACTAGGTTTGAGCTAGTTCAACCAAAAGGCTAACAAGATAAGAGAGTGAAAATACCCCTAAATTATGTTGGAGTCGACCTAGTACAATTGACTGACCAAAATGGGTTTAAGACAAGAAAAGGAAGGATGGAAAGAGGAAAATACTAGAGGAGTATTCAAGGGAGGATAAATAGCTTAGATAATGGTTTTAGGAGTTGGTTGGATTGTTAATAATTTGGTAAAAAGGGACAAAAATCTTGCAAAGCACCAAAGGTCTACACACCCCTTTCTCGGTGTACCCTTTAGGGTATGCACTCAAAGAGATTGAGTCTTGATGGGTTATTGTAAGATGTAAATCATTAGTATTTGATAAAAGTTTAAAAATATTATGTGTATACATATGCCCTACTTGAATCTAATCATGTGTCATTAAGGTGTATCAAAGGATGATTCTTCAAGAAAGAACATAATAACACACAACACTGATGCTAAAAAATTATAGTATTTTAAAACATAAAATAACTAAAATCAAATGAATAAAAGGGAAACTAATCTAAAAATTAAATAACTAAAAAGTAAATGTGATGCATTCCTTGACTTACCTTTATCATGGGTGGTTAACTACTATGTTGTTAGTTTTGATTATGTAGGGCACAGAGACTACTTTTAACAAACCCAAGAATACAAAACTAAAGAGAAAAAAAATTCAAGAAAATCCAAGATAGCTAGTGCTATGAAGATGGGATATACTTGGGAAATTTGGCAAGCTAGGGTGACAAGTACTATGTTAGATGAAATGACCAAGTCAAACAATAAGAGTAAATCGGGTAACCAAAAAATTAAGGCTAATCAAGACTAAAAAACTCAAACAAGCTATCCTTAAGTAAGAAAGGCAAACTTACCAAGTCAAACCAAGGATACATGTCAAATGGGATGGTTAAATACTGAATAAAATGGTAAAACAACATTAATGAGTGAGTAGTAACAATCCACATCTCACTCAAAAATGGAAAAAGGGTGCGAACTCAGGTGTCCATAATAGAAGGATAGGAAAACAATGATAAATGGTAAAAGAAAATTAAAGTAAGTGTAAAAAATGTAAAATCATGGTGTGAATAATAAAAGAATCCATATTTGGTCAAACATATTATTTCACTCTAAGGATAGACAAAACTGAAATAAAGTAGTGCTAGCATGTTTTTAAGAGATGAAGAAGAAGGAATTAAAGGAAAAGGGGAAACATATTCAAAATCACATTTTGTCTATCAAGGGGGGAAATGAAATGGGTGGAGGGGAGAATGAATGAAAAACCAAGGTAGATAAACTCTTTATCAAAGTCAAGACACTCAAATTAGGTTTATCAAAGCAAGAGGACTTTTGACCTTAAGGACTATGAAGAAATTCTCTTAGTCATATAAGTCTTAGGTCAAAAATGGAGTATATAGATCATCCCATGAATATTATATGGCTAAAAATTAAAATAAACCTACCTCCTCATTATGTGTTCCCCATTCTTTAGGACCCCTTATAGAGTTGTTGATCTACTGCAAAGATTGGGTACTTGCATGAGAAAGTAGGTATCACCATAGAGTTTTTTGAAATCCCGTATTGTAATCTATAAGCACACTACACTCCAAAGGACCTTAGCTCTATGTAAGGCCAACTTTGGAGTTTGATATTTTATTAGAGATAGGAAATGCGCTTGGAATCACATCTTTTGGTGTGATTTTAAATTTTGAGATTTGTATGTTGCCTTTGGATATCATTGCCTTTTGTTTTAAAATGATTTGGATTTTAAATTTATTGATAGATTTTTATATTACTCCTTTATATGGACTTGGAAAACCAAACATGGGTACTAAAAATGACTTTCATTTGAGTACTTTAGACAAGGTTGCTAAGAGAGAGAACTTCAAAGAGCATGGGGTCTAAGAGTCTCATAAATCTAGGTAAAATAAAAGTGTTATCTTGACTTAGACCTTGTTTTATTAAATGTGGAGATGAAAGGAAGGGGAAATCAAGAGGAATGACACATGGAACAATTTTAATTAATTTAAATCACAAAAAATGTGACTAATTTAACTTTTTAGGGAATATTGGAGTTTTATTCTTATTTTAGTTAAGGGTCTGAATTAATAAATTAGTAAATAATATTACAATAATTATAGTCCTGAATTGTATAATTTACGTATATTTTTGACCTTTATAATAATATCAATAAATAAATATAAATAATGACTTTTCAAAAAACAAGCTAAGATGATTGAGACAGGTTCTGAAACTGGCTGTGCAGGACTAGGATAGTGTTGTAAATCATAATCTAGCTTTCATTCAGTGAAAGGATAAGACTAATAAAAATAGGATACTTTAGGTTCTGATGTTGTTTTCCACTTCTACCACTCTTTTCCAAACTAGTCACAAATACTTGAAGCTTTATGGGATTTTACGTTGTGTTGGTATGAGCCTACCTGTGAAATTTTGAGTGTTGAATGTTGATGGAGCTCATTATAGAGATGATTTAATCTTCTAACCCTAAGACTCCATCATGATTGATAAAATAATATTTGATCACTTGATAAAGGGGGTGATTGTGTGTAAGATGCATTGAATATGTGATCCACATCCCTTGTGTGGGCACATTGCCTACATACTAATACTCCAAAGAGGGATAAATCCATATGTAGTTCTCCCACCTAATGTGCTTTATGCAATAGTGTGATGCAGATGTAAAAATAAAAAATTGAGAGTGTTTGAGGTGGCTAAGGACTGGAATGAGGGTTTGAATATGTTTGCAGCTCTGTTGGGCGATTGTGTGCATAGAATAAGGAAGTCTAACTTATTATTTTGTTTATATTCTTGATTGCTTTGTAAGATTTGTCACCTCCCTTTGTAAATAAACTTTGAATGAGATTTCATAGGGAATTATTGATCATTAGTTAGATGTATTTTCACTAGGCCAACATAATGAAGGGTAGGAATAAAATGAAAATTACCATTGGGGATCAAATTAAAAATGGACAAGAGCACAAAAAATAGGACACCTTAGGGTCCAATGTTATAACCCAAGTATGGTGCTCTTATCCTATAAGCTTGAGACCTAGGGGATAGAATTAGCCTGGGAAAAGTAGCCTAGATATGGTGGAATGACTATTCAAAATTATTTGAATGATTAGTAATGAGTTAAAAGGTGTCTAGAAGGGTCACAAGAGCATGAAAAAAGGAGCTATGGATAGGGTGTCACTAGCCACACTCAAACTACCAATTTGGACATTTTATATGATTACATTTTCCCCCCTTTATTTTAGTGATGTAGAAAATTGAAATACTAGGATAAAAGAAAAGTAGAAAGTGTACCTAAACTTACCTACAAGGGTGAATCCCATGAAGATGTGTGATGTTGAGTGTACATAGAGAGAGCACAATGTGAAGCATAAATCTGTAATAGAAAATAAAGAGTAGCTTAGTTCTTACTAGACATTTTATGTCTAAAGTATGAATGTACAAAATCTAGGTAAAATAGAGAGTAAGAGAAAGGAATGAATACACCTCACTAGTTATGAGAACCAATAAAAAATTTATTGTGATGTTGAGTGATGTTTGAGTGATGTGGGGTATGTGTTGAACCAAGAGTAATATCATGAATGAAGTTGAGTGATTAATTATTTGAGGGTGAATAAATAATATAAAGGCTATCTCTTTGGATCCATCATCACCCACTAAGTAAATCTATGTGATCATGTGTCTGTTAATTGATTTTTGGACTGTGTGTCCAATCCCTCTGAATAGGTGGCTCAAGAATACAAAGGCTAGTTATTCCTTTGGAACCATAATTGCCTCTAAAATGTGAAACTATGACCTAATATTAGTATGAATGTATGTCATATTAAATGGCTCATAAATCACATGAATTCTATGTAATTTGATAATGTGGCATGGATATCCAAATGTGTATTAAAAACTAGGCCAATTTAAGCCACCCTGAAAGGTTGATATTAGGTTTGTATGCAAGCCACTTTAAAACTTGGAATTAGGCTTATATGAAAACCACTTTAAAATTATGCCAACCACCTATATATTTAATAAGGCATGTAACTATTGAGAATACATGGGTCATGTAATGAACTAGAAAGAAAAGAAGGTAAATATGTTGTGCACATTGCCCTCAATTAGTGGTGTCTGTAACATGGATTCTAATCTAGAAGTTTTACCAACTGCCCATTCTAAAATTAGAAGTGAGAACCATTAGGCAATGAATGATGCCACTTATATATTTATTCTCTTATAAAAACTATATTTAAATTGCACAATTTGAATTGAACAGTAGCTGACAACACTGTAACTAAACTTACCTTTCTACCTATTTTTAGAAAATCTAGTTTTTTTATTGTTTAGATAAGAACATTGAAATAAAACACTTTATTATTTGGTACTATAGTATAAATATGATACTCTTGTTCTTTGTTTTTTCTAATCACTATTATGTATTTGTCACTATGTTTCTAGTCTATTTTGCCTGGTTTGGGTTTTGATTAATGTTCTGATTATTTAGGAAACTAATTTTTGACCAGTAGAAGGCTCTAATCTCTGTGATAAAACCCCTATTTTTTGCCCACTCTTCTAAGGGTAGGAATGAATACCCTACAATGACTACCCTTAAAAAATATCCTTATAAGTGTGTTATGTTTTGAAATACATGATATAACAATGATAATCCAATATATGTCTCAAGATATACAATAGTTTGTATTGGAGATTGTTAGATCAATAAGGGTATGCTTAGATAGATGTAACAATGTAATAATATGTGTAATATACTAAACTAAAACTAAAAGTCTGGTTATTTATTAGTTTTCAAGGAGGGATGGAGCATGATGTCCATCATGGCATCTAATAGAGTAAGATAATGCATGATGTGGATCATGGCATTACAAACAAGTGAGATGCAAAAAAACAAACAAACACACATGATAAGAAGTAAGAAGCATACAAGAGTGGCCAAGGGGCTAAGAAAACAAGGGACATGGGCACATATCACTCAAATTGTAAAATCAAGCATATAAATCATGTTCAAATGCCCACATACACATATAATTGAAAACAAGAAAGGTTGGCACGAGGGCCATAGGCACATAGAAGAGTAAAATCAAAGGACATAGGCAAATGTCCTAAGGCACACATAAGAATAGAAGTAAAGGACATTGGTAAATATCCTAAATTACACACAAGAGATAAAATAGGAACTAAGAAATACAATCACATCTAGCTACACAAAGCAATAAAAGAAGGCATGTAAATACTGTAAATTCAAACACATCTAACTAATCAAAGCAAGAAGTGAAAGTATGCAAAACATGTAGTATAATATTAGGTAGATGCTAAGAAATACATAAGTACTATATCCTAGTGAGTATCAAAATAATAATTTGTGTAACATAGTAAGAAATGTACATCATCATGATAACTAAAGTGTGTGGTGTAGGAATGACATAACCTAGATGGTGTAGTCATGTAGAAGATGCCCTTGGTTGGTAGATATGTCGATGTATGCCTTGAATGTAGAAGTATGATGCCCCCTCAATTTGTAAAGTGAATCAATCAAAGATCTGGGTGTCACTACACACACTCAAAGAAGATCAAGTGAAGCATGGTAATGTAGATAAATCGACAAACAATAGCATAGAATGGCAAAATGTAAGTCTAGCATGGTAGTAGATATGTAAATCATGGATGATAAATGCAATTGAAATGTTTTTGGTGTTTTTTATTTATTTGAATGTTTTTGGATTTTAAAATATTTAAATTTTTTTTATTTTGAAATATTATATTATTTTTAGTATTTTAAGTATAAGATATGTATAGGAAATCATAAGGAAACTATGTATAAGTAATTGAAAATAAACTATATACAAGAAAGATTAAGAAAATAAGATGTGTACAAGTACTTTGAGAAATTATGTATAAGAAATACTGAGAAGAACTGATACTAACCAATGAGTCTCATAAGAGACTCCCTATCATGGTCTCCTATATTAAGGAGAGGGATCATGCATGATCATGAAGCATGATAGAATTGTTGAGACTGTGACTCAAAAAGTTGTTTATACTATATATGATCTAAAATATCTATAGTGGAAATTGACTGTGGGGTCCCACTATAACTCTGAGAAGTGGATGCAACTATGGGGCTCTTAGGGACCCATTTGGTAGTATAATAAGTTATCTAAATATGCGTTCTATGTGTAGAGGCATGAAACCTTAATGATACTACCTTGGGTGTGAAAACTGTAGCTAGAAACTATTTAGAGTCCCAAAAATATGGTTACTCTAAAAGAGGTCACTGTGGAAGTGTATGAACTCTTTATTATAGTGAGGGAGGCCTTGTCTATGTCTGACTATGAACTGGAGGAAGAATTATAACTGGTGGAGAATCTAAAATTGGTGACTACAAATTAGTATATGGGTCTAAAGTAGATATTGTTAACTCATACAAAAATCCACCAACTATAACAACACGATTATCATGAATGAATTTCATGCATCTGTGAACTATAGAAAGAATTGCATGAAGTTTCTAAATCCATGGTCAAATAAGTAACATGTCAAATACTCCTACACTAAGAATAATAGTAAATGGTGTGGCCACATGTGTAAGATCAACCTATAGAGGAAGTACAATCTCACCCAATGAACTCTGTATGTGCCAACTAAATCCATTGATAACTATGTTCATCAAGGTAATATCCTACTCTAAATATCCCAAATGCTACAATAATGTCATAATACACATGTTCACATTAGATCCATTGTCTATGAGAACACTATGAATGGGATGGTGATTAATGCAAGCTCTAATAAATATTACATGGTAATCTGAATCATCCTCAACTATCTCCTACTCTGAGAAGGAGATGGAAGGTCTAGATGAAACTCTGGAATTATACACACTAATCATGTTGCTCAAAGGATGTGACTCAACTAAAAGTGCTTATTATGTAGATGGTGGAGGATGTGCATGATATGCATGGTGAACACTTGATGTGTCCCCTATTCATTATTTAGAATGTTGTGGGAAAGGATCTAAGAAAATTGTCAAAGCTTTGTCTTATGTATTATTTACTTAAAGAGGCTCAACTAGAGTGCCAAGATCAATAAGGCTACCATCTATCAAGTCTTATATCTTGTGTTTCAAACTAATGAACCTATTTATTGTGTGGCCTAGTGCTCTTTGAAAATTACAAAATTAATTTTGATCATAACCACATGGAAGAGGCTTTGTCGGATCAACTTCTCTAATAGGAAGGAGGTATATGATATTGTATTCCAAAATATGTTGTAAGACTCTAGCTAGATATACTAAAAAATTGGTAAAATCTCACTGAGGGGGCTTTGAAGTTGCATTAACTATAGGTTTATTTTGAATTTTATTATCATTAAACTTTAATTTATATGGGACTTTACTGTTACTCTTGTTTGTTGTTTTTGATATGCTCATGTACTTGAGTTTGCCCATTGAAATTAATTTGACTTCTCTTTCCTTTAGTGTATGACATAACTCAGTGAAGGAAGAAAACTTTTTGAATATCATTGACTCATGCAAAGGTGGTAGAAGACTTTGTTTGAAGAGATTTTATAATTCTTGATTGGCCTTGGGGCTAGTCATTTTAGCCAATATAGTCTTATATCTAAGAACATAATATGTGAGATGTTCATTTGACCTTTGTTTCTATTATGCAATTTTGGCATAAGAAAATTTATCACCTATGTTAATACTAAAATGAGCTAGGAACATGTTAGCTAAATTATTGAATGCATTGACCAATTGATTTAGTAGACTATAAAACCATTGTAGAGCATAATCCTTCAAACTCTGTACAAATAGCTTGGTTAGTAACTAGTCATTTGACACATAGTCCAAGCATGCTATGTGAAAATATTTCAAGTTTGTCTCTAAATAAATCTTACCATCATATAGAGTGATTTTGGGTTGAACAAAACCTATTGGCAAGGGTGTAGAAGCAATATGATGTGTCATTGGTGTATCCAATAGAGCAAAAGAATCTAAAGCCTATGTTGGTTTAGATGTACCTTGCTCAAGATGTAACACCTTAAATTGAAGAGATTTTATCTCCTACATAAGGGTAGCCACATTGGGAAATAAGGATGTACTATCCATAACTGGTGGTGCCTCATAGGAAGATTGGGCTACTATAGGGGGTTGTTGAGACATAGTTGCCCTCGTAGTGTCATTTACAACTATTTATTCTAAAGGAATGGAAGAGTCAAATTTCTTAGCCTTTTTAATTTCCATTATAGATTATAATATAAGGGCATGATCTCGAGGTTTTTCCCTGAGTCTCTCTATAAAACTTTATAGAATCAAATCTTTATTGATGACCACATCATTATTAATGATAGGTGTCAGTAGATCAAGATCTCGATGTGGTGGGTCATAAACATCAATGTGTGTATCATCATTATTATTCTCATACTTCTCATATTTAAAATTATCGTCATGTAAATTATTTTAATCTGGATGTGTAGGATCTATAGTAGGAAGTTGAGTTGGTTGTTTATCCATGGTATATGGATGGTTGGAGGAATCTAGGTGAATTCAAGAGGGTTGACACTAAGTCTTGCACTTTGTCTCAAAGGAAGAGATGCAAGGAGATTACATGGCATATGGAAAACAAATTGAAAAATGAAAGAGAATATTAAATAAATATAATCTAAACAATAAACTAGAATATGCATAAAAAAGGATACAAAGCTCACACACATGTAAGGTGATATCTCAAGAACAAAGGGACCCGGTAAATTCAACTAGAGTTTGAAAGAAATGATTTTTAAAATTACTATGGTGAATTTTAATAATTAAATGTGAATTTATGATTTAAATATGAAGGAAAAAAATTGGAAAAAATAGTAAGGAATTTTCCCTAGGGTTTTTAGGGTTTTTCTGTGCAAATGAAGTAAGTCAGGTTCACTAAATGATTTAAATTTTTTGGGAATGTTGGATTTTTATTCCTATTTAAGGGTCTAGATTAATAAATCAATAAATAATATTAAAATAATTGCATTCTTTATTTTTATAATTTATGTATCTCTTTTACCTTTCTAATAATAGCAATAAGGAGAAATAATGACTTAGTTGGAAACAAGTTGAAACGGCTAAGACAAGGTCTAAAATTGACTATACAGGACTGAGACAGTGTTGCGAATCATAATTTATCTTTCATTTGGTGTAAGGAGAGGACAAAAAAAAAATAGCACACTTTGGGGTCTAGTGTTATTTTTCACTTTTGCTACTATTATCCAAACTAGTCACAAAAACCTAAAACTTTCTAGGTTTTTGTGTTGTGTCAGTATGAGCCTACCTATGAAATCTTGAGTAATGAATGTCAACATTACTCACTATAGAGATGATTTAATATTCAAACCCTAACACTCCATAATTATTGATAAAATAGGATTTGAATCACTTGAGAAAATGGGGGTTAGTGTGTGTAAGATGTACTAAACATGTGATCTACACCCCTTGTGTAGGCAAGCTTCCTACATACCAATACTCTGAACAAGGATCAAGCCATATGTAGTTCTCCCACCTAATGTGCTTTTTGAAATAGTGTGATGTAGATGAAAAAATTCTAAATTGAGAGTTTTTGAGGTAGCTAGGGATTGGTATGATGATTTGAATATGTTTGCAGTTATGTTGGGTGACTATGTGCAGAGAATAGGAAAGTTTGTCATAGTAGTTTGCTTGTATTCTTGCTTTTTTTGTAATATTTGTCACCTCCCTTTGTAAATGAAATTTGAATGAGATTTTATAGGTAAATATTGGTCATGGTTAGATGTATTCATGTTAGGCCAACATAATGAAGGGTAGGAATCAAATGAAAATGACTGTTGGGGCTGAAAGTATAAATGGATAGGAGCATTGAAAATAGGACACCCTAGGGTTTAACACTATAGTCCAGGTATGGTGTTCCTATCTTATAGGATCAAGACCTGGGGGGTAGGATTGGTCATGGAAAATCAGCCTAGATGAGGTGGAATGATCTTTTAGAAGTCTTTGGGTGATTGGTAATGAGTGAAAAGTGTTTAGAAGGGGTCACAAGAGCATGCAAAAAGGAGCTATGGATAGGGTGTCACCAACCACATTCAAACAACCAATTTAGACATTTTATATGACTACAGTGCCAAAGGGAAAAGAAGGATAAAATGATAATAAAGTGTGATTCATTATCAAAAGAATGAGGTAAATAGAGGAAAACATGCTAACATAGATTATTGTGAAGATTTTATCTAATAAAAGAAGTAAAAACTAAAGTTGAGAACAAGGATCAAGAACATGAAAAGGTGGTAATTTTATGAGGAGGGTCAGGTCCTATCCATGGTATTACACTAAAACTTCATAAAATAAGGAAAAGATAAAGCAAATAAATGGTATTTTTGTGAGGGATTCTAGGTCCTATATGCAGTCTTACAAAGTAAGTCACAAAATAAAAACCCAAGGGATGCCAAAACAACATTGGCAAACAAAAGGTATGTGAGAAAAATAAGTAAAAGATGGTGGTATTATGAGAAATGTTGGGTCCTATCCATGGTCTTAAAAATTAACTCACAAAATAAAATCCCAAGGGGTGCGAAAAACAAGATAAAATGCAAGAAGATAAAGAAGACTATGGTACATTAAGAAACCAAAAGACCAAAAGGGAGGACTAAAGGTTTTTAAAAGGAAGAAAACTTATTACAAAGGGAGAGACCCATGTTTAAGTAACCTACAAAAAATGTTAGATATATGTAGACATAAATCATGACAAGAAGGAAATGTTTAGGCAAATTACTTATCAAGGAATTGAGCATTGGTGGGCTCTTTAAAAACATGGCCTTCATTGGTTTGAAGATGATAGGTGCTTGGACCAAGAATATATTTGACTAAATATGGACCCCACCATTTTTGGGCATATTTACCTTCTTTTTCATATGTGTATTCTAATTTGAGGATAAGATCACCAACATTAAAAGTGTGTATTTTAACATGTTTGTTATGTTGTCAGACAAGAGGAGCCTTGTATTGGTGATAATGTTGTAAGGTAGAAAGATGATGTTCATCAAGTAGATTAAGGGCATGAAGGTGAGCTTCATATAATTCTTCATCAAAAATAATACCATCAAGAGATATACAAAGATAAGTAATCTCAATTTCTAAAGGAAGAACTAATTCATAACCATAGACTAGTGAAAATGGAGTTGCCCTAGTGGCACTATGAATGCTAGTCTGATAGGCCCAAAGTGCAGGCTAAAGATGAATATACCAATCCATGCGAGTTTCATAACTATCTTTTGAAGGATTTTTTTTGAGAATTTTATTAGTGGCCTTAGCTTGACCATTGCATTACGGATGATAAGGCATGGAAAATTTGTGATTGATATTGAATTTGTTGCAAGTTATTTAACATGTTTATTTTTGAAATTACCATCATTGTCTAAAATGATGGTATGGGGAATGCCAAAGTGGAAAATAATTTAATTAATAATAAATTTGGAAATGCTAGGACTGATGATGTTAAAAAGAGGCATGGCTTCTATCCACTTGGTAAAATATTTGGTAATGGTGATGATAAAGACATGCCCATCTTAGAAGTGAGGAAGTTTACCAATGAGATCAAATCCCCATATGGAAAAAGGCCAAGGAGATTCAATAGTTTAAATTTTAACTCGAGGTGAATGGATTAAATCATCATGAATCTGAAAAGGATTATAATTTTTAGCATATTTGATTACATCCTTTTCAAGAGTAGGCCAAAAATAACCCATACATAGACATTTGCATGTTGTAGCATGTCTACTATAGTGGCCACTACAAATTTCCCCATGTGCTTATTCAAGAAGAGGATGGACATCTTCATGCATAATACAACGGATCAAGGTAACTTCAACATTGTGATAATAAAGGATGTTGTGTCAAAATAAATATCTAAAATTTTGTTTATGAAAGCATGTCTTTTCATAAGAGTCTAAATTAAGAGGATAAGTTTATTGTTCTAAGAATTTTATGATATCTTGGTACCATAGGCTTTGTCAAATGGTAATAGCCTTTATTTGATAGATAATTAAATCTAGTGGTTGAGTATAAGATGGGGTTTTTCTTATTTGTATAAGAAAAGAAGGATCATAAAGAAATTGATGAGGGTGAAATAGAGTGGCTAAAGAGGAAAGAGAATCAACAATGGAATTTTGATCTCTAGGAATAGTCTCAATAGTGAAAGAGATAAAATCCTTAGCAAGAATAGTTGCAATTTGATTATAGGTAATGAGGTTTTCAATTTTACATTGACAATCACCATTAACTTGATGGAAAATAAGTTGAGAAACACTTAAAACATGAAGGTATTGAATGTCTAAGTCAAGAGCATATCTCATGCCTAAGATAAGAGCTTTGTATTCGACCATATTATTGGTGACTAAAGTAGAAAGATAAATAAATTATTTTACTAAGAGAATTTATGAGAATGCAACCTAACCCAACTCCTTGAAGGCATTTAGCATCATAAAAGTGAAGATTCCAAGTATCCTCATGTAAGTCAACATAAATTTCAAGGGGCTCCTTGATAACTACTTTTGGTTTAGTAGTAACAGAGGGAGTGGAAGATTCATCAAGTTGATTAGCTTCAAGATCAGTGATAAAGCTATAAAAATAATATTTAAGATAGATAGCTAGATTAAGACATTTAATGTAAAGGATATTGTCATTTGGAAGATCATCTTGAAGAGAATAAGTGGCTAGAATGGGAGTTGTGACAAGTTGATCAGCTATGACTTGCCCTTTGATAGTTTTTTATGTGACAATACAAAGATCAAATTCAATAATTAAGACCATCCATTTGCCAATTCTATCTCTGGGAAGAAAGGCATTGGAGAAGAAATGATGAAGGGGTTCAGAATGAAAAATGACATAAGTAGTTTTTTAAAGTATATAGTAATGAAGCTTTTTAGCTATGAAATAGATGGTGAGGCAATCATGATCAATTTTGGTATAACATGTTTCATAATAAATGAGGCCTTGGTTAATGTAGTAAATAGCATACTCTCTTCCTATATCATCTTGTTGGGAAAGCATTACCCCAACTAAAATAGGTGTGGAATAAGTATATAGAATCAAGGATTTATTATTGGAATGAGGATGAAGTGTAGGTGGATGAAGCAATTACTCTTTCATGTTATCAAAGGATTTTTAACATGGATCCATCCATTCTAAAGCACTACCTTTCATGAGAAGGGAATTAATAGAGTGAATTAAATATGCCATTTTGAGGATGAAACATCTAATTACTCTAAGTACAAATTTTAAGAATAGAATGAGGAATAGGCATGTTGATGATAACACTAATTTTGATAGGGTCAACATCGATTCCATAGAGAGATTAAGAATCCTAAATTCCATATGTGACTCCAAAGACACATTTTTAAGGATTAAGTCTAACTTTATATTTAAGGAGATGGTCAAATATGATAGCAAGATCAAAAAGATGATTCTTACGATGTTTGGATTTAGTAATAAGATCATCCACATAGGTTTTAACAATTTTGTGAATGAGATCATGAAAAATGTGAGTCATTTCTCATTGGTAAGTGGCTCCAGCATTTTTAAGGCTGAAGGGCATTTTGACATAGAAATAGGTGCCCCATTCTATGGTGAAAGTAGTTTTATGTTGGTCCTCGGGGGAAAAATGAAATTGATTATATCTTGAGAAACCATCCATAAGAGATAACATTTCGTAATCATCCATGGAATATATAATGTTATCTATTGAAGGTAAAGGGAAGTTTTCCTTAGGACAAGTGAGATTAAGATTGTGAAAATCAATACAAATTCCAATGACCATGGTGACTTTCTTCTAAATGGGGACAATATTGGAAACCCATTCAGAATAATCCACTAGTTTGATAAATTTAGCATCAAGTAATTTGATGATTTCCTTATGACATAAAGTTGAAACTTTAGGTGGATTTTTTTTTTCTATGCACAATATTGGCATCAAGATAATTAATGATATTATGTACCACAATGATAGGTTTAATTTTAGGCATGTCCTCGTAGGACCAATCAAAATCCTCATGATATTTTTCAAAGAATAAGCTAAAATTATCATGTTTAAAAGGTGAGAGTTATTGAAATTGTAATTGGTCGAGGACAAGATGGAGTACCATATTCATTATGAGTGGTTTCTTTGATGAGCATGGCATTTTCATCTTAAAATAAAGTGGTATGGTGCTTTGGGTAAGGCAGAAATTGGATTAATTTTAGGATTAATGCAAGTAACAAAGTTGTTAAAGCAAGGAGTTTTAGTCTTAAAATTTCCAATTTTATGATGTTACCAAGGAAGTTGAGGTTTTCAAGCATAAAATAACTCAAGGATAGCTTCATCACTAGGCAAGGTAGGAAGAGGACCATAATACTCAACATCTAATTTAAGATCTAAATTTTGATTTCCATAGTGATCATACTTAGAATGTATCTGATGAACATTAGTTGTATTGGAATCTAGTGTAATTTAGAGAGTAGAAGAAGTAAATGGATTAGAAGAGGGTGAAATATCAGTGGATTCAATGACAGGATTAGATTTAATGATTGGATCCAAAGGGAGATTCAGAAGGCATAATTTGTTCTACCACCCAAGGAGTATCAATAAGCAAAGGATTGATAGGAGGTACATGACCTTTAATATCTAAGATACGATCCACAAAAATGTTATGAACATCTTGATTAAAATCATAGATTTGGGATAAAGTTTTATGGTAATGTTGAACATTCAAGTCTCTAAATTAGGCTTGGGACATGATATAGTTGTCATCATATGTTGGATAAATTTTACATGCTTGAAAATCAAGGGGAGTTTTAGAATGTGAAATCCAAATATTGTTGAATATATGAGGAGACTTGATGAGAGGATCTTGAGATAATTTATCCACTCTAAAATCATTGCAAGTGGAGGCATCTTCTGGTAGAGAAGGTTCCTAAACATTGCATAGAGGGGAAAGTTAGTAATCTCATCCATGAGAGGAAAAGTATAGTTTCTTGGTAAGAGAGAAGGAGGAAGCCATTGGGAAATGTAAGGAGGTAACTTGTTAGTATTGTAAGTATGTTGCAACTAATTGGGCTCATCATCATCATCATAATTCACAAGAGTATCTTGTAAATCAAGATTCATGTTGATGAACTTGGGTAAAGGAACACTATTAATTTTAAGAATTATAGGAATACCATATTGAGGTTTAGGATTGGGAAGCTAGATACTCTAAGGGTTAGGATGAGATTCATTTTTATATCATTTTCCATTATGTAATAGTTTAATACATTAAATACTATAAGAAGTAATGGCCCTCATGTGATGAGTCCATGGATGAGCAAGAAGGATATTGTAAGATAAAGGAAGATCAAGGACCATAAGTTTGGTTTGAATAGTTTTAGGTCCAATGGTTAATGGAACCCAGATAAAACCAAGTGGTTTTTTATTAGTCTTATCAAAACCATGAAAAGTAAGATGGGTTTGATTGAGATGATCTTTGTTATAACCTACTTATTGAATAAGCCATAAAGATGCCTCATTAATACCAGAGCCTTCATTAACTAAGACTTTACAGATAAGAGTGGTATTAATGGCTACTTTAATAAAGAGTGGTGGATCATTGACATGAAAAATAATCACATCATTGATCATGTCCTCTTCAAGTAATTCAATGGAGGGCTTGGAAGAAGGACACAAGGTTTCAATGGTATTGACATTAGTAGGTTGAGAATCAATAGAAGATGGTTCTTCATCTATGGAGGATGGATTTTAAATTTTTTGAATTTGTTGCATAAGGAATTTATGATGATAGGGTGAAGTATGAAACAACTCCATAAGATGAATCTTTAAAGGCATAGAGTTTAGTTCTTCAATAAAATTACAATGTGATTTAAAAGAACCATCACAAGATTTAGAAGGTAAATTAGTTTTGGAAGGTATAGATGTGGTTGGAGGATCAAAAGGAGGAAGTTATTCCTCAAGTGCTTCTGAATCAACATTATTGGTGGTAGTTTATTTAAGAAGTTGTTATTTTAAAGATGGATTTTTAGGCTTGGTAACAGGATCTTTATGAGCCATTTTATGATGATAATTGACCTTGGTAGTGTTGAAATATTAAGAATTGTTAAATTATTAGTCATAATCAACATCAATGGCACAAACATCCTTGACATTTTCTTGATTATTTGAAGAATATTTTTGGTTATTTGAAGTATAAGCTTTGAAAGTTTGTCATTTTTGGGAAGCAACAGTGTATTCTTGATGATGAAGATTGATCTTAAATTCATGATTGAATGAATCACCAATCACATAGGAAATAGAAAATTTATTTATCCCTCTACAAGATTTATGAGAATGGCAAATGTTCTCATGGAACCAACAAAATATATTGTGGTCATACCACTTAGGAGGATCATTAGGATAAATGAAAGGTTTCAAGGGTGGTAAAAATTGTTTCATTTGCTAAACTGAAAGAGGTGTATGAGAATGTGAAGGAAGATCAATTTTGGCAACTCCTTGTTTGGTTTTTGGAGTATTACTAGTGATAGTATTAGATGTTTGAAAATATCTTTTAAGAATTTTAGGATTAGGTTTGAATTTATTCATAAGAAAGTCTTGATGTTTAGCTTGATCAAGAGCTTCATTAAGTGTTTGGGGAGTAAAGGTTTGAATATTATATTGGAGAGTGGGAGTCACAGTGGTGATAAAGAGTTTGAATAGGTTATAATTAGTCATGTTATGATCATATTTATGAGATAAATATTTACATATTTTGATAAATTCATGAGCTAATTCAGTGGGAGATTGCTTAGCATTGATGAAGTGGCTAAGACAATTTTTAGGAAGATCATTGTGTTGAAACTCTTTAACCAAAGGATTAACAAAATCTTCAAGTTTTCAAATAGAATGTTGGGGAAGTTGATTATACCATTATAATACATCACCAATAAAATTTTTAACTGAGATTTTAGTTGTGGAAAAGGTATTAGTTTGGATCCACTCCTTGTAAAGGTTACCAAAGGATTAATAAATGAGGTAGGGTCTTTAGTCCCATGATATTTGATAGTTGGAGATATGTTACAATATCAATGGAAATAATGAAGGGAAATAAAGGCTCATTTTGAATGGTTTGAAGAATTTTATTATTCATTATAGGTTGAGGAATAACATTACATGAGGCATCCCTAAGAGGTGGAGGAATATAATTAAGATTAGCTTGAGGATGAATAGTTAGAGGTTGATTAGCCATATTAATTAAGTGTTGTTTAAGTTGCATAATTTGGCTGGTATTAGAATTTTTCATAATGTTTATTTGTTGAATAACTTGGGTTAAAAGCTAGGTTGTATCAGGAGGTGGGTTGGTGTTTGTAGGAGCACTCCCCAAATTGGCATTAGGGAGAAGATTGGAAGAAGATGGATTGTTAGTGGGATTATTAAGTAAACTTGTATTAATTACTCCCACATTAGTTTGAATATTTTGAAGATGAGAAGTATCTTGGTAGGTATAGAAAGGATCATATCCATTAACTTCATCTTGAGGTGTTATTTGCACCATATTGTAGTTCATAGATGAAGGAGCAAAAGAGGTGCCCCAAGAGTGATGGTGCTCTTGGGAGGAAAAGAAAGAAAGAAATGAGCATCCCATATAGTATCTAAATGTATTCAAGCTATCCAAAAAATATTTTGATAGGAGACTTAAATTTGATTGAATAGAGATGAACAAAATGTAAAATTGGAAAGATAAAGAACTAGACTGATGAACAGGGAAAGCAAAAAATAGTATATGGTCGACTAGGCTAACCTAGCATACAAAACAAGACCTACAAACTATATAAGGTCAACTGGGTCTATCCAATACATTAAACAGAGGCAGAAAAAAGAGGTAAAAGGGTCTAAAAACTACACAAGGTCGACTGGGTCAATCTAATATAATGGACAGGGGCTGAAAAAGGTATAGGGTCTAATGGGTTGACCTAGTATAGTAGATAGGTAAAAAGACAAAGTTGATAATGAGTTATGAGTTGAAACAAGAAAATGTTTGCAACTAATCTAGTAAAGTAAGAGATAAAGGGAAATAAATAGTCAATTGGATCAATGCTGACCAATCTAATTGAGGCACATAAAATAAAACCTTACACTAATGCTGGCTATGTAAGTTTTTATACACAATTGAGAAAAGAGAAATAAATCAACATGAAAAGTAAAGAGAAATAATTATTCAACCTAATATGTTTATTAGATTATTAAGATATGATTTTTAATGTGATTAGAAGTTGGCTATAATCGAGGTACTAAATAACAATCTAAGGATGGTTTCAAGTATTTTGGGTTGAAAAGGATTATAGTGGCAATGGTATAGGCTTGGTATTGGGTCCTGCCCCCTCACTTCACACATTTTAATGATAAGGGTATTAGGTGATTATCCATAATATACCATTAACCACACTTTATATTTGACTAGAGCATCAAGTTGGCTTCCCCCTTAGTGATGAAATTCAAGTAGGTTGGCCTTGGGTAGATAAAATGTTAAATTACTTGTTTATGTTTTTGCGGTTTGGTCATGTGTGCATAAAATAAAAATAGTGAAACTAAAATATTAACTAAAAATCCCCTAATTAAATTATCTGAGATATTCTACACATGTAAGCGATAGGAAAATAAATGTGTGAGCTAATTACTAGTAGATATGAGGTTAATTCCAATTTGAAATAAGGTATAGTGTTGACACTATATGTATAAAATATAGGATAGGGTCTATAGGATTGAACTTGTACTATGGAATCAAGGTCTAAAAATGTACAGGGTTAGTTAGGGTTGACCTAGTTATTTTAGACAACACACAAAACATAGAACTGGGTTGATAGGGTTGATCCAGTTCACTATGTAATGGAAATTTTAAAGACTACAAACTATGAAAGGAAAGATAGTAAAATAAATAGATAGAGAGATAAAAAGGAACCTTGGTGGATTAGAGACGCAAAAGAGGAAGATTTTTGATGAATTAACCTTGAAGTATGCTTGAGAAACTTATAAATTAGGTCAACAAGATAGATCAAGATGTGCAAGAACCTACTACAGAGTACTAAAAACATATAGGGTTGAATAGGTCAACCTAGTAGGTTAAAATGGATGTCTAAAAGGCTAATAACCTATATTGGGTTGACTAGGTCAATCCAATTATTTGTTCCTAGAAACTTTCACACAGAATTAAAAAAATTGGGTCGAGAGAATCAATCTAGTATGATAAAATTAATGACTAAAATAATGAAAATAAGTGAAATAAATCCTACAAGGGTTATTTTCATGTCAGGTTAACCAGAATGTATGCAATAAAAAATGTATCATGTCTATAAATTAATCTTAGCTTAGAGAAGATAGATCATACCTACACTTTTGATTGAGATACACTTGTTAAGTAAGAACATGACCAATATGGGGATCCAATAGACCCAATTATGGGATCAATTGTCACAACATATCATGATAAGATGGATTTCAAAGCCTACAACCTAACACAATCACATAATAACCTTAACTGATTCCTAATGTTTAAAACATTCACCTATTCTAATAACAAGAAACTTAATCTAATCTAGTGCATGACAAATATTGTGGCACAAAGTGGGGGTTAGAAATTATATATATATATATATATATATATATATATATATATATATATATATATATATATATATATATATAGGGAACCTCAATTAAAGTATGTATAACACCCTAATACATGAAATATGAAAGATAGTATTATTCGAGCCAACAATTATGCTAATTCTATCTACTAAAAGAGAGCAAAAAAAAGTTAGAATATACTTACCTAAATGTGAACCCTTCGAGATTAAATCACTTTCTTGGCTAAAGGGGCTTTATAAGAGGTTGTTTTGGTATTTAAGGATCGCTACGAAAGGCCAAAGCATCCAAGACTTATTCACAAGACTAGATTCTCCAAGTAAGAAACCAAAGCTAAGTCTCCTCAAGTAGAATGATGGAAGAGTAAATTGTGAAGAAGCATCAATTAATAATAAATATTTATTTCACATATGAAATAATTATCAAATGATCTTGTATATATATGCAAATCTTTTCATAAATCCTCCTAAAAATGTCAGTTGTACAGGGTCAACCTAGTTGACCCAGTGTGTTTTCAGGGATAATTCATTGGGTCTGAACTAGGTTGGCCAAAAGGCTAACAAATTAAGAGAGTGGAAATTACCCCTAAACTGTAATAGGTTGACCCAATCAACCTAGTATAGTCAACTAACCAAAAGGGGTTTAAGACAAGAAAAAGAAGGATGGAAAGAGGAAAAGATTGGAAGAGTATTCAAGGGAGGATGAATAGCTTAGGGAATGGTTTTAGGAGCTGGTTAGATTTTTAATAATGTGGTAAAAATGGACAACAATCATAAAAATCACCAAAGGTCTTCCCACCCCTTTCCCAGTGCACCCCTTAGGCCATGCACTCAAAGAGATTGAGTCTCAATGGGTTTATGTAAGATGTAAAACATCAATATTTGATAAAAGGTTAAAAATATTATGTGTATATAGTGGGCCATCATAGGCATATAGTTACTTATCCTTATTTTATCATAATACTTAAGTCAAGAGAAACTCTTTCTTACAATAAAATAATGGAACATGCATGGATTGCCACTTTAGATAACTTAACTCATGATAAGGACCAATTATGCATGAAATTTCCACTTAAATTGTAATTATCTAATTTTATTACCACTTAAGATCAATTATGTGGTGTGTATTTCCTTTACATTAACTCTCATCAACATCCTTCTATGCCACTTTCCACTTTACTTGATTGGCCATGTAGGTATATTAGGCTAATTAGGCCTAACAAACTACCTCTTAGTACTTGATGGAAATGAAACTATATGATACCTTAGAAACATATTAAAGATGTATTTTTATACTTGAATCAACATCCCATATCATAACATTGGTCCTTTTGGGAAAGAAACACCTACAAACTTATCAAATTGGGTGACTAGGTCACCTTGTCCTTCACTTCCTACAGATTGGTTGACTTGAAGAGAATCATAGAGGAATTTATAGGCATATTTTTTAGCATATTATGATTTTATTAGGTATAAAAACTTTCAAACCTCACTCTCTAATGATTTTTATCTTCTTAAATTGCCTTGTACCTCTCTTTCTACACTTTTTGCCCCAAAAACACTATTTTATGATAGGTTCGTATAATTACATATAAAATGATACCATGGCCAAGACCCTCTATAATTTTAATTCATATTTCCAATGGTTATTAAGTGATTCATTGGTTTTTGGATGTAATATACTTCATTTTTCTCAAAATTGGTTTATAGTAGGGTTTTGGAGGTCCACCTTCTTAACGATGGTTCATAATGTACAGACCTCTAAACTATAAATTCTTTCCATGTATATTTATTATATATACCCCTTCAAAAAAATTTAATAATATTGGGTTCTCATTCAAAATGTGTGCAAAGATACGTACGTAGAGAAGTTTGCTTATAGGGTTTTGCATGTAATCTAGACCTGCTTATAGTCTTAGTGATGGTTCATAAACCTAATTTGATAAATAAAACTCAATCATTCATGGATTTTAATTTAATATGGGTCATAAAATCTTGGTAATATCATTTTGTCTAAATCATCTTGTGGTGAGAGATACAAGCATTGAAACAGGTGAGTCAAAATGAGTGTCTAGACTGCATAGATTAAATTATCTCTTCAAAGACAAAATTTACATTACTTTTATTTATATATTCTTGAAAAAAAAATTATAATACCTTTATCATCCCTTAAACCTTAATGTCTTCAAGTGTCTTAATGGTGTTGTGAGTCTTCTAGGCTTCAAGATTGGTTTTAGGTATATCTAACCTTTAATTAATTTTGATGTTCAAGGAAAATTTAGGTGATATGAGGTTGAAGAATAATTTTTTTCTCATTTTTTTCCCATCCCTTGTGACTTTATTTTGCTTCCCAAACTTCACTTTGTCTCCATGGTCTCTTAAGACTGCCTCTAGGGTTACACTGCTAGGACTGTGTGTTTGGGATTTTGAGTTCTAAAATGTTCTTTCTCATTCCAAGACATTTTTAATGAATTTTTAAAAGTTATACCAAGGTAAAAAACATCCTTAGTGTAATATATTCTATCAATTATGCCTCTTATGCATTCATATGTTACCTAGGGTTTCTTGGTAATTAAGCCTATGTAACCCTTAATGACTGAATTTGGTGATTTTTCTCTACTTATCCTAAGATTTATTCATCATTATACATTTAAATTCAATTATCACTCTCCATTTATATTCCACTATCTATCTTATGTCTTGAATTACCTCTCAACCCACATGGATGCCATCACAGCTAATACAATACACAGGCCTATTTGCATATTCTAGCTCTCAAGGGAACTTAGCTTGAAAATATGAATTTTACCTACCTCAAAGAGAATATTATGACATTTAATATAATTTATAATTGATTAAAAACCTTTTTATGAATTTCAAATCTCCCTATTTTCTCTTCAAACCTTCAATTTGAGTATCTTAATCTCTTATATGATTATTCATGATTGCAGGAGCTCAGAGACAAAATAGTGAATATATTCACTTAATTTATAACCAAAATAATAGTATAAATAATTAAAAATACCTAAAAATACAATTTTTACCAAAAATTAGAGCCTAAATCCACCTGTAGATGTTCCAAAATCACAAATTTCTCCAAGACTGGTTCTTGGGTATTGACTATGTGTATATGACTGTGTAGATGCAAGTTAGTTGTGTATGTTTGAGGTTTTGGTTCCTTGTCCACTATATAATCATCATTTAAATTTTTTAAAAATATTTAAATCTTCATCAATCTCTTAAACACTTTAAACAACTCACACTCTTTACCATATTACACTTTTAGATACATATGGTTCCACCATCTTCTATTCTTAACTCAAGCTCTACCTTAACTTGAGTTCTTGACTAAATTGCTTGTCTCTGAATGGAGGGAATGAGTATGGTTATTAATTTGAGTATTTACACATATACCTTTCACCCCACTCTCTACTTTATTATGTTACACTTTTATACCACCTTAATTTGATATAGATTTGATCAAAAGGAGGACCTATAGGCTGAGGCATGTAGGTCACTTTTAGGCCACCTTAACATCACATATAAACCTTAACCTTGCTAATTATACCAACCATGATATTACATTATCATTTTTTATTGATCCATCAATCATATATCAAGCATAAGGTCACTTTGAGCTCACCTACCTCACTGAACATTTCACATCACCATGATGGTTGTAGGTGTGTATTTGGGGCACTATACGAACAATAAATCAATGAAGGATATGAGGTGAATTTTTAAGTTATTAAAATTTTATCTTTAACATTCTCCTTTAAACCTTTTCATCATTCATCTTACCCAAGACCAAGGCATTCATTTGCCCTTTCAAAACTCAGTCATTTATGAGGCTTGTCAAACCCTATTATATAGATTAAGACATTTATGTTGGAGTATGTAAATTGAATATTTAATTAATAAAACATATTACATCATATTTTATTTTGAATTATTTTACCATCAACCTCCATTCAATCCTTATATTTCTTTTATAATAACCTTGTTCAATATGACCTCCTTTGAATAATCTTCATGTTGACTAATGTAAATGGTGATGAGACTATGTACAGACTGATGACAGGGTGCAAACATAGTGTGTGAAGTGTATTACTTGGAGTGAGTTCATGATGTCTATTGGATATTTTAATTCCATCTTACTTCCTATACAAATGTTTTCTCACTTACTTGTCTTGATCTACAAGAAACTCCTTAAGACTACCTTGAAGTATCCTCATGCCCTCAGCTATAGGTGGAGATTAGAGTTGACTATGTATCTCATCATTCATGACTGACAATAGAAGATGTAATTTTTTGTTTTTCATATATACTTTTGTAGTTTACCTTGATCACAACCCCAAAATACATATTTTTTATCTTTCTCAAAACCAAAACACAAAACTTTCTTAGAGATTGGCGACCTAACTATGTTTTGTATAGAATGAGATAGATTTAGGTCTTTATAAGGTCAAGGATTATATATTATGAAATTATTGTGATTTCATCAATGGTCTTCATATATTCAAAAGATAATTTGAATCCTTACTTACCTTGAAAGTTTTCACTCCTTGTTCAACCACTTCTTGTGCTTATGACTGAGTGTCTTTATATATATGACTGTAGGCCTCTCTTGAAGTGTTTCCTAAGATATAAAAGACCTTGAACTTGTATTATATTTTATTTACCTTATTGAGGTCATAAAAATCATACCAACTATGCATTTGGTCCCTCAGCTAGCCTTAAAGAATTTAGATAGATCTTAAGACTACTAATGTACTTATTATCTATAGATATTGACTTGTAGAATATAGGTATCTTATGAGACACTAAATACAAGATTATTGGATGTATACTTGGATGATTGAAATTTAATTAAGTCCCAAATATGATAAATAACCTTTCAATATTTTCTAACTCTCACCTATGCATTTATGCCATGATCTAGCCTTTAAAATGACTATTTACTTTCTTGATAGTTATAGGTGACTATGTAGGGTTATTTTGTATGGATAGATATGGAGTTAAACCTTGATAAGAACACAAAAAATTACTATTATTCCCTATTGAATCATGTTACTATGACAATGACCCTTATTACTCATGTATTGAATTATGTAGGTTCATGATCTCATGAAGTAGACCTCACATGTATCCTGAATGTGTGACTATAAATATCCCTCAAATCTTGATTGTAGGTTAGTGTGAGACCTTGAAATAAACCAATGATATTTAATAAATAATTAAATTTATTTAATCTCCATTTAATTTTCAAGGTTTTCCAACACCCCAACTGCTCCTTCATGAAGCCTATTTCAACTTACACCTCTAAGACATGGATGTAGGTGGAATTTTATTGCTTTGTAAAAAATAAAATAACTGTCACTCAACCTTCATTAGATTACTAATCCCTCTTAGAAACCAAAAAATTCATCTTGGTACCTTTAAGATTCATATCACAACTATCTAATGACCTCTTTGACTCCATATTCAAGAAGCTCATGTCACATAGAGGCTTAACTATGTATATAGGTTGACTATGTTTTAACCACTTCTATAGATGAAGATTTAGCAGGTTTTAAGGATTTAAAACACATCTCCATGACCATGGTGTTTCTCAACAACCTTGACTCCTTATTTATAGTGGCTCAATGAGTTGGAAGTGAATGGACAGGAGGTATGATGACAATAGATCATGGAGAATGAGAATAGAGTGGAAAGATAGGCTTATGAAATGATGAATGGCAATGAGAAGACTATGAGATTGTATGAAAAATCATATAGAGTGGTAATAATCATTAATATAATGTTAATAAAATCTAAAATATCCCAAAATGAACATAAGCATGTGCCTCAATAGGTTATACTTTTTTGGAACCTCTTAAAAGAGGTATACATTATGCAAAAGAAACCTAAACTAAGGGTATGAGGATGTTGAGAGAAAATTGATGGACTCTTTTCTATGTTACCTTGGGGAAAATTTTAGAAACTTGAAATAATAAAACATGAACATGAGAGAGACCTAAAAATCATGTCATGATGAGTCTTGATAACCATGAATCAACCACTGAACCATAAATCTCTCTAAACTGCCTACAATCTACATATTTGGCATTTATTTGTCTTCTTGAGATCCATATGACCTCAAACATGTGGAAATAAGTTATATAATGTCATGGAAAGGCTATTCATACTCTTGACAAGCTCCACAAATTTCCATTTTTTTGTGATGCCCAGAAGAGGAGAAAACTCAAAAAATTGATTGTTTGCTTGAATGAATAACATATGATCAATGCCTTAAATTTTAAACGATTTTTCATAAAGAAGAGAGATCCAAACTAAGAAACAATTTAAAGATATTTAATATTTCTTAGACCCCTTCCTCTACCCAAAATTCTAGATCTTGAAATTGTCTCTCATGGTCGTACCATTTGAAAACCTAATGGGCTCTCTCTCTCTTTGCAAAGAAACTAGTTGGTGTTTGAGGATCAGTTTTGAGTCTATATGAGATATTTTTACCTTTAAATTTTTTTATAACACCTTTTATTAAACCCTCTTCAATATCATGATCTCTTTTGTACAGAAATTTTTCTACAAATCCGTGCTTCCTACATAAAACACATGAAAATAGCCTTTCCTTTACATTTTACTCACACTCAAGTTTAAAATTACCAGTTTAGGGAAAGAAGAGGAATATTAAGATTCAATATGGATATTATAGCAAGTAAAAAGTCTTTTAAAATCAAAATTTTGGAATATGTGGCACATGAGAGCTCTTTGGAGAGAAAAACTATGCTTTAGACTTATGGGGGAGATATTTTCAAAGTATGACATCATGTGACTGAAAATAATATGACTGTGAGACTGATTAGAGACTTTATGGATTATTTAATGATTTTTTTACTCCAAATTTATCATTTAAAATATCAAAAAACCTCTCCTTTAGAAAAATACACATAGGTTCTCAAAGGAGATTTACCACTGAATGTCATAGAAAGTATGTTATAACATTATAAAAGGTTTCAAATAGACTCTTATGTCTTTAGAACACCTTTAAAAGATTATATATATCCACATACCTTGAATATATCAAACATACTAGATAACTAATAATGATTCATCAACTATCGTCTTCACCATCTCCATCAAATCACTTTTAGATCACAAGACCACTTGAGTTTTTTGTCAAATACCTCCAAACATCCTTAAAAATCATGATGCTACTTAATAACACTTGAAACAAGATATGAAAGTGACAAGACATGAGACTCACTCTTGAAATTATATTTAATGAACACTGTGATGATCAAACACATCATTTAAAGACCAAGGACAACTAGGACATGAAAAAAATTTAGTGTATGGGTTAGCATTTATCCTTGACAGGCCAAATTACCAATACTACTTTTGGAGAATTTTGAGTTGACTAATGTATTGATAAAAGAGAAGTTTATTTTAGAGTTAGAGGTATAATTACACCCAAGTGGTTTTACTTTCTCATTATTAAACATACTCATGATAAGAGTATGCTTTTTAATTTTATAACTTGCATATTTTTTTCCTAAAGCATGTAGTTTACCCTGGGTTGTGGTATTGAAACCTTTATGGGTGTCGACCTTTTGAGGTGACTCTTCTCTTTTTTTTATTCATTATATGATTTTTGATAGTACATATTATATAAATGCATCAATAATCTAGTGGCATGTAGAATTGTGTTAGATAATTGGGGTGGATCTTGGGGCTTGTATTACCTCATTTTTGAACTATGCCACACCTTTGATTGGGGTTGTGAGTCTTAAGAAATCCTTGTGTATGGATTTAAGAGTGGTGTAGGTAATAGGCATCTATGATTATTGTAAGTTTATTTACCTATGTGGATGAATTATGTAGTTGAGTAAATAAATTAATCAATTAAGGAGTGTCATTTGTATTTTGACTCCTTATGTGCTATTTTTTTGCCTTTTTGCAAGGTTTTCCTTGATTATTATTCAAGTTGTACTAGAAATTAACTAGCCTCTATTAACTATATTAGGTATAGTTTGTATAATAACATGTTTAACATAATATTATGATGTGTGGAACATCATGATTATAAAGGAAGGGAAACTCCCAAAATGTTAATGCATAATTTGAACAGACCTAGTTTAGTTTAATCACACGGAGTGAAGAAGATTGATAGTTGAATTCTAAGAGTTTTTCATTGAATTTAAAGCTAAAAATAATATTACAAAGGATTGTAACATGTTCTTATTAATATAAGTAAAATATCATCTTGCATAAGTAATATGAAATGTTGTGTTTGACATTAAACCATGTGCACTTTTTATAGATCATAAGTTGAGTAGACCTAAGGGATGAGTGATGAATAAGGAATGTGAATACTAAGAGATGGTATGGAATCCTAGTTAGTCTCACATTTACTTGGTAGTTATTGAGTTTGGATTTGACAAGGGGATCTTGTCAAATCAAAGATTTAATAATGAAGACTTATTAAGTTTAATATTATGGCCATAAGCATGTATACTAAGGAATTTTTGTTCCTTAATATTTTATTTTTTTATACATTATTCATATTCATCATCATACTCATTAGAATCTATGTGGAGTAGTGACAATATTGACTTATACACACTGTCATTTGTGGGTTTTTTGACACCTTTCTCAAGAATGAGGAAAACACTCTATGGGTAAGAGAGAGGTGTAGAGAGGTTGGGAGGCTTTGTGGAACTCTCCCAAGCCATTTGATTTTGAATTTCTTGATGATCTCATGTGCATATGGTTAATGAAAAATAAATATTTGATTTTTGATAATGTGTCATGTAAGTGGTATGGGACACTTATAGGACATGTTATCATTCTTCACCCTAATTTAAATTGGTGTTAAACTAATTAAAGTTTGTGAAAAACTTGTTATGCATGTGAATTTGTTGTGAACAAATATAAACATCAAATCATGTCTTATAGAGGAAAAATAATAATTTTGGTTAACTAAACTATAACTAATCTTGTTATATTAAAGACAAATATGAACCTTGTTGTTTTTCATTGATGAGTAGTTAAATGAAATTAATACAAAATTAAGAAAATAGTTTATGATTTCTAGAGGTGTTGCCTGATCAAAAGTACAATTAGAAAATTATGAGACTTTTCTTTTGTCTCTTTAATCAAACCCCAAGTGGACTAAGCCATCAGGATGATGCCTCCTTCATGGGAGAAGGTAACATCCCATTTTACTATGCTAGGATTTAGAGCACTTATCGGTGGTATGAACTGAAAAACATAACTAATAACATTTAATTTCTATGTGATCAAGGATTAATCTATTGATATGATTCATATGTTTTATTTTATTATTGTTATCATGCATTACTATACATTTATATGGAATAATTTTTAATGATGACTTGGGTAATTATCATGTGTTCACTTCTCTATGATGCAGGTACAACCCTCAGTGTGAGGGAGAACATCATCAAAGAGGAGGATCTAGATATGAACCATGGGAAAAAAAGAGAATCCCATAAGAGAAACATGTAATGTTGATAGAAATACATATATATTCATCTATATTCATGTAAGTGTGATCACTAGGTTCGATGATTCCTTAACTATCTTTAGCATTACTTTGTGATATGTTTTGGAATACAAATATAAATGCATTATTTAAGGACTTATATGAGCCTTATTAGGTTTATGTTTTTAGACAACCAATCTCTTTGACATGCTTCATCATATTTTGTGACTATGAGATCTATGTTTAGTAAGTCCCTAAGCCTGTAACCTAGTGGTTACCAACAGACCATTGTTAGTTAAATGACTAAGACCTTTAGTCAAAAAATGTTTAGTTGACTTGGTTGCATATTGTGTTTTATTAAGTCAAACCTTCATGTCATCATTTTAGTATTTTGCCTATAAGGTAGATGTCAATGCATGATTGGTACATAGTAAAGCATCAAGCCCACCTATTATGGCTTGATTAAGGCCACTTAAGTTTTGTCCTATATAGGTTTCATGATAATGTTAAATCATAAATTTTAAATAACCTCTTAAACAAGTTGGACTTAATGTTAATAAGGAATTTATGAATGTCAAAGTTTAAATATAAGTATGAAATGAAGTTATTCATGATGTGGCTTCACCTTTAATAGAAGTGTGGGAAATGAGGATTGATATTTATTATTTATCCACCAAAATGTTTTAATATTAACCTCTTTATTTAAGATAGAATATGTCTTAAAGTTTTAAAATGTAAATTTGAAAAATTTAGAAGAGCACTTATTATTACCCACATGGGTTGGAAAAGGAATGGTCTCCCATTAAAAGTCTTACATCCTTAATTCTTCCACCATTCACATTGACTATGGAAGAAATGAGTTTTAAAACTAAAATGGTCTTTCTATAATTCTCCCACTATGCCCCATTTTGGGGATACAAGGATGCATTTCTTGAAAGGAGGTTAGATGCACAGGGGAAGTGCCTTAGGAGTTTATTTAAGGATGTTTTGGGCATGATTAGAAGAATTTAAGGATGATTGAATTAATTTTAGGAAATGGAGATAGCAATACAACATTTTCCATTACCAAATCAAGTTGCATTCTAAGGGAGAGGATGTTAGAAATGAGAAAGATGTCTTGGAAGTTGTAGGGAGATGTTTTCTCTCTTCAAACTTTCATTATGAATAGTTAGAAAGAGAACTTAGAACTACTGCACCATGAGATCATGTAAGTAGAAATTTCATTCCATAGAAAAGTCTTAAAGTTATATAATTCAAACCAGGTGTGGTCTTCTCATGAAATTGTGAATCAACTCTAATTTATAAAATAAAATAAAAAGAATATAAATAAAATTATATTTAAAAGATATCAAGTCACTTTGAAGTTTGAAATGAGTTCTTATTCTAAAATTTTAAGGAATAAAATATGTGTATCCCTCATGGAATTAGAGTCTCCAATGCACATCAAATAAAATAATTAGAGAACATAAAAATTTAAACCATAATTAAAGCTAGAATAATTTGAAGAAAACACACACAAAATCTTCGATTAGAGGCTACATAGGATCTTTAAGTAGAGTATGGCAAGTTTAAATATATCATTATTTTTAGTCTAACATAGCTGGTTATGTAATTAGATATAACATTGAATATCATATCTCCTATGTTTTAATCTAGCACATTTGGTTACACACATAACACAAAATTAAATAATCTATTTTCTCTGTTTAAAACCAACACAACTAGTCATACATTTAACAAACTACTCTTGACCATTTTTCTCTCACTAGGTAGTAAACTCATCAAAAGTGATCTTTGTATGTTTATACAACAAGCTTTTCCATTTAAAATAGATCTTACATGGAATTTCAATAGAATTTTAATATTAAGATAAACCAAGATGCCATGGAAACATATAATTTGAATAACATCATTGGTCTATACCATATGATTAAATTATGTTTCAAAAAATTAGTGAAGATGCATATAATAGAGCTTCGTAAATACTTTTGCTGCTCTTAAATGAGATAAAATCTGAACAAAAGAATTTAGGGATTCGTTCCCCTCTTCCTTAGCTTCACAACACATATAGAAAGACTTTGTTTCTTTAAGTGACGAGGATTAAAATAAATTTCAAAGATCTGAATTTAGTGATAGGTGTAGATGTATGAATATTCTATAGACATTATTAAAACAATAAGTTTTTAATATTTTAATTTATTCATCATTTAATTAAATTAATTGGCCCTCAAAAATTAATATAGTGGATGAGACAAACTTTTGAATATTATTCTTGTCCTAATAATTAATAATAGTATAACCTTAGTTTCTCAAAGGATTTAAAATCTTGGGATGGATCTTAATGAATACATATATCGTAACCATAATATGAATAATAATGTTATTATAAATATTATGTTCATGATGTCTATAGTAATCTAAACAAAATTATATGTTTGACTTATAAGGAAGAAAATTATTGTGTAAAATAATCAAGGAAGAGACATGAAAGATGATGAAATAAACAAGAAAGAGAATATAAAAGGAGTTAGAAGTAGTAAACACAAGTGAAAGTGATGAGAAATAGAATAGTTAAGAGTAAAGGAAATGATGAAGATAAGAACAAGGTGATAATATGAATGGTAATCAAATGATATAGATAATTCAACATATATTGAATGTTATGACAAGCATAGAAGTAATGGTATTGAAATAATCAAAACCATAACCTACAACTAGCAATGAAAATTTATGCTTGTGAGTAAGGTCACTAGAATTCTAGTTGGTGGTTACATCGTGCTTTGGTTAATGGAAAATTTGGAAAAAAAATTAGATGTGTTTTATGCTAAAAAATATGACTGAGAAATTGGCTAACTTTAATACCTTATTGACAATAATATGGATACATAGACTCACATCGAGGCTTTAAACTCTGAGATAATAAAGTTAAGAGTTACAAGGATAAAGTAAAAATGTGATAAAAAAGACTCAATAACATGAAAGTGACATTGATGTATAGGTAGCATTGAAGCCTTAATGAGTAAGGATGATAAATTTTATAATGACACATCTTAAGGAGAGACAAAATATTGAAACCTTTATAAGATAATGAAGACATAGAATCATGAGTAAAAAAAATAATGGAATCTTGTGGTAAGGCTGCAATAGGTTGCAAAGTTTCAATGATGATATTATATTTGGCATATGGAAAACCTATGGTTTAATTTATGTTTCATCATGTAATATTAAATTCTTGAATCATCTTAACTAAGAATCTCTAGATGTGACATATCTCATAATAAGTGTCTCATTATCAAGAGACTTATCATACATGGAATACTTTCCATTGGAATTAGGGCTAGGAGAAACACCTAGACTAACATGTTTTGTTTAAAACACCTTTATCTTATTAATTATCTCAAAATATTAGTTATCATATTCAAAATTTGTAACGTATATTTTTGGATTCTAAAAATAAACCCATTAATCAGTCCATGGATTGTTTTTCATTCAAAACACCCGACAAGTTTATGATCCTTTATGGACATATCATTTAAGTTGTGAAGATATGGATAAATTTTGGCTAAGAAACTTTTTTCACTGAAGTGTATTGCATATGGAAACATAGGTTTTTGTATAAAGATGTTTATTGGCTCTTTCTATACTCTATATCAAATAAAAAGTAGGACTGAGTATAAAGGGACTTTGGGAATCAGGATTTAGATTTAAGTAAGAATTTAATCTATTTTTATTGATTATCAAAGTATCTCAGGAAATCAGATATTGCCTTATAGATGAATCATTTAGATTATATATGGGAGATAATCTTTTATTATTAGAGGATAAACCATTTTGGACTATCACATCCTCTTATTAACCATTCTATTATGTCATTGCTAAAGTTAATGTCTAAACACTTTTGGGATGTCAAATTACATATGAGTAGGTCAAGATAGTTATTGTATATAATAATAGGTCAACCAAATACTATGTGTAACAATAGGTCAAATTAGTTGATATGTGAAATAGTAGGTTAACCAGCTACTATGTGGAATAGTAGGTCAAACTAGTTTCTTCAAGAAGTGGTATATTAAACTATTATTATCATTTGGTATTATCTCTACCTATTGATCATCTATACCTAATAGCTTTGTGGAAGGGAAGGGTTACTCTTAGTGGATGAGAGGATTGTAGGGGATCCAAAAGGCCCTGTGGTTGGAGGAAAATCCCTCCAATGATGTTCTCCCTCTTTTCATTCTTTTATGGTCTTCACAACAATGATGGACTACAAGTCTCTAAAATATTTATTTTTGAAGATTTTATCTTATGATCAATGTGTAATTATACTAAATATTATATTACTTATGGAAGCACTAAAATTATGTTTTAATTTTAATGATGTAATCAAGTGTAAATGTTTATTATTGGATTTCCCTAATTTGATATCATTGCATTGTACTTGAAAATATGTATCTATAGTTGTATTGTTCTCATAATTACTTCAAGTACCAGATATGAAATGTAAATTAATGTTATGAATCTATAAATATATTTCTAGATCAAAAATAAGGTATTATGTACTTTGTTTTCAATAATTTGAATGGATTTTATTTGAAAGTTTGGTTACCGTGATGAAAACAAATAATATGGTTGATTGATCAATTATTATATTATCAAAGTTAGTTTATGACAAACATGTTATGAAATTGTTTGATAAGATTAGTAAGAAACCTTATGGGATAGTATATACATTTTTTTATATGTAAAAAAAATCCAATGCATTTTTTTATTCCCTGACCAGAGTGTTCTTGTTAGGATGTGAAGTCACTATTCACTATCACAATTCATGGTGATGTGGCATGGTGGTGATGTGGCTTGGTGGTGATGTGGATGGTTATTTATGTGGCTAGGTGATGACTTAGCATGACCCATAGTGGGTTTTATGGCACATATATCATATTTGAAAGTCAAAAGAGGAAGTGAGAGAAAGTAGGATTCATTTCTCTAATAAGTCCCATGGGTTGGCTTATGGAAAGCATGTGAGGACATAATGATAGTGGACATGTTAAAGGGATAATCAATGAGAGGGGGATAAATTAGTGAGCCCAAATAATCTAACTTTAATTTTGATCTTTACAAACACTTAACTAGTTACCACAAGAATTTATGAAGCATACACATCATTCATATCAATAATCAAGAGAGACAATGCAAGATCAATCACATAACACATGGCATACATGTGAAACCCTCTTGGGGAATAAAACCCATTAGAGCCTAAAATTGGAATACTATTATATAATAACAATATATAATTTAGACCATATACACATGATCAAGGAACTATAATCCCTATTTAGTGAGACTATAATCCCACAAGGTGTTGCCACAACTATCTAGCTGAGCTACAACAATAACTAGACCTTTTAGCAAGTTTCACCTTGAAAGGAGGCTATAACCAACTTAGATTCTGAGATACCACAATAACACCTATGAACTTATTCACCTCTAAACTAATGTCTACAACACCTAATGATGGACCTCTACTTATCACTCTTTAGCTTCACTCACACTCAATCTGCAAGAATGTTATTCTACCAATAGAATTATGACTTATAGGTCATAAAAATAGTCCTCAAACTAATATGATCTTCAACTCATCCTCAAGGAAATCTACCCCTCCTCTCCACAAAACACACACACAAGCCTCTCTCCAATCTCTCCTTAGTCTCTTTCCCACAAAATCTAGAAATCACCATCTTTGATTTCACTATTTATAGAGAAATCTTGATAATCACTACCTTTATCGGCTATTAGGCATGCCTTAGACCTTAAGTAATATTTCACATTAATACATGGCTCAAAACAATCTTTATAGGTTGGCCATAGCATCTATGGGTCACCCTTAAGGAACTACACCTTTTAATAAGACCCTTGTAGTCCTTATAGGTCTCATATGAACCCATTCTACCATTTAGCTCACCCTTGAGAAAAAAAATAACACAAAACAAATTTCAAATTCATGGTTCCACTCCTTATGTCCCCTTTGACATCCTCAAAAGATCACAGTCATATTATCTCACCTCTATATATGCTTAAACAACTCAAATAGAAACCTTATACATAGCAAAACCATTACCAAACATATAGTCAACTTCTTAATCATTTTTCATACTCAAGATAGATTGATCATGCTTCTAATATACTCACATAACATCCTTATGGAGTCTACAATACTCCAAAATATCAAAGTCATCATGATACATCAAAACAACATCAACATAAGTTCAAACATCCTTCTCAGGTCACTTGCAAAATAAGCATGAATACACGATCAACTTTCTAGCCTCAATATCTTTAGCTATACTCACTTTTAGATCTTCAAATCTATATAGTCAGATACAACTTGGAGTCCTCTACAACTTTGATTTTTATAACTCTATCAAATTTGAATTTTATCAAAATATATGGACAAAATATAGATCCTTGGTTTTTATTATGTTAAATTCAAATATTTGAATAACAACAGTCACAGTTAACCTTCGAACACAATGCTCACATCTTGTGTACTCTCAGCTCAAATTAAATACAAAAAATCAATCTCTTCTGATATTTGATGTATAGGCTCCAAATCTTAGACAATAAACCTCAATCACGTTGACCTCATCTCCTAAAATCTTATAATGTTGACTCCATGTGCTTCATCGATCTCTATGGATCAACTAGGTCTTTAACAATCAATGCTCACCATTCAATCAATCTGTACGAACACTCACTCTCTATTGGATCCTTATCCTATACCTTTGCTTGGTCTTTAAACATCACACACCTATCCTTATCTTGTTTCTTCCTAATTTCTTGGAGCAATGCACACCATTTATCTTTCTTAAGCTTTAACTCTTGTAGAAATGACTAAGTATGGGGACCCTTTTAATATGCCTGAGTAGCCATTTTTAAACCTTAATAATGTTTTCTATGATTATTTTCATCATCTCAAATTTGGACCAGATGATATCCTCACATAGGATAATCCAACCATACGACACGCATCTCTTGAATCTTTTGCATGTGTGAGATATAATTCCATTAAAATGCCTTCTCAAAATGTTCTATCACAGAGCCAACTATGCTTAGAATTTGTCTAAGAGACCAGCTTTGCTCTTACATAACTTTTGTCGTGCTTCAATGTATGATCTCAAATTTAGTGTAAATCATCTCATCTATGCTCAAAATTTAATAAACCCATATTATAAATTTCTATTGACACCTTCACATGTTCAAGATATAGCATCATCAAAATTCTCACTCAGCTCTTCTTGCCATATTGTAAAATTGGCTAAGTATGGGAAAACATTGTCAAACTACCTGGGAGCCCAACTTTGCATATGTGTATCTTTTGACACACTTCAGTGCATGATTTGAAATTTAGAAAAAATAAAGTAGGTACAAAAATTAAAAAAAACCCATGTGATCACCTTCTCCTAAAACATCTACACATGTGAGATATTACATCATCAAACTGCTTACTTGGCTCTTTCTGGCCATATTGTAAATTTGGCGAAGTATGGGGAAATAATGAATTCTGACTAAGAAGCCAAATTTATACGCTCATATATTTGACCAAGATTCAATGCATGACTTTATATTTTTTTCATAACAACTAGGGAGTACTATGATCATAACCATATGACCAATTCACCTTGAATTATTCACATGTGGCAATGGTGATATCATCAAACTACCTACTTAGAATTTTTGCCACTGGACCCAAAGTGTCTAGATGAGAACAATGTTAAATTGGGTGAATCACATCCATGAATACAAGCACTCAAATCATTATTAAATTCTTATAGGATCCCTTACGCATGCTCAAATCACCATACTTATCCCTAAACCTCTCTAGCCATGTCAACATTGAAGATCAACCAAGTATACTTCAAGCAAACTTAGGACAAGCACATTGCACACTTTATCATTATCACTTAAGCTATCAAATCACTTCATCCACTCAACATGACACATTAATTACACCACCATGACATCATCATGATAACTCTCCAACAATCTCCCCCTTTGTCATTGATGTCAACAATCATCATATATAGCAATACACAACTCACCTTCTCTCTCTTCAAGCACTCCCCCCAAAAAAATGTTATCCCCCTTTGACACAATGACAAAGTTGGCACAAATGGATCCTAAGGACCTTAAAGTAATATAAAATATGAAATTACCATCTTATAAATATGATACAAACTCCCCTTACCTTGAGCCTACCTCTTCTTGCCTTGACAAACTCCTCTTGCTCCATACCGACACTCTCTTCAATCAATCACTATAACCAATGAAGAAAGAACACACAAAACCATAGAAATATAATGGAACACATCAAAAAACATATAATAGGGACTCCCCCTAGTATTTTTGAGCCATTACACATCTTGAGCATATTCAGATCTCCACACGCCATGAAGAACCATGACATATGCTAACTAGCCTCCTCTCTCAAGATACTACAAGGACCACCAATAATAACTTAATGCCACTCACCAAATAGGAAACCTAATTTCAATCAATTTGATAAATCACCTTGAAACACACATACCTTGCTCTTTTGTAAAAATTGAGCAAAAAACACTCTTCTTCGAATTAGGCATGTCTAGCCTCATTGTAGCCCTACCTGAAACTTGCAAAGCCCACACCTTTCAATAAAAATAGCTTCAAGACCTAAAAATGTATATCTATATAACTCTTATATTCCCCCTTGATCACACCAATTTTCAACGACAAGCTCATCCTTTACAACATACTTCCTTCACAAACCAACTATCCAATTAGGCCTCCAACTTGACAAAAACTTGAATAAATTGAGAACCACAACTTTTAAATCTTTGTGAATATTTATTTGAGCACCCATATAGCCCATTCAACATACTAAAAATCCTCAGACTTTAACTCATAAGGCAGACCACATTTATAGCAAATCCCAAACCCTAGATGCTTAAAAACAAACAAAATCAACATAACACCTTCCAATCAACATCCACCACTAAAATTTCTTGTACACCTAGAGACATCCATTACACACTTATGGACCAAAATTTGAGCTTCCACACCATTGGGAACCTTTATTTCCTATAACCCATTTTAGGACTTGCAAGCTTTTAAGCATAAACTGGGAAACCTGAGAGCTAACAAAAATCTCCAAATTGACTTCAACATACCTTCAGATCACAAAACCACCTAGAGCTATGCTAGAATAAGGTCAACATACCTTTCTATGCAAAAATATCATCTTGACAAATCAAAATCCTCCTTTTCCATCTGAGAACCTTCAATCTAACTCTGTAAACTATTCCAAATATAGTTATCAACATCAAGACATCACCTCAACATATTTTCCACCTGGACATACCTATTCCAAATGAGAATACTCAACTCTAATCTTATTATAACCATCTCAAGGAATACCACAACAATATTTGATTATCCAGTAAAAAGAATCTCTTAAGAAGCATAGATAGAAACACCGTCTATACCTCAATGCTCTAAAACAAAAACAACTCCTCATATTCCTTCTCCTCCTTGCTCAATTGATACTTATTGTTATTTTTATTCTTCTTCTTATATGTATTTAGAGAAACAACTTCCTCAACTACTACAACATTATTATTTTCTTCTATGATTGGATTATCATTACATAGATATAGCATAGATTCATGGTATACCTTTTCATCTAAATAATCTTCCTTGTAGTTTGGATCCTCATCACTAAGAATTTGTTCAACAATAAATATATGTTCACTTGGATCCATACTTACTTAGAACTAGCCTTAACCAGTACCTTGGTCTTCTCCTTGAGCATAGTCTCTTTATTTTCAACATGAGTAGACAATGAGATCCCTTTACACTCTTCAAATTTTGAAGCATTCTCCACCATAGAAAAACATATTACTTGGACCTACAGTCTCATCATGACTCATACTTTTAACCTTTGGCTTCCATGTGTTAACATGCCTTCTTCCTTGCACTCTAGGATCTTGATTAAACCTATTCTGATTTATAGAACTTTGCTTGTAGAACCTAGCAATGTGACCTTTATGTTGATCCAGGGGATTTCCCACTGAAGATTTTGATTAATTATTTGGAATATTTAATTAGTATTGAGAATGTAAGTGGGGCATTATCTGGCCAATAATGTCACACCTCCACCCATAACGTTATAATTAATTTTTAAAAAATTCCACCAATAAAATATATTTTAATATATTTATTATTTATTATAAATAATTTTTTTATTAAAATATTTAATTCAATATTTGTAGATTTTAATATGTTTATTAAAAATTGATAAATATAGTTTAATATATATTTTAATTAAATATTTAATCCATTTCAAATCAAAACAAAAGAAAGAAAATCCATACCATTTATTATCCTCATGTTACATGCAAATTAAAGTCTTTACTAAAAAGGTTTTTACATTGACACATGTCATTATAAAGGCATAAAATTAAATACATAGTAATATCCTTTAAATAAAATACATGCACATGTTCCACAGAAATGAAAATCTTGTTTTATGGCGTGGACTTATTCTTGTAATGCCAAACTTTTTAAAGGCATGAGTTTCCATGTTATATGGTGTTGAATCTTTAAGTTTAGCCAATCTTTTTAAAATACATAAGATTATGAGGTGGAGTGGAAATTTTCAACTCCATGCACATAAACCGTTTAACACATGTATCTTTATTCTTGTCAAGAAAAGCTACATTGGAAGAATATTGATTCTTTCTTTAAAATAAATGCATGGCAATTTCTGTAAAGTGTTGCATGTTTTATGGAACTCAAGTCTTGGAGTTAGCATGATAATATTTAATTACCAAGAAGTACAATCTTGATTCTTGTGGTAATCTTGAATTAATCAAGAAATGCAAATCTTATTTTCTTGATCTTGACGGAAAGATAATATGGTGTTGGATATTGATTGCAACACATTATTTTTGGGAGTAATTATTATGATTATTACATTTGAAAATATGTGGTAATTTATTATTTAAAGTTTCTCAAAGATTTTTGATAGGTATTGTATGCAAAAACATTAACAACAAAGGGTTTATAGCTAGCAAAGATTATTCAACAAATTCCCTATTAATGTGTGGGGAAGTTTAACTATTTATCATTTATGATAGCATGGATCAGCTTTAGCACTAATTCTATGTCATTTTCCATGCTCAACTATACACCAATGATGTTGAATTTAATTTTAGGGATTTTGGTTTTGATCGGTTGTAGAGCAAAACCAAATATAGGTAGTAGGAAATCCTAGAAAGCCAATGCCATGTTGTCAAAATGAGAAAAATCCTAGTTTGAGGAAATTGTTATTACCCTAAGGAAATTTGTTATTTCCTAGCCAACACTAAATAGCATTGAAAAATATATAATTGTATGTTATTTTATATACGTAGTAAGAGGATTTTGATAGATAAGTAGTGCATTTTCACAGAGGAAATTGTAGACAGAGATATCTAGATACAAAGGTAGTAGAACCTCTGGGAGGTTTATTTTGTTGCATAGATAGATATCTAGTATGGAAATAATTATTTACTCAAAGAGATTTTTTTGTAATCAGTCTCAAAGAGTTTTAATAAGATTGGAACACTCATAAAGTGGACCTAGGGTTGTAGCCATTTGGTGAACCTCGTAAACAGATATTATGTGTTATATTTTGTTTTTAATTTCCTCTCTATGATCAGAAAGCTTTTCAATTTTTTAATTAAATTACAGAAGTTTTCTAAATTAATTTTTCAAATTTATTAAAAGGGGAAATTAGAAATTGGAAATTAAAATATTCTATTTTATTTTAAATCTGATCCAAGCAGACTATAAAGGTCTTTATAACTTAGATTTCTAGATCAGTTTGGTATTATAGCCTGTGATCAAGGCCATTTAACACATTGTTTGGCAATTGAAATAGTCATGTATGTTAACTAGGTCTCAATCAAGATGTGGTGAAGGGGAACTTATATAGTTTGAACCTAAAATTGGTGAAAGATGTGGAAGACAACAGTCAAATATGGGAGTAGACATGTCTAAGGCATAATTCTAGCATGCATTCCTTAATATGAAAAATATGGTTGAAGAAATGTATGAGAAACACAAAAAGGGGAAAGAAGTAAAAAAATAACAAGATAAAAGAGTATAAATTCCTCTTTCACCTTCATATTCTAAAAAGGCCTCCTCTTTTGCAGATGGTAAAACTATCTCACATTTGAAATTAGATTTTAAATTTGATTTACCAATTTATAATGGTGAGTTCAGTGTATAGAAATTGGATAACTAGGTCAATCAGATTGAGATATAATTTAGGATTCAAAATATTCTTAGTAAGAAAGCCAAGATTTAGTGAGATACTCTCCATATGAGTGACACAACACTCATCTGGTGGGAGAGTAAGATTCAGGAAGACCTCAAGCAACATGCTAAGGTAATCTCTTCTTGGAATGATTTTGTTTTTGAACTGAGAAAGCAATTTTATCCTTTGAGTTATATGTAACAAGCTATTATGGATTGGTAGAATTTAAGATAGAATAAAGGTTAGAGTGTGTAGGATTATACTAAACAGTTTATAAATAAGGCATTAATGTTTGGCATTCCTTTGTATAGTTTAGAAACGTTGATGAAGTATATTAGAGGTTTGCATAGTTATTTGAGACATACTATTCTCATGTTTAATCTTTCTAACCTTGATGAAGTCTATGTGTACGCTACCCATATAAAAGCTAGGGATAAGATGACCAAGGAAGGATATGGAAATAAATCTCACAAACTAGTTGAAAATAGAGGAAAATGTAAAGGAAAGAGTAAGGGTAAGTCTACTTACACTATTACTAAAGAGGAAGGAAAACCTTTCTGTAATCACTACAAGAAGAATCATGATGAGGCTAAGTGTTGAAAACTCCATCAATAACTCAAGCCAAAGAGGTTCTAGAATAAAAAGGAAAATAAGTCTAATGTTATTATCCAATAAGAACTAGGATTAGATTATGGTGATGAAACAAAAGTGACTGCTATAGGTCCGCAAGGTTCAACGTCATCCTCTTCTAACCCTAAACCTTTGTTATTGATTCATCTTCTAAAACTAAATCAAAATATGCTAAAAGAAAAATAAATGAGATTTTCCACATAGAGTCATATCTGAACATACTAAAATAGATACTCTTTTTGATATTAAATCACAAGCTAATCTTATTTATGAAGAGGTTGTTAAAAATTTATGACTCAAAACTAAGCAACATCCAAAACCATATCCTTGAGGATGGGTGTGTGATGATGCAAAATTGCAGGTCATAAAAATATACACCTTGAGGTTTGTTATTACTTCTAAATTCATTGATTAAGTAGAGCTATATGTAGTTCCTTTAGATATTTGTGGAGTTGTTTTTGGAATTCCTTACCTATATGATATAAAGGCAATCTTTTATAGAGAAGAGAACAAATATGTTCTAGTAAAGGATGGGATTGAATACATAGTAATATCCCATCATGTCAAAACCAATTTGACTCTTGTCTCTATAGGATAAATGAAAATACTTGTGAACTCAAGTAAAAGTTTTGTTCTCATGATTATGAAAGGCAAGGATACTGAAAAATCTAAGGCCTTCAAGGGTTGTGATCTTAAACATCAATTTAAAATAAAAAAGATTATTTCTAACTACAGTGGTATTTTTCAAGAACCACAAGGTTTACCCCCTAAAAGGGAAATCCAACATGAGATTCAATTACAGTAGGATGCCTCTCTCCCTAATATTAGCATGTATATGTTGTCAGTAGTAGAGAATGAAGAAATAAAGAAGCAAGTGTTAGAGTTACTTGAGAAAGGAGTCGTTCAGCCAAGTACCTCTCCATGCAGTTTGCCTATTGTCTAGGTACCAAAGAAAGATGGTGCATGGTAGATGTACATGTTTTTTTAATCTTTTAATAAAATCATGGTTAAAAACCACTACCCTCTTCCTCGTATTGATGATTTTTTAGATAAGTTAAAACATGTAAATTATTTTACTAAGTTATATTTGAGAAGTGGTTATCACTAAATAAAAGTGATGGTTATAGTTGGAAAACAACTTTCAAAACTAAACAAGGTCTTTTTGAATGGCTTGTTATGCCTTTTAGGCTTTGTAATGTACCTTCTACATTTATGCAGGTTATGAATAATGTGTTAAGACCATTTCTTGATGATTTTGTGATTGTGTACTTAGATGGCATTTTAATCTTTAGTAAAACATGGGAAGATCAACTTAAACACATCAAGAAAGTCTTATATACTTTTTAAAAGGAAAAACTAATTATAAATATGTCAAAATGTGAATTTGAAAAAACATCTTTGGTTTACTTAGGCTATGTTGTATGGAATGGCTCATTAAAAAAGACCCTACCAAAGTTTCAGTGATAGTTTATTGACCAAGGCCTAATAATACAACAGAAGTTAGAAGTTTTCTTAGAGTAGTTCAATTTTAGAGAAAAATTATTGATAACTTCTCTGACATTGCATATCCTTTACATGCTTTAACAAGTGTTAATCAGGTCTTTTAATGGGGAGGAAAACATGAAAAAACTTTCAATACCTTGAAAGAAAAGATAAGTACAGCCCCAATTATTACACTCCCTTATTTACGATAATATTTTGAAATAGAAATTGATGCTAGTGGGTATGCAATGGGGGTAGTGTTAATGCAAAACCAAAAACTGATGTGTTTTCATGTGTAAACCTTTACAAGTGTAGTTAAAAATTATCCTACTTATGATAAAGAGTTATATGCTTTGGTGTAGAGTGTGAAAAAGTGAAAACAATATTTGATGGGTGAAGAGACAATCATCCATTTGGATCATCAACCTTTGCAATACCTTCAATCATAATCTAAGATAAAATAATAACAACACTTTTGATAGATGGGTTTTTTTTAGTAGTTTCATCTTTTTATAAGGTCCAAAAAGGGAACACATAATAAGGTTGAAGATATGCTTTCCATACCTCCTATTGTAGGATCTACTATTTTGCAGCATAGTCTTTTTGTTAATGAAAGTTATAAGGAAGAATATGCTAGAGATGTTGATTTTAAAGATGTCTATGAAGATTTAACAAATGGTAAATATCATTTTACTATCATGTGTGTAATGGAATGTTATATCATCTTGGAAAAGTTTGTATTCCACAAGATGAAAGAGTTCACATGATTAGAAAAGCACACACTTCTCTTGTTTTAGGTCATTTTGGCATTAGTAAAATAGCTGTATAATTACAAAGATATTGCTATTATCTCCATATGATAGAAAATATATGTAAATATATTAAAGGTTGTATTCTTTGTTCCATAATTAAACCTAGAAACTGGAAGTTAAGATTGTATACACCTCTTCCTGTTCCTAACCATCCTTGGGAAAGTATTTATATGGATTTTCTAGGAGGTTTACCTTTGTCATGAAGAAAACATGATTATTTATATGTGGTTGTGGATAGGTTTAACAAAATGTGTATTTTTATTCCTTTTACTAAATAGGTTTTAGGTGAGGATATTGCATATTTGTTCTTAAAAAATGTTTGGATCCATTTTGGGTTACCCACTTCTATTATATCTAATTGTGATGCTTGATTTGTTGGTGATTTTTGGTTAGCTTTGTGAGATTTCATGGGTACTAAGCTAAATAAAATTACAACCTTTCATCTACAAATCAATGGACAAACAAAATGGGTCAGCTAAACAATGGTACATTTGCTCAAGGGGTATTGTGGTAAACATCCTAAATTATAGGATGAACATTTATATTATATGCAACATTCTTATAACTGTGCTTTGCATTCTTCTACTTTAAAGTCTCCTTTTGAGACATGTTTTGGTTATTTGCCTATGTCTCCTTTAGACTTCTCTTTTGAAAAAGAATCTAACTCAGTGGTGAAAGTTTATTCAGAGGATTCAGATGATTCAAAAAGTTTTTCAAGAATTGTTGGAGAAGAGTCAAGCTAAATATAAAGCTAGGCATGACAAACACAGAGTTGATCATCAATTCAAAGTGGGTGATCATGTTTGTCTTCACATCAACAAATAAAGACTAAAAGGTGAAGGCAAAAAATTAAAACCAATTAGGTATGGTCCTTTCAATATTTTGGAAAAGATTGGTACAAATGTTTTTTGATTAGATTTGCCTTCTTATATGTAGATTTATTTAGTGTTTAATGTGGAAAATTTGAAATTACATGAACCTCTTATGATCATGGATCAATATGAGGGTATTCAAGTTCCTAATGTTGATGATTTTGCTCCTGAGTCTCTTCATGAGTTGTAGGAAGATGTTATTATTCACAAGAAAACTAGAACTACATGAAGGGGTGATATATAATATCTTCATGTGGGTTTGAAAGGGTTGCATCTGAATAAGGAAAAATGGATGGAAATCAAGAAAGTGAGGGAAAAATACCCTCACCTGGTTGATAATTAAATTCAACTTTTAGAGGGCCAAAATTTATCAGTAGGGAGGAATAATCTAGGAGATTTCCCACTGAAGAATCTTGATCAATTATTTGGATTATTTAATTATTGTTGTGAATGTAGGTGGGGCATTATTTGGCCAATAATGCCATACCTCCACCTGTAATATTATAATTAATTTTGAAAAATTTCCACCAATAAAATATATTTTAATATATTTATTATTTATTAATAAATATATTTTTATTAAAATATTTAATTAAATATTTATATATTTTAATATGTTTATTGAAAATTAATAAATATATATTAATATATTTTTTAATTAAATATTTATTTCATTTCAAAAAAAAGAAAGAAAGAAAATTTGTACCATTTATTATCCTCATGTTGCATGCAAATTAAAGTCTTTACTAAAAAGGTTTTTATATTGACACATGTCATTATAAAGGCATAAAGTTAAATGCATGGTAATATAGTTTAAAGAAACTACATGCATGTGCTTAATAGAAATGAAAATCTTTTTTTATGGCATGGACTTATTCTTTTGATGCCAAAATTTTTAAAGGCATGAGTTTCCATGGTATATGGCATTGAATCTTTAAGTTTAGCCAAGCTTGTTAAAAGACATAAGATTCCAAGGTGACATGGGACTTTTCAACTCCATGAACATAAACCATTTAATACATGTATCTTTATTCTTGTCAATAAAAGCTACATTGGAATAATCTTGATTCTTTCTTTAAAATAAAGGCATGGTAATTTATTTAAAGTGTTGCATGTTTTATTAAACTCAAGTCTTGGAGTTATCATGATAATCTTTAATTACCAAGAAGTGCAATCTTGATTTTTGTGGTAATTTTGAATTAATCAAGAAATGCAAATGTTGTTTTCTTGATTTTGATGAAAAGATAATATGGTGTTGGATATTGATTACAACACATTGTTTTGGGGAATAATTATTGTGATTATTACATTAAAAAATATGTGACAGTTTATTTTTAAATTTTCTCAAATATTCTTGATAGGTGTTGTATGTGGAAACATTGACGACAAAGGGTTTATAGTTGGCAAAGATTATTCAATAGATTACCTATTAATATGTGGGGAAGTTTAATTATTTTTTATTTATGATAGCGTGGATTAACTTTGGCACTAGTTCTATGCCATCTTCCATGCTTAGTTATATGCCAATGATGTTGAATTCCATTTTGGGGATTTTGGTTTTGATCATTTATAGAGCCAAAGTGAATACAGGGAGTAGGAAATCTCGGAGAGCCAATGCCATGCTATCAAAATGGAAAAAATCCCAATTTGGGGAAATTGTTAATACCTGAGAGAAATTTGTTATTTCCCAGATAGTGCCAAATAACATTAATAAATATATAATTTTAGGTTATTTTATAGAGGTAGTAAGAGGATTTTTGTATAAAAGTAGTGGATTTGCATAGAGGAAATTACAGATAGAGATATCTAGATACAGAGGTAGCAAAACCTCTAATAGGTTTATTTTATTACATAAATAGATATCTAGTATGGAACTAATTATTTACTCATAGAATTTTTTTTAATCAATCTCAAAGAGTTTTAATAATATCAAAACACTCATAGAGTGGACTCAGGGATGTAGCCATTTGATGAACCTAATAAACAAATATTTTCTGTTATGTTTTGTTTTTAATTTCCTCTCTGTGATCAAAAATCTTTTCAATTTCATTTATTAAATTATGAAAGTTTTCTAAATTAATTTTTTGGGTCTATTAAAAGGGGAAATTTAAAATTAAAATAGTTCATTTTGTTTTAAATTTGATCCAAGTAGACTGTAAAGGTTTTTATAACTTGGATTTTTGGATCATCTATTCATAATTCTAGCACACCATACCTTTTACAATAACTTGGATGTCCAACTAACTTGGATGTGCTATAAAACCATAACTTGGATGTCCTTGGATGTCTAAATAAGATAATTTACCATAACTTGGATTTCTGGATTTCTTGCCTTACCTTATTTGGACATAAATTTTTAATGTGTCCTATGTCATGAAAAATAAAACAACCTCCCATTTTTTAAAGAGGACTCACCTTATCTAATCTTATGTGGACAATGGTTTTCAAAGTGTCCCATATCAAGATAGTTAAAGCACTTGATTTTGTTCACACATTTTGACTAATGGCCCCCATCATAGTCCCATGCAAATTCATTTCTAACAGGTCTCTTACACTCTCTATCCCTATGACCAAATTAATTACAAGTATAACAATAACCGTTGAATCTTGTATACCTCATGGAATTTGGTTGTCTAATTTGATTTGTCTTTACTCTACTAGAACCTTTATTCCTTATCTGATGATTTGTCTTTAAAGCATGATTATCCTAATTCACATTAGTCTTCATCTCATCTTGAGTTACATTATCTTGTTCTTCACATAGAAGACCAGTTCTATCACTAGCATGCTTTTGACCACTTAGAATATTGTCTAGATCACATGAGCTCTTTTTAAATCTCAAAAATGACTTCACCTTATTAGATGTCTTCTCTAACTCAAATTTCAAAGACTCATTTTTAGAAACATACCTTGAACATTATTTTTCTTTAGCTTTTAGTCATGTAGATAGAATTTCCAATTAATAGCTGAGATGCTTGATCATATCTTCATCTTCCTTGGTGTCTTCATTCAATATTGCCTCAAATACACTTAATTTTTTCTCATAGTCCCTAAGCTTATATTTCATCTTATTATTGATCTTCTCAATCTTTAGTTCTTTAAGATTATTCATCAATATAGTCTCACAGTCCACCTCATCTTCATCTTTATATGAATCACTCCAAGAAGACACCTTATAATGTGAGTAACTTCCTTCCTAAGCCATGAACAGATCTTCATATTTATTAGGAACATCATCTTCATGATCATATTTTGAGTCACTATCTTCTCTCATCTGATGAGCTACAATCTTCTTTGGTGTAGAGACTCTTCTTGTTTTTGAAGGACTTCTTCTTATTGTTAAATGTTTTGAATTAATTATTCATGTATGTCTTCTTGTGTTCATCTTGGCCTTCACCATGCTCTTCATCATCATTCTTCTCATGCTTATGAGGGCACTTTCAATAAAAATTCCCTATCTCTCCACAGTTGAAACATTTGAAGGGTAGTTTACCCTTATACTTCCCTGAGCCAGTGTTCAATTTCCTAGTAATCAAAGCAATTAGTTCATCATCATCAATATCAAATATTTCATCCTATTTGGATTTAATACCTTGGAACTTATTCATAGGCTTCATATCTATCTTGAATGCAACTTCATTTTTTGATGAGATATCATCATTTATTATCATCTCATATGCAGTAAGGGTACCATGCAATTGATCCATCTTCAACTGAGTAAGATTATGAATCTCTTATATAGAAAATACTTTTTAATCAAACTTTAGAGATAGAGATATTAATACCTATAGACTACAATTGTCTCTTCAATATTCTCTCCAAGACCTCTAATGATGTGCACAGTCTCGTCAACTCTCTATAGAAAGGATGCAATATAATCTTCTTCCTTCATCTTGAGACTTTCAAATTTCCTTTTGTGAGTCTATAACTTAGCAATCTTGACCTTTGAATCTCCTTTAAAAATGATCTTCATTTTATCCCATATCTCTTTATCAAATTTATAATGGATTAACTTGTTCTATTTAGTCTTTGAAAGACTACAAGTGATAGCATTCATTTCCTATTTAGTGAGACTACAATCCCACAAGGTGTTGCCACAACTATCTAGTTGAGTTGTAACAACAACCAAACCTTTTAGCAAGTTTCACCTTGTAAGGAAGCTATAACCACCTTAGATGTTGAGATACCAAAATAACACCTATGAACTCATCCACCTCTAAATTGATGTCTACAACACCTGATGATGGACCTCTGCTTATCACTCTTCACCTTCACTCACATTCAATCTAAAGAGCATTATTCTGCCAATAGAATTATGACCTATAAGTCATTCAAATAGTCCTAAAACTAGTTTTATATTCAAATCATCCTCAGGGAAATATACCCCTCCTTCACTCCATAAGACACACATGCAAACCTCTCTCTAATCTCTCCTTAGCCTCTTGCTCACAAAATATATAAATCACCATCTTTGATTTCACTATTTATATATCAATCTTGATAATCACTAACTTGGTCAGCCATTAGGCATGCCTTAGACCTAAAGGCATATTTCACATGAAGACATGACTCAAAACAATCTTCATAAGTTGGACATAGCATCTATTGGTCACCCTTAAGTAACTATACCTTTTAATAATGCCCTTGTAATCCTTATAGGTCTCATGTGAACCCATTCTCTCATTTATATCACCCTCAAGAAAAATAATAACACAAGATAACTTTAAAATACATGGTTCCACTCCTTATGTCCCCTTTGACATCCTAAAAATATCATAGTCATATTATCTCACCTCTACATATGCTCAAATAACTCAAATATAGACCTTATATATAGGAACACCATTACCAAACATATAGTCAACTTCTTAAGCATTGTTCATAATCAATATAGATTGATCATGCCTTTGAAAAACTCACAGAGCATCCTCATGGTGTCTATAATACTCCTAAATAGAAAATTCATCATGAGACATCAAAATAGCATTAACACAAGCTCAAAATCCTTCTTGGGTGACTTGCAAAATAAGTACAAACACACATTCAACTTCTAGGCTCAATATCTTTGACTGTACTCACTTTCATATCTTCAAACATATATATCCAAATACACCTTGGAATCCTCTAAAACTTTATTTTTTATATCAACAAAAAATTTGACTTCTATCTAAAGATATTGATAAAATATAGAGATCTAGTTATTCCCTGTCTTAAATTCAAATATTTGAATAGCAATGGTCACAGTTAACCTATAAACACAATGTTCACATCTCATGTTCTCTCAACTTAGATTGGATATGTACCATTGATCTCTTCTAATATTTAATGCATAAGCTCCAAAGCTCAAATGTTAAACCTTAATCATATTTATCTCATCTTGTACAATATTATAATGTTGACTCAATGTGCTATGTCGATCTATATGGATCAACCAAGTCTTTAACAATAAACACTCATAGTTTGATCAATTTGTATGAATTCCCACTCACTATTGGATCCATATCCTATACCTTTGCTCAGTCATTAAACATCATATACCTATCCTCATCCCATGGTTTCCTAACTTATTGGATCAATGTGCACCATTGATCTTGTTCAAGCTTTAATTCTTGCAAAAATGACTAAGTATGGGGACCCTTTCAATATGCCTGAGTAACCATTTTTGAACCTTAATGACTTATTTTATGCTTACTCATATGATCTCAAATTTGGACTAGATGATCTTCTCACATAGGAGAATCCAACCATGTGACACATAGCTCTTGAATCCTTCACATGTGCGATATATAATTCCATTAAAATGCCTTCTCAAAATATTCTATCACAGAGCCATCTATGCTTAGAATTTGTTTGGGAGACCAACTTTACTCCTACATAACTTTTGTTGTGCTTTAGTACATGATCTCAAATTTAGCATAAATCATCTATGCTCAAAACTAAACAAACCTATATGATCGGTTTCTCTTCACACCTTCACATGTGAACTATATAAGACCATAAAAATTCTCACTTAGCTCTTCTTGCCATATTTAAAATTTGGCTATGGGAAAACACAATCAAACTACCTAGGAGCCCAACTGCATATGCATATATTTTGATGTGCTTTAGTAAATGATCTAAAATTTATTATAAATAAACTAGGTATAAAAATTTAAAAAACCCATATGATCACCTTCTCTTGAAATGTCCACACGTGTGAGATATTCCATCATCAAACTGATTTCTTGGCTCTTTTTGGCCATATTACAAATTTGGCTAAGTATGAGAAAATAATGAATTCTGATTGAGAAACTAGCTTTACATAATCATATCTTTGACAACACTTTGATGCATAAATTGAGATTTGGTGCATAAAAACTAGGGACTACTATGATCACAACCATATGATCAACTCCTCTTGATTCATTCACATTTGGAAATAATGTTGTCATGAAAATGTCTACTCAGAATTTCTATCACTAGACCCAACGTGTCTAATGCTGAATTAGGTAAATTTCACTTATGCACATAATCACTCAAAGAATTATTGACTTCTTATATGACCCCTTGTACATGATTAAATCACCATACTCATCCTTGGACCTCTCTATCCATGTCAACACTAAAAATCAACCTAATATACTTCAAGCAAACTTAGGACAAGCACATTCCACACTTTGTCATTATCACTTCAGCTATCAAAGAACTTCATTTACTCAATAGGACACCTCCATGACACCATCATGATAGCTCTGTAATATATCACATGTTTCTAATTTAGGCATGTGTTGTGGGGCACAAGTATTTGTGGTCTCCTAGTTGATGAGGTCAAAGGTGGGAATATTTTGACTCACACATGTGTGTACATGAAAAGTGGGAAATAAGGATCACTATACAATATTGATGTCACATGTGGAGTAGATGAGCACATGAGTGTTCATATGGATGTTCAAGTGGGCATGATGAGATGCCATTCAAAATATTGACTTTGTACATGGGGGGACAAGATTCCCTATTGTTGAATAGTGTCACCACTTGGAGTATGGCATAATTTTCTCCTCTCTCTCTATTTTCACTCTATGTTATAAATACTATTTATTATCATGAGCTCTCCTTTGTAATTTATCCTATTATAGGATCCATGCAAGCTTTGGTCTTGCATATTTGGAGGTTTAATCTTGTATGCTAGATTATCTTGGTTCACAACTTGAATGCTTTATGTGTAAGCATTAAGTGCTTTTTATGGAAGCACAGAAAGATTTGTTATGGAGGATTTATTGTATAAGAGAGATATTTTGAGATTATTAATGAATTCTATAAGTTGCCATTTTTCCCATGGTTTTTCTTTGGACATTACAAGGTTTCCACGTAACCTTTGTGTAATGTGTCCTCTTACTTGTCTATGTTTTTTATATCTTGTATTTTGAATTTATTTCCTTGTATTGTAGGATATAGATCATTTATCTAACATGTGGTATTAGGTATTTATTCCTAACATCTGATATCAGAGCTTTAGTTCTAAAGCTAACACTACATGGCTCTAATAGTTGGTATCAGAGCCATGGTGAAAAAATCCATGTGTGTGAGTGTTTTATATTAATTTTTTATTGTGTACATGGTTAACCTATTGTGATATGAGGAGAGAGACAAAGTTAGAGATGAAATAAGAAGAAAAAAAAATGTTTGTTTTGTTTTTGGTAGGTATCTCTATGTGGATCATGGTGGAGGATCTCTTGGTGAAAATATTGATCTCTTCATGTAACTAAGGAGAAGCTCAAAGATTAGTGGAGGAGAAAGCTTTAAAATATTTGCCATACAATTCAATAGTCTACATATTATTATTTTTGAAGATGGAGAAACTCTACAACTTGAGCAATAACTTGGACTCCTTTGGAGGAGGTGGAGATAAGGCATGACCTTATGGTTCTTGACAAAAAATGGAAGGGGTGTTGATGTGGTATCCTACTAACCATATGTTGTTAGCTAAGATGCAGAATAAAAAATACATGCAAAGCAGTTACAAACAAGCCTAAAGCTATACTCATTTTGAAGTAGCTGAGGAAGAGGAAGATGAAGATGTAGATAAACATGTGAGACTTGGTGTTCCTAAAAGGAGAAGGCTATATGTTTAGACATGTAGTAGAGTATGATGCATTTTAGATGCATTATTAAGGATCAAAAACTTTATAGGTGCAGTGATAAATTTATTATCATGATGACTTCCCTAGAGCTGTGATTGGTCCACTTGTATCATGATGATAGTTAGAGACTATGAGGAGAAGTGTAGTATTGAATTCTATGTCATCTTATTTATTCACTACTATCAAGAGTGATATGTGCACTATTTGATGTTTAAGGAGTTAGAGTAGCATGATTCCTACATGGTGATCTCTCTTATGGAGAGATAAAGAAAAAGAGTTGAGGCAAAGAGTTATGGGTTTGCATTTAAATCATTGTATAGTTTGGTGCTGGTATCACACATGTAGTACAAGAATTTTTGTAGCTCATAGAGAGCCAAGTGTTTAATAGAGGTTATTTCTATGAGTTATGACAATGGATGTAGGCTCTAATATGATCATTAGTGTGATGGATTAGTAGAGACTCATGAGATGAAGGTGGTATGGAGGAGCAAACCAAGGATGGAGATGCACAAAGATGGGAGAGAAAGAAAGCACCCGACTTCTTGTATTTTTTAATTGTCTTCCCAAAAGAGTCTCAAAAGAAGAGAAGACATGTTGTGTCTTTTGTATTAGATTCATTCAGAGTAGGAAAGGTTCATAATTCCATGGTGAGCACTAGACCAAATATTCCCAAGTAGTGGGATTTGTGAGTAGATCATGGCAGAATCTTGATTAGAGGATTGGTCTATGTGTGGAGAAGTGATTGGCCACTTTAGTCTGTAATATACTATTAAGGAATAGATGTTGACAAATCTAATTATGGTAGAGAATTTTAGTAATGCAATAAAACTTCTACTAGGTTTGTGTCAGAGTAGAAGAGGGCATGGATGAGTATCTAATTACAAAATACTTAGGTGTGGTAAAGGCCTATGTATATTAACTTCAAGTAGGAGAATGTTAGGATGTGAAGTCACTATTCATGAATTAATATTCACTATCACTATTCAAGGTCACTATTCATGGTGATGTTGCTTGGTGGTGATGTGGATGGTTATTGATATGGTTAGGTGATGACTTAGCATGACCCACAGTGGGTAGTATGGCCCATAGAGCATCTTTGAAAGTCAAAAAAGGAGGTGAGAGAAATTGGGATGCATTTCTCCACTAAGTCACATGGGTTGGCTTATGGAAATCATGTGAGGACATAATGATAGTGGATCACATGTTTATACTTTAGGCATGTGTTGTGGGGTGCAATTATATGTGGGTTCCTAGTTGGAGAGGTCAAAAGTGGGAATATTTTGACTCACACATGTGTGCACATGGAAATTGGGAGAAAATGATCACTATGTCATATTGAGGTCACATGTAGAGTGGGTGATCACATGGGTGTGCACATGGAGAGGTCAAGTGGGAATGATGAGATGCCATTCAAAGGCTTAACTTTACACATGGGGGATAATATTCCCTATTGATGAATAGTGTCACCACTTAGAGTATGGCATAGTTTTCTCGTCTCTCTATATTTTATTTATATGTTTTAAATGCTATTTATTAGCATGATCTCTCATTTTTAATTTATCCTATTATAAGATCCATGAAAGCCTTAGGATTTCATATTTGAAGGTTGGATCTTTTAGGTTATATTAGTTTGGTTCACAACTTGAATGCTTCAGGTGTAAGCATTGAGGATCTATTGTAGAAGAGAGTGATTCTGAGTTTATTAATGAATTCTAGAAGTTTCCATTTTTCTCATGGTTTTCCTTACACATTCCAAGGTTTCCACATAATATTTGAGTTGTGTGTCCTCTTGATTATCTATGTTTTGTGTATCTTGTATTCCACATTTATTTATTTTCACTATAAGATATAGGTCATTAATCTAACATGTAGTATCAGGGCTTTGTTCCTAACAATTCTTACATGTCTTATACCTCAAGACATATTCATTGATATGTTCATCAGTTTCTTGTTTGATTTTTTAAAATTTGGGCATAAGATACCTTTTTAGTAATTTTAATAGAGAAGTATGCCAAAAACTAATCTATAAGAGTTTAAATGCTTTTACAAATTGGATTGGTAAATCATAGAACCATCTTAGAGCATAGTCCCTGAGTCTCCTTGGAAATATTTTAGTTAAAATTTTATCAATGAAGGCATAATCAGGGTATGCCTCATAAAAATATCAAATATGTTGTTTAAGATCACCATTTCCATCATAAATTTTTAAATTATGTTTAAAATACTAGTTTTTAAGGGGTGTAAAGATATCTCAAGTGTAAGGGTGTTATGCAACACCTATTGTGAATCAAGAGCATGAGGTGAATTCATAGAATTTTTATCAATATTAATAACCTTATCATTCAAAAAATTTATAGTTTATAAAATACATTTCACATTTTGATTTCTAAGAATGGAAGTTTGAGAAGCCACCATAGGAGGTGTACCCATGGTTTGGGTTAAAATATGCATTGAAATTGATAACTAGGTTGAAGCGCTAATGTTTTCCATGATGGATGTAGTAATAGCAATATGTGTTTTAGGGAACAATGGTGTAAACACATAACCCATTCCTATATTATATGTATGGAGTGATGATGAGCTCAAGGGGATGGTTATAGGAATATGGAGATGCCCCATAGCTCTAATAGCATGATCAATAGATACACCTAGTTGTTAATCTATGCTTTTTACTTTTTTAGATTTTGATATGGTTTTTAGGATCTCATTAATATCTTGAAGGTTTTTACATATTCAATCTTGAAACAAAATTATATCTTGCACTTTATCTTTATCTATTTGTTCATGTTCATTATTTTCATTAGATTCATTATTTTCATTATTAGAATCTTCTTCTATGATAGCATATTCAATATGTTATTAATTTTCATCATTATCACTTATATTATTCATAGGGTTTGATACTTCATGAGTTTGAGCCATCTTATGTAGTACAAGAGTAAGATCCAAGTGTTCCATAGAAACACCATATAATCTAGGGCTACGCCTAGGTTTCATATAAATAATAGAATAAATCTAAAAAAACAACAATGAAAAACCTCATGAGGTTGAATATCCTAGGGCAATCTAGGGTTTTCATAAATAAAAGGGTTCAACAAATTTTTGACCCTAAATTTAATATGTGTGGTTATCTAGGATTAAGAAGGTTAGATAAGTTTTTTACACAAGGGTGGTGAACTAACCTAATGAGCAAGCTAATTAATAGACAACTCAAATAAATAATATTCTAAATTTATATAACTAAGATTGCTAAAAATACTGAAGTATAGCTATTGATAGATATTACAATAAATTAAAAACAAATTATACTTAGTTGGTTTACCATGCACATGTAGGTCTGATCTATACAATGTCATAAGTGGACTAGAAGGTGATTCTAAAATAATTATCAGATTCTTGGAATATTTTTTCTATGGCCTTAGTCACTTGCATCATATCTAGATAGTTCCATTGACACAAGTGTCTAACCCTATCATAGGTGTCTCATATATAATACTAGTTGCATCTAGATGTGACCAACTAAAGCCTTCTAGGTTTTATATCACATTTATTTTTATGGATTTGGATCACGTGCATAGGTTGTCATTATTTGTCAAATTATCAAACCCTATCTCTTCACCCTTGGAGTGACCTGGTAAAAATGGGTTAGTGGGCTCATCATGTCGAGCTACCCCAAGGACCTTTCTATCAATTGGCATTACCTATATATCCAATACTATGAATAGGGCCATATAAGTATGTATTTATCCCCTATATGTTGGCTTGTATATTCATAAGGATGCAATGTGTGATAATCAAATACATGCAATGACATATCTTGTAACTTGGAAAATATAGCTCATGGGTTACCCTTTGAATGCTTTTGACTTATATAAATATTGATCCTATGATTGATATGGAAAAAGGGACAAATAGGGCATATTTTCTCACTTGAATGCTTGATTGAGTACTTCATAGTATATTTCCTTGTGAGTTGTATGTGATTTCTAGGTGTTTTTTAGGTGAGGAATGAATGAGGGTTTATATTGTATATATACCAATACTTTTTATGAATATATCACATTAAATCACATAATCTAACCTTTAATACATGCTTATTTTTTTAAATTAGATGATTGTTGGGCACTAGACACTTTGTAGGAAATGTGGACACCTACATCGATGCATGTGTCTGCTTGGGATGTAAGTGTCCAAGAAGCTAAAAAGTAGGTACAAGTCTAAAATTGGTAGTGAATTATAATAATTAGGATTAGATATTTTATCATAGTATAGAAGGCTTGATCATTAGAATAATAATGGTTAGACTTAGAGATAATTAATTAGGCACAAAGAGATAGTGAACATGAACCTTTCAATATCAAAAAGGTCTAGAACTGAAAGGTACAACCATGATAGGTATTTTATAAGTGTACAATACAAAGGTACTATATAAATTATATGTTACTATCTACACTATTTTAGAGTCTAGGCCCCTAAAATTTGGTTTAGTATCATTCAATAGTTCATCATGATTATCCTGAGATGTGGATTCCTTAGCATTCTTTGTATTCTTAACCTTTCGAACAATGTTCAAGATTTTATCTAATTCATTAAGTCACATACTAATTCAATTTAAAAATTTTGAAAGTGCAACTACTTGTTATATATCTAAACCACTAAACTCATCAAGATGCTCTTTATCATGATCAATATCATATTCATAATAATTTTTAGGATCAAGCATAACATCATTAATAACATGTTCATATACCTCTATGTGTTCCTTATCAATATTTTCATCAATAGAAGGAATTTTTATTTTATCAATTTTAGATTTCATAAAACATGTTTTTGGATAGGAGGAATCTGATTATGATCAATTTAAACACCATTTAATTGAGCACTTCACCTTATAGGTGTAATATATTTAATCTTATTAGATGGCATAGAATACTTTCATGAAAACATCAAGAAAAATAAGGTAAAATATGTAGATAATAGGAAATAAAAAATCAGATTTGGAAGTCAAACTTTAATAGATGACAATTTTGAAACCATAAGAGAATATGAAACCCTAAGGTATAATATACCTAGGTTATTTTCATTTTCAAGTCAATGATTAGTTCACTATAAATATTTACTCATTTTATGATTAATATGATCTAAATAAAGTAAAACTAGAAATATTCATATTATGTAAAAGAGGGCAATGATCACACAAATATGAATGTAAAGGTTGATTGATATTGCACTTAGATGATTTGTAATTGAAAAATGAAGATGAAAGAGTGGTAATTATCTTATTTTTATATCTTATTTCTCACTATGTTCATCACTATTTCTAAAATTACTCTATGTTTTCTATATAAACACTCAAATAAGAAAATAGGAGCTCAAACCCTTCACAGATGTTATCCATAAAATTGAGACCCCTATAATGACTAATATTTTCTAGTCTTTGCCAACACTATCTCTATTGATTATGTAAGTCTATGATTTCTTATATCCTCAAACTTATTCCTTACAAGGTTTATATGTGTGCGTTCACCTTTAATCATATGCATTGAACCCTATTTTCTTTTTCTTTCCTTTGAAATCATAATCACACTTTAAATCATAAATTCACCCTCAAAAAAAGGGTTAGTATGTTAGGTTGGATATCCCCAACCACTCCCTACTAAGTGATTGATCATTTCTTATTTCAAATACCCCAGACAGGGCTCAAATTGCATATAATTCTCCAACTTATGTGTATGTGAAACATCATGATCAATCTAGAATGTAATGCAATGTTTGGATTTTGAACTTGGCACCCTAAATCTTTGACTTGTATGTGTAATTATATTTGGAATTATGACTAATCTTTTGAGGGATATTCATATATGTATGCCTTTGTGATAATATCTCAAGAGAGTAATAATTGATTTCTAATGTTTGTTAAGACTTACAAAGATGGGTATAACATTAGGATTGATTTATATTTATAACTAAATATTTGATCTGAAAATGATAGTGAATGATGTTTATTAGGTTTTAAGATTTTTTTTAATGCAAGAGATTTGGATCATCAGAATGATATGGATCAGACTAAGAGATAATCATTTAGGTATAGTGAGATGGTGATGCAAGCCTTTCGACAACAATGAAATTTAGAATTGAAGGGTAGAGTCCTAAATGATATTTGTAAAATCTACAAGACTAGGATGCTATAAATATTTATTTTTAGTATCTAAAAGTGGATTCTTATTTATCAAACCCCTAAGTTAGGAATAAAAATATATAAAATAATAAATTACATATAAGATATAATGCTTCACATTAAATGTTAGCTAGTGACTAATCAACAATGCTTGTAGTAATTATCTCTTTCTTAAATGGAATATAACACTTATCTACTTATTGGTGAATTTTAAATTTTGATTAGTTAATATCAACATTCATTTTGAATTCCATCATCTATGACCTAAACCATAAAACAAGACAACAAATGTACCCAACCTAAAAGTAATTTAAAGCATAAAGTGAGATAATAATAAGATTATGGATATACAACATAATATAAAATAGGGGATGCATAAATGTAGAAGGATTTAAAATTTAAGATCCAATTAAAAAATGCCCACGTATCTTATTTCAAACCAAATTAACCAAACATAAATAAATACACTAAACCATGGAACCTTTTTAAGTGTCTTATATGTAGATTATTATCTAGATAATAGAAAATGAAAAGTATTTATCAAATCATATGCCATTAACTAAGTATAATGTTAAATAAATTATTATTGACATTTAATAATTTAATATAAAATTATGGAATAAATATTCTATGGGAAGAGATGTTGTACCTTTGAGATGATGAAGTTAAAGAGGCCCTTGATTGACATTGTATTATAAAGTTTTATTTTAATTTGATGAATGTTAAAAAGGGAATTTTTTCAATTTATCTCATATATTATTTGAATTTTATATATTTTACTTTCAACATCATAATCAAAAATGAAACTAAACAAACAATATATTTAATTTTATATCATGTATATAATACTACTCAATAGTAAAAACATTGTTTGTTAATTTGTGCCTCCAATATGGTTGCATTTAAGACTTAGAGTACTTTAAAATAGAGCTTACGTGTTATCTAAAATATTTTTAAAGATAATTTTTAGATTGTTCTCATTAACTTTAAATAGAATAAGGTCACTAGTTTCTATAAGAACATATTTAGTATACTTTGCCTCCTAAAGCATGAATATGAAGATCATTTTTTTAATTTATCTTAGTATGATATTTATGGGAAACACTACAATATTTAAAGTCTTAATTTTGGTGTGAGGTAGTTTAAATTTTAGTTTACAATGATTATCAATTTATATTATTTTTTTATTGGTGCATGTTTTTTATGTTATGAATCTCATTTTTTTCTCCTTCTAGTTTTCTCTTCCTTATCTAGTTTTTTTATTTTCTCCTTTATTTCATGTGATTTCTCACTTTTGACTAAGAGCATAGCACTACACCCTTGGTTTGACCAAGAGCCACTACACTCCTAGTCCTTATTTTTTTTGGGTCCCTTTGGCCCTTTCCATTTTTTTTATCAAGGTTTATGCTTATTTTGTCAAAAAAAATTACCCTTTGGGTGTCAGATTGCACATCAATAAGGTACCTATTTAAATTTGACAATACATACACATGAATTATTACATATAAGATAATGAAACAATAATCTAGTAAGTGACAAGAGTTTCAACAAAAGGTCAATAAAAATAAGTAAAATTTTAAGAATAATTGAAATCCTTGAGGCAAAATATTATTTGTAATGTTCATATTGCATCATTGTCAGTTACTCATGCTAGTGAAAAGTCATATAAGGATTAGGGCTTGTGTCATCATGATTATTTTTGTAATTGCATATATAGTTATATTCTAAGCTTTCTAATAACATGAGTCTAATTGAGACATGTATCTCAATGTTCATCATTAATTAACATTATTCAAGGTATTTTGAGTTGATTAGGATTTTAAGAAAGGAGATCAATTACCTAGTGATCCTTAGCGAATACTATAAAAGTGAGAAAGGTTTTTGAATCTCAAGAATAGAGGATCATATTTGTTAAATTTATTTCATTAAAGAACACATGAACCAAGAGTGTATCAACATATTCTTGGTCTAAACATGAGTGTATCAGTACACTCTTAATCAATTTTTATCATTTATCAATTTAATTTGAACTTTTTGAGTGATGTTTGCCGTAGGTCATAGACTTATTTCTAATTTATTTCAGCCTTTGATAGTTTGTGGATTTGCAAAAAAATATACATATCCTTCTCAAAACCATAACTTTACATATTCTAATTCTAAAATATTCATTACTATAATTAGGTCTAATTTTATTATTTTACTTGGGTAAATATACTTCAATTAAACATTGTTAATGGGTAGGTGTAGTTCATTGTTCATGCAAAACTAGTTTACCATAAAAAAATTATGAACCCACATTTCCTTACATAATATATTGATTTATAGGGTTAGAACTTATTATTTTTTATGATAAATATGATTTTTATAGGGCTTATTATATCTTATTTTATCCCTAACCCTTGTGTGTGGTTTGTAAGCCTTAATTTATCATTCAAATTAGAGGTTTTTTTCTTAATCTATCACTCAAATTATAAGGTATTATAGACACATAAATATAGTATTAGACAAATGATAATGTTAGTCTTGACCTATAATTATTTTAAAGGACTTGGGCATACACCTATGGTTATTTTACACCCTTCTCTCCTATTTATTTTCCTTTTATGTCCTAACCTTCTTAATTTGATACCGATAACATATAGGAATCCCTTAGTCTATTCTTAATCTAAGTATTATCCTAATCATATTTTCTCCTAATCATCAGATATTGTTCCTATTTTTATAAGCCTCTAGTAATACTCAAATGTTTGCATTAATCAAACTCATCCACATGTACCAAATCTAATTGCGTGCCTAGCAATGGTCATCTTATAGATTCAAATAATACTTATAGGTTGGACAATACTTTTCACATGTCAATAGTGTGAGAAGTTAACTAAATATTCACTTATTTATACACAATGTGTCTAAGCCTATTATCCATCTAGGACTAATTTAACAATTATTAATAAGCATTTATTATTACTTACACATTGAGAAATATTGCTCTAAATTTCCTAAATCAAAAATCAATCATAAGGAGAAAGCCCTAGCTAAGTCTGAAGAACCTAAGCCAAGTCAACTTTTCCATGGTCAAGGGTCAAAAGATAGCTTATAGGTTGCATCCATAGTAAAGGAACATTATTGCACACATACACATAGCTAGGAGAATTATGTGTGGTTTGAGCCATCTTAAAGATATTATAAACATAAACAACACTCAACCACTCACCAATTGTGTTTTTTCCAACTCAACCCATTTTATTTTCTCTTTCATAAATTAAACCTAGTTTTGAAAGTGGAGATAGGGTTTCAAAGTAGAGGAGACATGTTTTAGTACTAACACACACAATAATCTTGTGATATCAAACATGGCAATGATTTACAAGTAGGCACAATAATCTATGATGGAAAAGTTGGGCACATACCATAAGGATATTTTAATCAAATATAAGATGCATTTGCATGATATAGGCATCTATTTATTTTTATATTTATATAAGTAGGGATAGATAGTTGGTTTCCATTGCTGAGTGACCTCATATCTAATTTTAGCATTTCTTCTACCTGCACATAATCTCAAACCATAATAGATTAGTAACAAGTTAACTAGCCTATTACTCTTATTTCTATCTATAAATAGTAAAGTTTAAATGAAAATATACTTTTTATATTCATATTTTATTAATTTAGACATATCTTAGACAATCTAAATATTCAAAAGGTTTATCTTGTTTAGAAATATTAATCCTAAAATAAGGTAAAATAGGTATATTTGCATGTTATATATATTTCCATTCTATGCAAAATGAAGGTTTTGAATGATTGGATAGAGAGTAAATTAGCTCTTAATTAATCTGAAATTAAAGTTATGTATCAACCAATCTATCCCAAAACCACTAGTTGTTAAACTAATTGTGTTGTAAGTGAGATTATCAACCAAAACTTGTATTGAATATATTCAAAACCAAAAATCCATATTTTATAAAATTCATTTATGAAAACCTAAATCAAAATCAAATATTAACACAATATTCAACGTTAATTTCCAAAAATAATTATTGTACCACACTTATGCACAATCTTTAATTAATAATAAAGGCTAAAACAAACCTATTACAAGCTAAATTGCATGACAAGTTATGTCTAAATTAAGTATTAATTTAAAAATATATTTATAATTTACTTTAAAAATAAGTAATATATAATTATAATTCTAAAAAATAAACTCTAAGATAATTAAAACTAGACTAAAGCAAACAAGGTTAACTCACATTCAAGACAAGGTCAACATACAAGAAACCTTACTCAACAAGGCACAAAATCATGAAAATTACCAAATTATGGCATAACAAATTCCACATAATACTTTAATTGATTTTAATAAACTTTGTTTTCACTTAAATAACACTAAAAGTATGTCCCGCCACTTTGGAACTCATTTGAGTACTCAAACAGTGAACTAGAGTTAATTAGCAATTTTAGTTAATTTTTAAGAAATCATTAGAAAATGACCAAAAACTAATTTAGGAAATAAATAAATTAAACAACCTTCCTAAATTAAAAAAACCTAAAATAAACTAATTCTAAAACTATAACTCAAGTTCTCATATTGGCATTACATTCAGCATTTCCCCTTTTGATGCAAAGAGGTGAAATACTTATCATCTCCTTAAGTATTCCATGAATTTTCTTATGAAATACCTTGGTGATAATATAAAAAAAATTATTTTCACTTATCACATAATCAATTAAAAATAGTTTTTCATTGACCAAGTCTCTAAAAAAATAATGTTTGAGTTCAATTTGGTTGGTTCTAGCATGGTAAACTAGATTCTTAGACAATTATATTGCCCCATTATTATCACAAAAAATATATGGTGGTTCAAGTTGAGCCTCTTTAAAATCAGCCAAAAAATTTCTCAGACATAATCCTTGTGTGCAAGTTAATGTAAGGTTCATATATTCAGCTTCAGTGGATGATAATGCAATTGTATCCTATTTCTTTGAAGACCAATAAACCAATCCACTTCCCAATGTGAAGTAATAACCTAAAGTTAACTTCTTATCATTAAGAGATCCTCCCTAATATGAATATATGTATCCAATGAGACATAAGTACCTTGATATTTTGAAATGAATATCAAGATTATAATTACCTCTTACATATTTAAAATTTCTCTTTACTGCTTTTAAATAATTGAGTGACCATTTAGCCATAAATCTAGAAAATAGTGAAACCCTATAACTAATATCAAGTCTTATCATAGTGAGATACATCCAACCTTCCACCAATATTTTATAAGTATTTTAATCATCTAAATTAATTTCAACTTTACTCATAATATTTTCTCTATTTTCAATTAGAGTGTATGTGGGATTCCTAATGTCAACCAGACTCACACCCTTGTGAAGGTAGTTTCAGGCCTTCACAGTCTACTAAAATAAGAAAATAATACTAGGTTATGGGTGGCCTAATCAGTGGATTGAATCTCTAGATTCTAAGGGCTAGATCCCTTTGGTGAATCAATTAATCTCTCAATTCTATGCTACAAACTATCAAGAAAAAGGTAAGAAATAAAATTGAAAGGAAATCCTATCTAATGATGGTGATATACTTGTATTTTGGTTTATCCACTCAATTTGAGCTTCTAAAAACACTGATTAAATAAGAAAAATATTAAACTTTTAACTCTAATTGACTCTTATACATCAATATTTCATGAAAAGGCTTTTATCTGATGATCAAATCTTGAGGAAAATGATAGAATAAGCTTGATTCAAGGCACTAACCAACCACTTATATCTACTGTGAACTCAGCCAAATGACATCAAACACATAACATGACATGAATAATCTAATCAAAAAATACTGCTAGGTAAGAATCAGGACTTGACAAGGAAGAAAATTCTATCACATATGCAAATCAATGACATAAATACACTATACCAACACCCTAAAATCTGAAAGTAGTCCTTATATTTATCTGAAAAAGGTAAAAAAAATAATTTTAGTAGAGTCTAGTCTTACCAAAAGAGGGACCTTTAAAATGGCTAAAAAAACCAACTTATATTAAAAAATCATACAAAATCCAAGAGATTGGTAGTGAAAATAGAAGAGGAGATCAACTCCCACATCACCCCAAGTCTAACTATAGCTATGCCAAGATAAAAAAGCCTTAAAATAATATCTTTTATCTTATGCCTTGCATGAAAATCTCTTTGACATTGAAAACTATGGTGAGCCCATTTCATAATCCTTATTTAGAATAAAAATTAAATTATTCAAACGTGCATGGATCTTTGGTAATTCAACTCTCTTTATGCATGATGCTATGCCAAACTTCAAAGAGAAAACTCCACTTGAAGCTGAGTTGGAAGTGTTTGAAAAGGATTTGATTAACAAGATATACAAGAGTTCATGCATTAAATCCTATGTTAAGCTCTCCTTAAATAGCCATCTAGTATTAAACTCTTCGATCCCTTCATGCATTCGAGTCTCCCTTTTGGAACTGAGAGAGCCATACTTGAAGGCAGCTACATGTCTTTTCCAAGTCTAAATAATTTGATTATTTCATTAAAAACTTGGCATGATCCTTACTATAGTCTAATCTTGTTTGGGCCACTTTGAATGCTCTGAATGTGAGCTATAGATCACATCATCATATTCAAAATGGGAAGTCCTCATTGTCTTCTACTGATTGGATGTTGAAATCCCACTAGTTGAATGTGCTTATGCTACTGGTCCCTGACTAATTGGTCCTTTATATTTGCATTGGGTAACTTTATATTTATTTTACCCTTCTCTATTTTGGCCAATTAATGTGGTATTTTTGTTCTATCTCTTTGTAAAGTCCTCTCAACTTTTCTTTCTTTTAGCCTTTTCTTCAGATAAAATTTCTGCAGCTTCACTCTTGGACTTTTCTTTCTTTTGAGCAATTTGCCTAAAAGAATTAATTTTTTCTTTCCTTCAAACTTTCCCTTTGGATAATTTGTCTGAATCTTTTCTCTTTATGCACTTTTTCTTTAGATATTTTTTCAAAATGAATTCATGTAAATGCCTCTTTGGCTTTATGAAAATTTTCTTTGGGCTTTTTTGACAAGGACCTTTTCTTGTGGAGTTTTTTTCTCTTTCACCTTGAACAATTCCTTTGGTCAAAAAGTTTGAAGGAAATTAGGTCTTCAAGTTTTTTTTGTAATGGACAATTCCTTCAGAATTTTGGAAAACCCCAATTCCTTTAGATTTGTTGGAGATGGCCCTTTCAAGAAAATTGCAAAGACCAATTCTTGCCACTTAGACAAAATGCATGGTTATGCAAGTTTTGAATGATAAGGGTTGTAATTTGACCTGTGAAGTCAAAATTATCGACATTTTGGAAACTTAACTAGGAAGCATGCCTATTATGCTTGAGAACTCAGACCATATATATGATATTTGAACTCATAAAACAATGGCAAATCTGGTCCATAACTACAAATTCTCTTTTGACCTAGAAAAGACAACCTTCATCCTCCAAAATAAGAAGGGAAACACACAAAATAAGAAAACTAACTAAACAAATAAAATGTGCAAACAAAACATTTATTTGGGATAAAATAAAACTAAACTAATATGCTTGAATAGCACTTGGAGGAAAACAAACAAACTATGTACAAGGAGCCAAGCTCTTCAGTAGCATTGTTTTAGATGTATCCCATTGACTAGGATTAGAAGCTCCTTGCCATCCATCTTTGCAAGTTGGAAGGCATTGTGAGATTTGTAGCTAGAGATTGTGTATGGGCCACTCCAAAAAAATTCAAACTTCATGTGCCTTCCTAGTTTAGCTCTATCCTCATCTGACTTGAGGACCATATCTCCTTCTTTTAAACTTCATGAAGAAGTTCCTTTGTCAAATGTTCTCTTCACTTGTGCTTGATGAATTTCCATGGCTAACATGAACTAATTTTTTATTTCTTCCAACTCCATAAGCTCAACATACCTAATCTCCATAGGCTCATTCTCCAACAATTCAAGTTAATACATTAGTTCTAAAGTAAGAAACTCGAGAAATGGGTAACCTCACTTCCTTACCATATACCAGCTTGTAAGGAGAATTAGCTATTGACCCTTTGTAGGTGATCCTATCAGCCCATAGAGCTGACTTCAACTTGAGATGCCATGACCTCTAATTTTCTTCAATAGTTCTTCTTATGACATTCAATAGGTTCTCATTTATAGATTTATCAAGGCCATTACCTTGTGGATAATAATTTGATGAAGTGCTAAGATAAATTCCATGTTGAATATCCAATTAGCTGATCCTAGTTCCCATAAAATCCATTGAATTATCATAAATAATGGTTTAATGAACTCCAAATCTAGTAAGCAAACCTTCATAGAAATATAGAACATTAGTTTCATTTGCTTCTTTCAATGCCATTGATTCTGTCCAATATGTGAAATAATATATAGCAGTTAGAATCCATTTATGTCCTAACCTTGAAGGAGGATTTATGAGACCAATAAATTCCAATCCCCATTGGACAAAGGGTTGATCCACCATAATTTGTTGAAGAGGTAAAGCTATAATTTTCACTTTTCCTACAAACATAGCACATTATTTACACTTCAGTACCCATGCATGACAATCACTAAATAAGCTAAGACAATAGTACCCACCTCTCATGACCTTAAGGGCTATATTTCTTGTATAGAAATTTCCTCCACCATGTCCATCATAGAATTCTTCAAGCAATCTATAGTTTTGGCTTGGCTCTATACACCTTAGCAACATGTCATTGATATCTTTCTTGAATAAAACACCATCAATAAGCAAAAATGGAATTGATTGCAACCTAAAATATCTTATTTTTGAAGCACTTAGATGAGAGGGATAATTACCATCTTGGAGATATCTTACCAAGTCATGAAACTAGATGGAAGGTGAGGTATGACCAGATACAACCTCTTCATCATTTGACACCAAAATAGCCTCATTAGTCTCTTATAAGTCTTGCGATAGATGCTCACAAAGTCATTTGCCTCTAATCAGCTTTGTGACCTTAATTTCTAAATCATGCTCCATTACCTTGGTTATCCAACCAACTCTCTTCTCATTTATATATTTATTCAAAATAAAATCTTTAATGCTTGGGTGGAGAACCGTTAGGTGTATTTTATTGTTAGACAACAAGTATCTAAACTTTTTAAGAGACCTTATAACTGAAAGTACATGTTTTTTAATAAAAGAGTACCTTGTTTCATATTATTCCAATCCTTGACTAAATAAAGCTATTGGTTACTCCAGAGCCTCATGATTTTGTAGCATAAGAATCCCTGAAATGGTGTCCATGTTAACATAAGTATATAAAATGAAATCTTTTGTGAAATCTGGATTTATAGTGTAGGAGCACTAGCTATGGCCTTCTTAATATCTTTAAAACTTTTAATTTCTTCTTTAGATCAGTGAAATCTCTATTTCTTCTTTAGTATGGCCATAAGTGGCTTAGTTAAAATGGCAAGATCTGAAGTATATCTCCTTATGAAGTTGATTTTACCAAAGAAGATTTGCATAGCCTTTTTGTGTTTAGGCAAGGAAAGTGAAAGAATGGAGTCTACCCTTTTGAAATATATGCTTAAACCATGATTTGAAACAACATATCCAAGAAGCTTACCTTCATGAACTGAAAAAACACATTTTTTGGGGTTTAGAGATACCCCAAATTGCCTACACCTTTTGAACACTTGATTAAAATGAACCATGTGATCTTCTACACTCTTTTAAAACACTATTATATCATCCAAATAAACAAGTACAAACTTTTTAAGAAGTCCTTGGAAAGACATATCCATGGCTCTCTAAAAGGTTACTCCAGTATTAGATAAATTGAATGGCATCTTTTTGTGTGCAAATGTCCCCTACTTGGTTGTGAAGACTATCTTAAATTGGTCCTCTTCCTTGGCCAAAATCTAATAGTAGCCACTATATTCATCCAAAAAAAAAACCTCTTCCATTGATGGAAATGGATAGTGATCTTTAAGTGAATCCCTATTCAAATCATGGAAGTTAACACATAATCTAATCTCACTCCTTTTCTTTCATACCAGAATAAGATTTGCCACCCAAGTTGAGTGCTTGATGGAAAATATAATAGCTAACTCTATGAGCTTGTGAAGCTCATCTCTCATCAAATGCTCAAGCTTAGGATTAATGGGCCTTTCTCTTTGTCTCATTAGTTTAGTTTCAGCCTCTAACTCAATGTTGTTTTGAGCTAAACTCAGGTCAAATCCCTTGAAATCATTATATTTCCAAGTAAATACGTCATAATTTTTTTTGCATAACTCAATGAAGGATTCCTTTTGTGAAGGAGTGCATACCTTACCCAACTTCAAATTCGTACCAACTATAATCTCTACATTGGTATAGTGATCTTCTTTTGTTGACAAAGATGAATTTTCCTTCCTTAACTCATCATCACCACTGAAAATGTTCTCAAGTGTGACCAATCCCTTAGGTAACTTACTTTTTTTAGTTGCACAATCTAATCACCATACTGTTGTAGGTGCTTTGATTAGTTTCTTGAAGAAAACTCAGCCTCCTCTTGCAAGAATCTCACAATTTAATTATCATCTTATAACACTTGCCGATTCTCATGATTATCTAGAATGGAAGGCCTTAAAACCACCTTTATATGTAACTAAATTTTTTCATTTTTTATATCAGCTGAGATACTAAATTGTGACCCAATGGCAACTAACCTATCTACGTGTTTATTTTTGCCTCTTGGTATTACCTAAATGTTAAAATCTTGAAAATATTCAAGTCCCATATTCTATGATTTTAATATTTTAGAAAAAAAATTAACATACATTCAAACCTCTTACTTGGTAGACTACAAGCTCACTATCACCATACACTTGCAAAGAATTAACTTTCATCTTCGTAGCCCACTACAAATCGTGAACTAGTACCTCATACTCTACAATATTATTTGAACAAACAAACTAAAACATAATAGAAGATAAATACCTTTTATTTTTTGTAAAAACCAACATCATTCCATCCCTAGTACCATGTTTATTCCTTGATCCATCAAAGTACAATTTACATAAACCCTAACTAGATTCATCATCCTTAACCATGGCTGGAATTGGTACATCATTCTCATGAAGGTAATACACACCAAGTCATTCTTTATTAAAATTATAAGGATAATGATTATGAAAATTATAATCCCACTCATCAAGAAACAAATTAGGAACTCCATTCAAATTTGACCCATTTTCTACTTCACTAGTTTCTAGCACATCATCCGAGATGATATAGTTAGTGTTTACAATACTTAACATATATGGATCCATATGGAAATGTGAAATAAGTTTAGAATTAATCATCACCTTGGTACCATACCTATTTTTGAACAATAAATAATTCCAATCAACTAATAAATATCCCCCAATCTTTGAGGTGAAGTCCCTTGAAAGGCACATAGCAAAGTAAGGAGGCAAGTCTACCACAACATCTTGCTGAATAGTAACATTGGGACAAGCACGTAATGTCAATTTCAGATATTTGATGATGCTGACCATATTTTTTGGTGACCCATCTAGTTTTAATACCCCCTTAGTGTTTGGCTCATAAACAAGGCCGAGCTTGTCTAGAATCTTTTAGGCATGATTGTACTACTAGATCCACTATCCACCATACAGTTATGAACCAAAGTATCACCTACTATGAAAAAAAGGTATAAAGGAGGATTTTTATTTATTTTTAACTTATTTATATCCACCATTTCCATATTATTTACTTGTTGTACTTGTTTCTTAGTTGGTTTATCTGAATTAGTTAAGACAACTCCTTTTTGTCAACCAATTTTGGAGATAATTTGAGAGCTAAAAGCTCTTGGATGAGCATATATTTCTGTCTTAGAATGGAAAGAGAGTCACAAATTATAATTTTTATATTATAATTCTTCCTATGATCCACTATACTAAACTGAGATCCACCAACCTTAGGTTGCACTTTTTGAAGAACTAGCTACTCACAAACTAGGGGTATTCGATGAACTTTACTAACCTCTATATTCTAATTTTTTTGTGTTGTAGGGGCAACAAGTTTTTATTTTTTACTCTTAGAAACAACATTATGAGTACTTTAAACATTTTTTGTCTTATGTAATTCATCAATGGCTTTTATTTTACCTCTAGTTATAGCTGCAACTTGACCTCTCATACTGTTAGTTTTAACACCCTGAGTAAAATCAACATGGTCATCCACTTCATAATTTAAATTAATGGCATCAGGCTGCCCTTGAAATTTTCAAGTCTCTTCTTGTGATTCCAAACTTGTATCTTGGTACTGACTTCCTTGAAAATAAAACTCTTCTTATGTCATTTGTGGTATAGTGATATTTTGTGATACCAAGGCTTGGTTTTGAGCATAATTGAGATTTAATGACTACCACTCTGAATCTTACATCAAGTTATTTTGAGGTGTGGTAGGAATAATGGCCTTTGAAGTGGATGGAGCATTAGGATCAAGGGTATCATATGTCTTAGCTAGATTTATGGCTCCTTGTGTTTGATCAGGTGGTCTATTCTATCTAAAATCTTGATAAGGAGGCCTTTGATCTTTGAAAGGTTGATAAGTGGTCTAATTTTTTAATTGATAGGACCTATTAGACTAGTATTATTATCTCTTGAGTTTCACTATTTCATTCCCAAAGGATTATAACATGATTTTTAACTCTTCTAACTCACTAGCTTGACTAGTAGGGGCTATAATTTGAGCTTGAGGTGATGGAATAGGAGCTAAGGATATAATTTGAGGAACTTGAGGGGGTGGTATAGAATTCAATTCTAGTAATCTAGGCATTGGAGGTTTTGGAGAAAGCTTACCAACTTGTATCAAACTATTCTCTACCCTAATTGCAATCTCATAAGCATCTGACAAAGTAGTACCACCCATTGACTGTATCATCACACTAATGTCAGAGTTAAGGGATGTTAAATATACATAAATGCATATTCAGGAGATGGTCTAATAAACATAAGTATCCTAATCCATATCTTTTATAATTTGAGGTTAAAATTAGACTTGAACTCATGAGGAGCTCTGATTATGGCAGCTAATTGCTCAACTAAAGATAGGTGATCAAATTTAACCTCAATTTGCTTGACTAAGGCTATACCCAATTCATTCCAGCTAGAAATGGAGTTTAGTGGGAGGTTTATATACCACTACAATGATTTTCCTTTGAAGAAAGAAGCAAGTAATCTAATAGCAACATTATCCTCAACAATATTATGGACTGAACAAAGATTAGTTACATCTTGGATATGCTCAATAGGGGTTGTTTATTTTTCTCTTAAGAAGAATGGGATGCTCTTGAGGGTTAATACAAGAACATCATCAAACTGGGCTAGATTCAATTGGCTACCTCTATTGAATGGAACAAAAACTTGGTTTTTGATAGCCATTTGGATAGTGGGGATTATAGTGCTTAGAATAATAGGATAACTAGGAGACAAATATTTTTTTTTGAAGACATGGATTGCCCTCCTAAACCTTGATCTCTTATATGATAAATTTCAAAAGGAATACCTTTACTAGCTGATGTTTTGGTAACCTTTGGCATGAAAGGATTGCCTGAATGGTGTTATGAACCTTACAATCTAAAGAATATTTGGTTTGTGATGAAGATGAATATTCTCATCTACTGCAACTTCTCAGCTTCAAACTTCTTTAGATATGCAAAAAAATTATTTGATGTCCCATCGAGTGTGCCAAAAACTATTTTAAACTAGACTCATACCCTTGTGAAGGTAGTTCTAGGCCTTCACAATCTGCTAAAACATGGAAACAATCCTAGGCTATGGGTGGCATAATCAGTGGATTGAATATGTAGATTCTAAGGCTAACTCCCTTTGGTGTATCAATTAGGATCTCTAATCTATGCTATAAACTATTAGTAAAAAGGTAAGAAATAAAATTGAAAGTAAATCCTATCTAATAATGGTGATACACTTATATTTTGGTTCATCCACTCAATTTAAGCTTATAAAAACATTGATTAAACAAGAAAAAGATTAAACTTTCAAATCTAATTGACTCCTATGCATCAGTCTTTCATGAAGAGGTTTTTATCTGATGATCAAAGTCTAAGGGAAATGATGGAATATATCTAATTCAAGGCACTAACTAACCACTTATATCCACTATGAACTCAACCAAAATACATCAAACATTGAACATGACCTGCATAATCTGATCAACTATACTCCTAGTTAAGAATCAGGACTTGACAAGGAAGAAAATTCTATCATATATGTAAATCACTGACATAAATACACTATAACATCACCCTAGAATTTGAAATTAGTCCTTCTATTTATCTAAAAAAGGTTACAAAACTCAAATTTTGGTAGAGTCTAGTCTTTCCAAAAGAAGGATCTTTAAAATGGTTGAAAAAGCTAGATTATATATAACAAGCATACAAAATCTAAGAGATTGGTGCTAAAAATAGAAGAGGAGATCAACTCCCACATCATCCCAAGTCCAAATCTAGCTATGCCAAGATAATGAAGCCTTTATATAATATCTTTTATCTTATGCCTTGCATGAAAGCTCTTTGGCATTGAAAATAATGGTGAACCCATTTCATAATCCTTATTTAGAATAAAGATTAAATTATTAAAATGTGTATGGATATTTCTTAATTCAATTCTCTTCATGCATGATTTTATGCCAATATTAAAAGAGAAAACTACACTTGAACCTAAGTTGGAAGTGTTTGAAAAGGCTTTGATTAACAAGGTAGACAAGACTGCATGAATGAAATTCTATGTTAAGCTCTCCTTGAATAGTCATCCAACGTTAAACTCTTTGATCCCTTCATGAATTCAAGTCTCCCTTTTTGGACTAAGAGAGTTGTGCATGAAGGCAACTACATGTCTTTTCCAAGTCTGAATAATTTGATTATTACATTAAAAACTTGACATGCTCCTTACTGCAGTCTAATCTTTCTTGGGCCACTTTGCATGCTCTGAATGTAAACTATAGATCACATCATCAGAGTCAAAATGGTAAGTCCTCATTATCTTCTACTAATTGACTATTAAAATCCCACTATTTGAATGCACTTATGCCACTTGTACCTGATAATCGGTCCTTCAAATTTGCACTAGGTAACTTTATATTTCTTTTACCTTCTCTATTTTGGCCAATTATTGTGGACTTTTTGTTTGAGATCTTTTTAAAGTCCTCCTCTTGACTTTCATTTATCATAGCCTTTTATTCAGACAAAATTTCCATGGCTTCACTCTTAGACTTTTCTTTCTTTCGGGCAATTTTCCCAAAAGAATTGTTTCTTTCTTTCTTTCGGATTTTCCCTTCAGATAATTTGTCCAAAGCTTTTCTCTTTATGCACTTTTCCTTCAAACAACTTTTCTGAAAGAACTCATGTAAATTCCTCTTTACCTTTATGAAAATGCCCTTTGGTATTTTTTGACAAGGACCTTTTCTTGCAGATTTTTTGTCTCTTTCACCTTGAAGAATTCCTTTGGACAAAAATTCCAAAGGAAATTAGGTCTTTGGGTTTTTTTTTACAGTGGATAATTCCTTTAAAATTTTAGAAAATCCCAATTCCTTCAGATTTTTTGAATGACCCTTTCATAAAAATTGCAAATACCAATTCCAAACACTTAGACAAAAGGCATGGTTATGCAAGTTTCAAATGATAAGGGTTGTAATTTGACCTATGGGTTCAAAATTGTCAACAATTCTAATCTTGAATATTTACTTATTTAACATGTCTTGGGCATACTTCTCTTGACAAATGAAACTTCCTCTTTATTTTGATGCAATTCCATGCCAAAAAATGAATTCAAATGTATAATATGAGTGATTTTAGTTTTTTATTTAATAGCTTTCTTGAAACTACTCAACATATCCATAGAACTACTTGTAAAGATCAAATCATCTATATAGAGACAAACACATAAAACATGAGAACCCAATGTTTGTATGTAAATCATTTGTTTATTTTGACTTATTACAAAGTAATAATCCAATATCTAGATATAAATTATTGATTACCAAACTCTTGGAGCTTGATTCAACCATTAAGAGTCTTCTTCAATTTATATATCCAAAATTATTTATCCTTTACCTCAAAACCTTATGGTTGCCTCACATATACTTCTTCAATAAATCCATTTAGGAATGCACTTTAAAAATCCATTTGATGTATTTTATATCATTTATGATCATGTACAATAATAATTAGCTTATATTATTTGATGTGCCATAGGAGCATAGGTTTTTTCATAGTCAATCCCATATGTTTGTTCAAATCATTTTCTAAGGAGTCTAGCTTTTAGATTATCAACTATGCCATCACTTTTAACCTTGGTATTATAGACCCACTTTGTAATAATGACATATTTATTAAAATTAGTATAAACTAAATTCCATGTATCATTCCTCTTAATTTTATTCATCTCTAATTTCATTGCATCAACCCATTCTTTCTTCTGACTAGATTCTACATAACTTCTAGGTTGACTACTCACTGATGATAATGCAAACATAATATTTTCATCATAAGCATCATCAAATAATTTACCTTAATAATGTTTTATATTTTTTATCCTCCTCTAAAAATTATGATCTAACATCTGATTTTTTGTATGAGGATTCAACAAATGCTTACTCTTACTTGGTTTGATGTAGATGTATGATTAGTCTCTTGTAAAGAGCTAGTATTGTTTCATGTTAAACTAGAAACTTGTGTAAGATTTAGTAATACATCAAAATAAAACTAAATAGGATTCCCCCCATTAAATTATTAATTCTATATCTATATTATTAGAATAAGCATACATCTCACTTTCAAAAAAAATACAATCCCTAGAAATAATTTTAGATGTACTAATAGGATTATAAAACTTGTGTCACAATTTCATCACTATATCCTATGAAATTATGATCAATACTCTTACGATCATCTATATCACCCTTACCTTGATTTTTTTTTAATTTTAATGTTTACCTTGATTTATCATGTGATTTGAGCACCATGAATGAAGAAACCACCAATATTTTGCTGCCTGTATTCCCACATTTCATGTGAGAAAATAATTTTATCCTTCTTAAACATCACTTTTATCATATTTAAAAGATTTATTTTTGCTCTCTTGATTGTCTTGATGCTTATTTGTTAATATCCTGCAATCTTTAATCATGTGTCATATGTTTTTACAGTAATAACAAGTAAAGTATTTATAACTCTTACCTGTGAATTTAGATTTATAATTTTACTTTGAATTTTATTTTTTTGAACTCATTTTATTCTTATTTTTATTGTTCTCTTTGTTCTTTGAAACCATTTCATTGGTCTCAAGTGCATGTTTTAGACCATGTTTTATATCTCATGCATATATTCTCATCCTATCTTCATGAGACAAAAAATAACCTATTAACTCATAGATAGTTATATTTTTCATGTATTTACACTCTTCAAGATTAATTATAATATTCAACCATATTTGACATAATTATCTCAAAATATTTTTTAATATAACACTATCTTGGATAGTTTCTCTAAAAAACATCATTTTATGAACTAAATCATTTACCCTTATGCAATAGCCTCCTACCCCTTTAGAATCTGACATTATTATATTATCAAAATAAATTTTAAATATTTTAATTTTATCTTATATTACCACTTTGATATGAAGTATCTAGGTTATTCCATGCCTCATGAGCATTCTTGCATCCTGCAATTCTTAGATAAATGTTTGGATCTATAGCACTCTGAATATAGAAGAAAGCTTGTGCATCTCCCCTTTCTTTATCATTTTTTATCATTTTATTATATTATTTCAAGGTATTGTAATATTTATATGGTGTGTACCCATATATAAAATTATATTAAACTCATTTCCACACAATAATTATTCTAAACTGATATCTCTAATACTTAAATTTATCACCTTTGAAAACATGAATATCCATAGAAGTAGAACTTAATGAAGCCATTGTTTCTTTTGATAGTGGCCTAAAAGAAATTTTGAACCTTACTTAAAATTTTATATAATACCAAAAAAAAAATTTAATGATTATATAGAGTGAAAATTAACTCTTAATTAATCTAAAATTCAATCTATGTACCAACCAATCTATCATATAATCACTAGTTGTATTGTAAATGAGATTGTCAATGAAAACTTGTATTGAATAATTTCAAAATAAAAAACATATTACTATTTGTATTAATTTATGAATACCTAAATAAAAATCAAATCTTAATGTAGTATCCAACATAAATTTCTAAAATGCATTATTTTCCCACACTTGTACACAATCTTTTATTAATAATAAAGGTTAAAACAAGCCTATTACAAGATAGTTTGCATGATAAGTTATGTCTAAATTAAGCATAAATTAAAAAATAAATTAATAAATTTAATTAAAAAACTAAGTAATATATAATTATAATCATAAAAATATACTCTAAGATAGTTGAAAGTAGACTAAATAAAACAAGGTTAACTCATATTCAAGACAAGGTCAACATGCAAGAAGCCTTGCTTAACAAGCCACCAAATCTTACAACCTACCCAACTCTGGCATCTAAAATTCCCTATAAAATATTATTTTAATTAAATAAAATTTAATTTCACTTAAATAATACTAAAATTATGCCACACCACTTACGAGCTCATTTGAGTATTCAGATAATGAATTGGAGTTAACTAGCAGTTCTAGCTATTTTTTAACAAATCACTTGAAAGTGTTCAAAATGACCAAAAAATAATATAAATTACATAACCTTCCTAAATACCTAAAAACCCCCAAAATAAACTAATTCTAAAAATATAACTCAATGTCCCATATTTGCATCATACTCAACACCACTTAAGGTTATTAGATCTAAAACCCCTATTAGGTGAAGTGATAGATTGAATTTCAAGCCCATTGATTTGATTAAAAATTATTTGGTTAATATTCATTATTATTTGAGGAATACAATTTCATCTGTAAATAATTTTAATGTTCCTTATATGACTACATGTTTTGATGTAAATGTGAATGATAATGTCTTAAATCCAAATGATGTGAATGATATTGTTGTGACTAGATTTCAAACTAGTAATGCATCTAATGATGAGAATGATAGAAATGAAACACTTACATTGTTTATAAAATACATCTTATATTATCCTACATAAATAGATACAATTTTGTATTTATTGAAGGATATCCAAAGAAAATCTCAAACTCGAGAGATTTGCATAAATGATATGCCTTATAAGATGTGTAATGGATACTTGGGTGCTACTACTATATATCAACCTTATCGTGGGTCATGTTCTATGCCTCTTAATATTATTATTTCTTGACTTTATTATAATTTTATTCCTCCTCCAATTTTTTATAATCATATTATTGTTTTTTTGTTTTAATAAAATGGTTTCAATGATCCACTTATTGTTTCTCAAATTCCTCAACCATCTCAAAATGTTTTCCAACTTCCATATCTTATTAATAGTGTTTATAAATTTCCAAATTCTTCCATTCCCACCTAAACCACCACCACTTCTATTCCAAAACTTGAAGTTACCACCCTTATACAAACTATGCATGATATACAATAAATTAAATTTCTTCTATTGTGGTCTCAAAATCTAAGTTCTATTGTCACTTCACCTAATAATTACAAAATGAATTAGCTTATGATACCACTTATTACCCATTATCTATAAGTTTTATGACTCTAAAGTTTGAATTAATCAAAGGTAAAGGGGGACCTTCTCATCATATCAAATATTTCTATGTTTCATGTCCATATTTTTTGCATAATGATAAATTATTGATGAATTTATTTCCTAGAATCCTTAAGGACTATGCTCTTGATTGGTTTTATTTTTTACCATATATATCTCTAAATTATTTAAGTTCTTTTTGAGGTGAGAACATCCAAATTCACAGGCAATATTGCATCAATCAAAAACAAGAGTAGTGTTAAGTGATAATAAGAAGTGTTATAGGTCTTTGGTGCTAGAATATATGTATTTTCTTATTTAGTGTCACAATGCATGTAAACCTAATATAGAGTTTTAATTCAACACAAAACTATAAAAATAGATAAATAAATCTATGTTACCCCACAATTTGTAAGAAACATGGAAACAACCTTATAAACTCATATGTCAAATCATAACTTGGCACATAATTATGGTTTTGTGTGAAAATATAAAAAATAATGTTGTGATCCATAGTATCTCATAGTTTTTAGGCAATATCTATCAGCATTAAAAAGTCATCTACAAAAACACTCATGCAAAAATATTATGATTTTCTTTGAAATTGAAAAATACGCTAAAAGGATCTCTGATATCTCTTAATTTTCAAATAACTATTGGTGACATTATGAGCCCAACTATCAAATGAATATGGCACAATGAAATAGATTTCCAAATAAGCTCCTTAAACCTTGAAATATCCATGTGGTTACTTTTTGGTATGGTGTAATATATTTTTTATGAAATTTGGGATTCGTGGCAAGCTAATAGGGTTGTCATTGGTTCAAGTACTTGTCTAACGAAATTACATAATTAAAGGTTAATTTATAACTATAATAATGATTCATTTCAAATACTTAACCCTTTTTGTTAGTATAGAAAACATTGTAAATAATATAGCTAAAACCATATCCCATAGTGATGTTTTATATACATTGGGTCTATATTGTCTTTAGTGATTGTAACACATAGTGATGTGTTATGGGCATTTAATGATTTTTGCATAAGTGGGTAGTTGATTTATTTTAGATAATTAATGAAATTAGGTGGATCCTTTATCTATATAAACACATTCCTAGACTAGCGAGATAAGGTTGTTAGAGGTTGATAGGTTGGTTAGTGAGTTGGGAGACTTATATTTGAAAATAAAAGAGTGTAAAACATCTCATTAAGATTGTTATATGGAAACATTTTCTTGTAACATCTGCAATAGGAATGTAAGTGTGTGAAATTAAAATTATGACATTTGAAATAGATGAATATCATTATTATTATTTTTACATTATATTTTTTATGTTACAAGAGACTGTAAACCAATCATTTATTAGTGTTGAATTTTTGGGTTACACTGTCTAAGGCTATCCTTTTTTTGACCCCCTGGTCACATATACATCATGTCGGACAATGATTTATTATTGCATTTTTTTCCAAAATTAGCATAAAGGTCATATTTTCATAAATTTATCAACTCAAAATTGGCCTAATGTTAATGTTAGTGAGTATGTGCTTTGATTCAAGACTAGGGTTACAAAAATAACTAACCATTTACTTGATTGTGATTTAAAAGGTATATTTTATCAAAATTTTATTTTACCCATTATATACTCTTCAATACTTATCAATATTTTGATGATATTTTTTTACTCGTTATAAGCTATGAGATCAATATTTTAGAGGCCAATATACTCAAATATGGGACTAATGTCCATGCCTAGAGTAGAGTCAAATGCGAAGGGAAATCAAATTTTAGGGCTAAGAGTGAAAATATTTTACAACCTATTAATGAGGCAAAGGTGTTAGTAAATGGGGTGGAATAACCATCCAACAAACTAGTCTTATCACAAAAAAAGAAAAAAAATATACTTTAAAATATTGATTGAAAGTCCTCAAAGTGTGCTTAAATGATTACTTGAGAGAGATTGATCCATAAAGGACCTTTCCTAATAACTATGATTCTAATTCGTATTTTAAATATCATAGAGTCCCTAGACATTCTTGAGATATAATATCTAAGACCTCGTTGAAAATAATCGAATTCAAGTCTAGGATCTTAATAGTACTCTGAATGAATAAGTGTCACATCAAAATCAAACTATGTTTAAAAATCCTCTTCCAAATCATGTCATTAAATCCATATACCAATTAAATGTTCATATGATAGATCAAAAATAACCACCAAAATATTATAATGCTCATCCACTTGATGGATTTTTATTTTGGTCAATATAATACATGAAGAGCCTCCTCTAATTATATTCTATGATCATGAAATTCTAAAGGATGACCTTAATAATAAACCAATATTAATTATATCTTTAGTTAATACACATTAAATGATAACAAATGATACTGTGATTGATAATGGTTCAATTATAAATGTGTGTGTGATGAAATTTACTACTAATATTGGATATACTCAAAGGGATCTAGATGATACTACCACAATTATTAAAGGATATAATGGGAATACCATAAAACCACTTGGAGGTATTACCTTACCTATAAAAGTGGGTATTAATACCATATTAGTTTGGTTTCATGTATTATCAAATATTGGAACATGTGACATTTTTCTTGGATGTCCCTAGCTTAAGAAAATAAAAGAAATTTTGTCAACACTACACCAATGCTTAAAATATGTTCATGACAATAATGTAATTACTATCTAAGGAAAAACTAATGAGCCCCAGAAATAAGTTTAAAATTGGGTGTTACCCAAAGATCTAAAAAATAATAAATTAATCATAAGACCAAAAATAAATTCATCTAAAATTAAATTACCTACTCATCTAGTTACCAAAGTAAACTTGTCATAGCCTCTTATGCCTACTCAAGTTAAAACACCTTCAAAATATCTAATTTTTCAATCCAACATTTGTGCAAAGAAGTGTGTAAAAAATATAATGTAATTTCTTAAGACAATAATGTTTAAAATGACAATGATGATTACATTGATTATTCATATAATGATGATGATAGTCTACTATATTTTTTAAACTCATGGGTACATAAACATCCTAATATTTACCTGTGGGATAAGACTCCTCACTTATATAAATAATAATGATGATTTTTAAAAAATTATTGGTTATCATTTTTTTATAATCCCACATGTTTGTACCTAATCCAAATCTATTTCATGTGCATATTTTTCTTTCTTTTTATTTCCTTAATTATCAAGTTTTTTTTTTTTTTTTCAATATATTTCCTTAGTATTCCTTTTTATTTATAGATTTTGGAATTCCTTATTTCTTATTTAGCCTCATTATCGTGTTTTTTATCCACTTGCATCTTTTGTTGTTTACAAATAATGTTTTCTAAGTAATTAAATTTTTAAGTCACATTCTCTCTTCATATTTTTGTTGTGTTTCATTTTTATTTCCTTTCATATTTCCTCTCATGGCTTATAATGTTTTTGTTTGTATCTTTCCTCTTTGGTTGTTTATGATTCCTTATTCATGTACATATTTTTCATTCTTATAAACTCACAATTTGTTTTAATGTACTAGTTTCATTACTTGTGACTTTAGCTTTGATTATTTTATACCATCCTAAAATCATGTGTGAACTTCCTTTGAATAACATCATATTATATATTGAGGCCACAATCCCCATTTCTCACACACTTTTGAGGGAATTTATAGGTTATTAAGGATACATTCTTCCTTCTTTTCATTTTCACTCATCAACTTTCTTCTTATTTGGTTGATTCATGTGATTGCTTCATATCTTTTAAAAATTATTTACCTGTATCTTTTAATGTTACATGGGTACATAGAATAATATATTAGGATTACTTGCCTATTGATAGAGGATTTTTTTTCCTTAATCGATCCCTCATAAAAAAATACACATATAATATCTTGTGAAACAAATATAATACTTACAATGTTGTCATATCATTTAAGCCAAAAAACTTAAATAATCACAAAAAGAATAATAATAGAACACCAATAACCCAATTAGAGAAAAAAATACATAACTAGGTGCATCAACATCACATAATAAACATATAACACAATAAAAATATAACTATATAACATACACATCATCATAAAACAACACTTAACTAGAACATACATCCTCCCTTTCATATTCACATTTTTTGTACAAAACATACATGTCATTAGATTCATTGCCATCAAAGGATGATCTTCACTCATATGCAACATATAAATAATATAGTCTTGAATCATTTAAATCCTAACTTCATTTTTTATCTAACCACTTTGACTTAGATTATGAAAAATGTACAACCAACCTAGATCTCTCAAATGAGAGGTTGATGTCCCAATTTATAGCATCATTAGATCCCTTTGACTCATAACAACTATTGCTTTTTCATATCTTGATCTGTAAACTGAAAATACAAGTGTAGTACATCCAAAAAACACTTTTTCACATTTAAGAGATCCTTAAATTTCTCACTTTTTTTGTTTAATTTTGTATAAATAAATTAAAACCATATTTTAAATGAAGATCAGAATTAGATAATAATCAGAGAAAATTAAAAGAATTCACCAGCAAATTGATAACAGAGTTCAGCTTCAATAGCCTATGTCTCTGGGTCCGTTCGAGGTGAGGACCGTTCTCATTAATTTTTTGCAACAAATGGCTTCAAAAATAAATACAAGTCTTCAATTCACCTTCTCTAATCTCTGTTTGCCTGTAATTATATCTCTCAGACCTAAAAATAATGGCCCAAGGCTGTATAAAGCAATAATAAGACTCTAACCTTCTTATATCTCTTTACACAGTCAGCTTCTTATGTGTATTCAAGTAGAATTTCATCCCTTTTATAACACTTCAACCTCTGTAACTGAAGTGGTCAAATACTTATCCTTTTATGCCAAAGGTGCAGGGTTCAAAACCGCTAGCCTCCTTTCTAGGTGCTTGGGAACCATCGGCCTTCTTCCTTGGGCACATTTTGACTTTGCTTTGTCCCACATTTTCTGGGAATCATGGTTTGCATGCTTTATTTAGGTAATTTGGTTCCCTTTTCAAATACCAAGACTTAGGTACTAACTTTGGCCACTGTTTAGCTTGGTCATTGCATGATTGGTGGGGTGATGTGGCGGGTGACATGGCAGCTTGTGCAAGTTGGCCTTTGGCACCTTGTTTCAAAGTGACAAACGTTTGAAAATTTCTCAAATAACATGTAAATAAAAACACCAAACCAAAATTTTTTTTGCACTAAATTATTTTTCCACATGTCAAATGGCTATTGGTCCACTTGGCATATTTCAACAGTGCCACGTCACTTTTGACACCCCTTTTTTTTGCATGTCACAAGATTTCTTCAACTAGCTATATCTTGAGGATCCAGACTCCACTTTTCATTCCAGAAGAAGTGCTAGAAATCTCTCGATGAATTCAATGATGTGAAAATGATTCGAACAAAATTTGAAGACTTTGAAAAATGGAATGGTACATGGATCCACCTGGATCATTCCTCCCCACTGGGAACTTTTGGACCTCCAAAAGTTGAAATTAATTGGTAATGAGGTGAGGGTATTTTTCCCTCACCTTTCTGACTTCCATCCATTTATCCTTGCTTGGGTGCATCCCTTTGAGACCAACACAAAGATATTCAACATTACCTCTTTGTGAAGTCTGCACATTCTTGTCAAGTATAGTATCTTCCTGTAATTCTATTAGATATTCAGGAGAAAAATCATCAACGAAAGGAATGGATACACTTTCATCATGATAAATTATCATTGGAGGCTCATACAATTTCAGATTTTCCACATTTACAACTGAATAAATCTGCATGTAAGATGGTAAATCTAATCAGAAAGCATTTGTGCCAATTTTTTCCATTATCTGAAAAGGACCATACTAGATTGGTTTCGACTTTTTACCTTCACTTGTCAATCTTTCCTTACTAATGTGAAGCCATACCATATCACCTACAACAAATTGGTGATCAATACGATGTTTGTCATGTTTGGCTTTGTACTTGGCTTGACTTTTCTCTAATTGAGTATGAATAGTCTGATGTATGAGCTATATTTTTTCAATGAACTTCTTGGCTCGAATGGCTTCTTTTGGCTCACCAACCACTATATCCTATCCATAGTAAACATCTAGAGGAGATTTAGGCAAGTATCGATAACAAACTTCAAATGGAGATTTCATAGTAGAAGAATGAAGTGCCTGGTTATATGCATGTTGTATGTAACATAATTGTTCATCCCATAACTTTGGATTTTTATTGTTATAACCCCTTAGCAAATGTACCACAGTGCGGTTCACAACCTCTTTTTGTCCATCATTTTGTGGATGAAATGTAGTGCTCTTTTTTAATTTAGTGTCCATTAGTCCCCACAAAGTTGACCAAAAATCCCCAATAAATTGAGAATACCGATCAGAAATAATTGAAGTAGGTAAACCAAAATGAACCCATACATGTTTAAAGAACAAATGTGTAGTGCCTTCACAAGTAATTTGCTTAGTGCAAGGAATAAAAACACACATTTTTCTAAATTTATCTACAACCACATATAAATAGTCATGTTTTCTTTATGTCATAGGCAACCCCCCCATAAAATCCATGGAGATACTTTCCCAGGGGTGAGTAGGAATAGGTAGAGGAGTATAAAGTCCTAGTTTCCTGTTACTAGGTTTACTTGTGGCACAAAGAGTACATCCCTTTATATATTTAGCATCATTTTCCCACATATGAGGCCAATAACAATACATTTTCAAATCTACAACCATTTTAGCAACTCCAAAATGACCAAAAATAAGATAAGTATGTGCTTCTCTAATCATGTGCACCCTCTCATTTTGAGGAATACATAGTTTACCCAAATGATACAAAAGATCATTATGTACATGATAATCCAATTCTTCTACTTGTCTACTACTCATCAAGTCTTTATAAACATCCTAAAAATCAAAATCATTCACATATTGTTCTTTATAAATTTCATGAGACAAAGAACCATGTTGTAAAAGAATAGATGCAACAATCATAGGAGGCCTAGATAGCATATCTGCAACCTTATTCTGAATACCTTTTTTATATTTGATCACAAGATGAAATTGTTGTAAGAAACCCATCCAACAAAAATGTCTAGACTGTTGTAGTTTGGTTTGTGATTGGAGATATTGTAAGGGCTGATGATCTATATGTATTATTGTTTCTTTTCCCATTAAGTAATGTTTCCATTTTTTAACACTTTGAACCAATGCATACAATTCCTTATCGTAAGTTGGATATTTTCTTACTACACTTGTAAAGGTTTTAGAATGATAACAAACTAGTTTCTTACCTTGCATTAAAATAGCTCCCATAGCATACTCACTTGCATCCATCTCGATCTCAAATGGTTGTTTTATATCAGGAAGTGGCAAGACTGGATCAGTACTTATCTTTTCTTTCAAAGTGTCGAAGGCTTTTTGATGTTTGCCTCCCCACTGAAAGACCTATTTCACACTTGTCAAAGAATGCAAAGGTGATGTAATATATGAAAATTGAGCAATAAACTTTCACCAAAACTATACTACACCAATAAAATTTCTAATCTCAGTTGTGTTAGTGGGTGTAGGCCAATTAACAATGACTGCCACTTTTGCAGGATCAATTTTCAATTTACCATGTCCTACAATGTAACCCAAGTATATCAAAGAGGTCTTGCCAAATTCACATTTTGACATTTTTAGATAATGTTTTTCCCTTCATAATGCATCCATGACTTTTTTAATGTGGATCACATGTTCTTCCCAAGACTTGCTGAAAATCAATATATCATCTAAGTAAACTATAACAAAATCATCAAGGAACTATCTAAAAACATCATTCATCAATCTCATGAATGTAGCCAGGGCATTACACAACTCGAAAGGCACAACAAGCCATTCAAACAATCCCTATTTTGTTTTGAAGGTGATTTTCCACACATCACCCTCATTAATTCTTACTTGATGATATCCACTTCTCAAATCTAGCTTAGTGAAATAAATATCATGTTTTAATTGACCCAAAAAATCATCAATATGAGGAAGAGGGTAATGATTCTTAATATTAATTTTTTTTAAAGCATGAAAATCAACACACATTCACCAAGTGCCATCTTTCTTTGGCACCAAAATAATTGGTGACCCAACAAGAGCTAAACTTGGATGAATAACACCTCTATCCAATAGATCCATTACCTATTTTTTGATTTCCTCATTTTCCACCACTGATAACCTGTACATGCCAATGTTAGGGAGAGGAGAATCTTGTAATAGTTGAATTTGATGTTGAACTCCCCTTTTAGGGGGCAAGCCCTTAGGATCCTGAAATACATCATCGTAAGTAGAAATGATTTCAACTAATTCATTCTTGTGTCTAGGATCACACTTTTCCAAAGCCTGAGAATATTCTTTTTCCTTAGACTTAATCAACATGAGACAAAAAGCCTTGCTTTAATTAAATGTTCTTTTCATTTGCCCTATTGTAACAAAGGAAAGACTTGTTCTATTGTGATGTGCTCTAACTATATATTCAATGCCATCCTTAACAAGCAAGTAAGTATTCTCCTCTCTATAAAATATTGCTTTTCTATCATAAAGATATGGGCTTCCCAAAACAATCCCAAATATGTCCAATGGAACAACATCCAACTCAACCTCATCTATGAACTTAGATGTGATGGAAAACCTTAGTCTACAAGTTTTTGAGACTTGTAGCTTCGCATTGTCACACACCCAACCTAGTGGATAAGGCTTCGAATGGGGATTGGTTTGTAAGCCTAGCTTCTTAACTACCTCTTCAGAAATTAAATTTGCTTGTGAACCACTATCAAATAGAGTTTCAATCTTAGTATGTTTTGAAACAACTCTAATGTGGAACAATTCATTTTTTTTCTTAACATGCACATAATTCTATTTAGAATAAGATGCATCATTTGATGACTTAGTGCTAGAAATTGAAAGAGAAAAATCATTATGTAATCCCATAGTTGTGATCTTAGTTTCATCACCTGAATCTGAACCTAAGTCCTAAACCATAGCATTAGCCTTCTTTTCTTTCTTTTGAAACCTCTTAGGCCTTAACTCAGGATCTAGTTTCCAACACTTAGACTCATCATGATTTTTCTTGCAATGATTACAAAATGGTTTTCCTTCTTTTTTAAAAGTATAAGTGGATTTCTGTTTACCCTTTCCTAATGAACTTTCCCCTTTGGATTGCTTAACATTAGATTGCTTACTTTTTACTTTAGAAAAATATTATTTTGATTGCTTTCCTTTAGCCTCTTAATGAGTGGCTTGAACACATACTCCATCTAAATAGTGGGATTGAACATAAGAATCATATGTCTTAATTAACTATGCATCCCACCTATATATTTTAGTAGTGTTTCTTGTGTGTATAGAGGAACATTCAAAATTAAAGCTTTTTTCCTAAATTATTGTGTATAATTTTAAACATTTTGGCCTTTTCCTTGTCTAAAAATTTGCCAATCCATCATGGCTTGTTACATATAGCCTAAAGGATTGAATTGCTTTCTGAGTTCTTCAATAAATTCATTCCAAGTAGAAATCAAGTTACCTTTTTAAAGCTCGGCTTCCTTCAACTTACTCTCCCACCAGATGACGGTTGTGCCTCCCATACGAAGAGTAGCCAAATTAATTTTTGACTCATCCCTTGCAATCTTTTGGACCCTACAATAAACTTCAATCTGCTTGACCTAATTATCCAACTTTTTGGCATTAACTTCACCATTAAACATTGGTAATTCAAACTTAATATCCAATTTTAGTGAAGGGAGAGATTCCACATTTTTTTTACCATCATCTGATGAAGAAGGTTTTTCAGTTTCTTTACCTTTTGATTCTTGTGAATCACCTTCTTTTTCATTCTCAGATTTCCTTTGTTTGTCACAGTATAGTTCCTCAACCATGCTTCTCATGTCCATGAAATCTCGGTGGAAATCTTGTTCGGATTCCATTTCTTCTTTGGCCATCCTTGAAGCATGCCTTGAACCAATCTCTGAATTATACTCAAAGAGTTTTCCTTCACCCTTTTGGGATTTAGACCTTTTCAACATACACTAGCAATCACTATTAAATAACAACCGCTCTGATACCAAAAATCTGATCTGTAAACTAAAAATACAAGTGTAGTACATCTTAAAAACACTTTTTCATGTTTAAGAGATCCTTCAATTTCTCACTTTTTTTGTTTAATTTTCTATAAATAAATCAAAACTAGATTTTAAATGAAGATCAAAATTAGATAATAATCAGAGAAAACTAGAAGAATTTACCAGCAAATTGATAATGGATTTCGGCTTCAATAGCCTACGTCTCTGGGTCCGTTCAAAGTGAGGACCATTCTCATTAATTTTGTGTAACAAATGGATTTAAAAATAAATACAAGTCTTCAATTCACCTTCTCTGATCTCTACTTGCCTGTAATTATATCTCTCAGACCTGAAAATAATGGCCCAAGGCTGTACAAAGCAATAATAAGACTCTAACCTTCTTAAATCTCTTTACACAGTCAGCTTCTTATGTGTATTCAAGTAGAATTTTATCCCTTTTATAACACTTCGACCTCCATAGATAAAATGGTCAAAGCCTTATCCTAATGCACCAAAGGTGCAGGGTTCAAAACCATCGACCTCCTTTTTAGGCGCTTGGGAACTGTCAGCCTTCTTCTTTGGGCGCATTTTGACTTTGCTTTGTCCCACATTTGCTGGGAATAACGGTTTGCATGCTTTATTTAGGTAAGTTGGTTCCCTTTTCAAATTCCAAGAATTAGGCACTAACTTTGGCCACCATTTAGACTTGGTCATTACATGATTGGTGGGGTGACATGGTGGGTGACGTGGTAGCTTGTGCAAGTTGGCCTTTGGTGCCTTGTTTCAAAGTGATAAACGTTTGAAAATTTCTAAAATAACATGTGAATAAAAACATCAAACCAAAATTTTTTTGCACCAAATTATTTTTCCGCGTGTCAAATGGCTATTGGTCCACTTGGCATATTTCAACAATGCCACGTCACTTTCGACACCCCTTTTTTTTTGCCTGTCACAAGATTTCTTCAACTAGCTATATCTTGAGCATCTGAACTCCATTTTTCATTCCGGAAGAAGTGCTAGAAAGCTCTTGATGAATTATACAATGTGTAAATGATTAGAACAAAATTTGAAGACTTTGAAAAATAGAACGGTACATGGATCCACCTAGATCATATCCACCTTTTATTATTTTCCACCTAAAATGTCCCTTATCATGTGAATAAGAATATTCCATTATTTTATCTTTCCACTTATCTTGTGAATTAGCATATTCAATTGATTTAAAAACATATTATTTTTCATCCTAGATTATGCCACATAGTCTACATTATTCTTATTGGATTCTTGTCATATGTCATCTTCTCCTTAATTATGTTTCTTTCCCACATATGTTTCTTTTCAAATGTGTGCTTTTTTCAACCCACATTAGGTGCATCAACCATGCCTTATTAAATTATGCATCATTACCTTTCATGCACACTTGATCTTGATAATTCACATTACAATTATTTAAGTGACTCTTATGCATCTCATTCAAATGTCATCATTTATAGACATTCTTTACATGTTTTCCAAATTTACATTTTTAGGGTCAATAATTATAAAAAATTTACACACATGTTATTTGTGGTATTATTGAGTTATATGCAAGACCCATGAGTTTATACATATGATTATGGATTCACATTTCACTTTGGGGGTCCTTTGTGCTTACTCTAGGGTATCTTCAAAGATAGTTCCTAGTAATACTTCAAGTTCTATTTTTGTGATTTTTTTTAATCACATTGAGATTTTAGATGATTATACAACTCCTACCATATATTGACTAACATATACTTTGATGTAATTGCTTTCATAAATGTTTATTGATGTGTTTTATCTATATATTTTTTATATGGAGTGCCTCTTTTATTTTCCCTATGAGTGATAGTTTGTTGTATAGTTTTAGTCGCCTAGTTATACTTGTTTTATATGTGTGTAATTGGTTACCTAGTTTATTATTTGTTAATGTGTGATTAGTGTAATGATATAAAGCACACACAATGTCCCTCAACTTATCATGATCTATAATATGAATGTGTTCTCATTTACTTGCATATGTTTACACAAGTTTTATCATGCATATATTGGGGGAAATATTTATTTGTATGTTTTCCTTTGATATGTTTATTTATACAATACTTATATTGGGTCATGATTAACTTAGTATTTTTTTTAGTATATCTTCATTATATTGGTGCATAATTTTGTTTGTACTAAACTAATTATAAATTGATCACAAAGGGGCATGTTAATATGAATCCTACATTGACTATACATTATCCACATTGAGGCAAATTAATTTTTTGCTTCAATTTATTATATCTTTCCCATAAAGGGTCATGATACTATACACCTACATTGAAAATATCTTGCCCATCTTAAGGCATCTCATTACTATGTTGGGTATATTTATTTGACTCGAACACATGAGTCAAGTTTCTTATTACATACATGTTTTCAAAATAATATCTTGTTATGTTACATATCACTGATTTATTTATCACATTTTACACATATACACATAATCCATTTTTTTTAGATAAGTGATTTCATAGTTTAATCCCATACATAAAAAATGAGGCATATGATCTGCTTGTTTTTCCTCTAAAAAATTATAACCACATGGTTATACGCAATATACTCTCCTTGCTTCCACATATGGAATAAATCACATGGTAATATATATCATATTCCACCTAGTAACCCCAATGAGATACATACTCAAAGGTGATGTAGATTTTGAGAGATGGATTGCCTGGAGATAGTTTCACAATTTCCACACATTTAGGCATATTTGATGCAAGGTTTTCTTCTTTCAATTCAATAATTACTTGAATTTTTATTTATAAAAACATTTTTTCACTTGTAAGTGTTTCCTTTAAGTTTGTAGGTATATTAATTTTCATATTCAAACACATGAACATGGATTTTTTTCCCACAACTTGATGGATTTTCACAGTGGCATTCAAGATCATCTTACCAGATTCTAAGAAGTATAGGATTTTTTTTAAGTGATAATACCTAGACTCTAGGATAGTAACCTCTTTTTCTTTTTGACTTTTGAGTCATTATTATTTCTATAATAAGTTTGATAAGTCTTACATATTTTGGCTAAAAAATATTTAATGATTCATAAGGACACCCATGCATCACACTCCCATCCAATTCTAGTGGCCTTATCCCAAATCTAAATAAGACCTTTTTTTTATTCACAATGTCATCATATAGTCATACAATCTATTTTCCAATCTCAATCACAGTCCTGTATTCTAGTTTTCTAGATAAGTTATTTCCTTTTTGTATTTTCCATTTTTATAACTTTCCAAATATAATAATTTCTCAATTTATGCATATGTTTTTACATCCTAATTTATCTCAATTTATTTTATCTAATTAGGATCTAGCACCTCCTATTTCTAAATTTTTGATAAAACATATTGGTGAACATGTCTATTGATTGAATATTTCAAATCCCTAATCATAGATATTCATAGGGTTTCTCTCCTTTTTTGTTATTTCTAATTTTAGTAGTAGGGTTTTATAATTTGGTTAATTATTTGTTAGAAGTAATATTCCAAGTTTTATTTCATATCTTATGAAATATAGGAAATTTGTTTCTACCTCTCCTAGACAAAGTGCAAGATTATGTGGTTTTCTAACTGAGTATACTTAGACTCCTTTTGTTAATGCACATAACATGGATGATAAAAAGGGTGTATCAGGGCCTTCAGATGTTAGTGAAAAAAAGGAGCATGTAGCTATCCATGACACTAATTCATATCATAAGTATTATGATCAATATAAACATGGTCCTCAAGATGAACACCAAGATGTAATTTTCATATAGGTGATGAAAAACCAGAGTTTAAAAAATTGGAAGTTATTAATAATTTTAAAGAAATAATTCATGAAAAACCTCATGTTTATCATACAATTTTGTAAATTATTTTGGACATAAAATTTCTATCATGGCTAATACATCTTATACTTCTTTTGTTATGGGTTCTTTACCTTTTTCCACATCATTTGATACAAATTTTGTACTATCATTTATTATGGGGGCAACTCAAATGTTTCATAATACTAAGATGCCAATTCCCAATTAATCATTAGAGACACTACCTTTAGTTAGCACACACTAGTATAAAATCCCTTAAGCATGAGATTCAATATTTGAAAATTAAGGTGTTACATTTGGAACAAGGAGAATCAAAATCTAATCAGGCACTGGATTCTCATATTCTATTGCACACCTCATTGGCACAATATATTCTCACTTATCCATTACCAACATGTTTTGGGCACCTACACTTCCATTATATGAAGGAAAAGGTGACCCTGAGTATCACTTGAGATATTTTCATGCATCATGTTTAGACTATGTGTCTAATGATAAGTTGTTGACTAGTTTATTTCCCATAAGTTTAAAGGAATAAGCTCAGAGATGGTTCTATGATTTACCATATCAGTCAATTAATGAATTTAATTTATTATTAGAGTTGTTTCTCATAAATTTTTAATCAACATAAGTGAGAATATTTCATACACATATATTTCTCAACTCAAACAAGAATCCACTAAGCCTATTGCACAATATATCTTAAGTTATAATAACATGTTATCTAAAATGAAAAATCCTATGGTAGATAAATAGTTACAAGATATATTCAAACAAATTTTAATTTCATTATTTCACATGTCCATTATGTTCAAGAAGTTTATGTCATTCATATATTTTTTTCATATAGTAAATGAAAGAGAGGTTAAATCAATTTCAATGTACAAGCTTAAGTATGCAATGAATCTTGTTTCTAATTATTATGCCAAGAATCTGAGTAAGCCACCATAGAAGGTGAGATAAAATGAGAATAAGAGTTGTCATGACCAAAAAAATATGCAAGACTCTAAACACACACCAAAATATAAACTTTTTTTTTAAACCACACACTTGACTTGAAAAAATGTCTACAACCATAAATGACACTGAAAATATGTATTCACACACAACAAAGATTGTCTAGCACATAAAACATAACTATTCAATGCTCTCTCATAGATAGAGAGTATTTCACTAAGACAATACCCACCAAGGTGTCTATATAATAGACTCGCTAATTATGATGATATTATATTAGCTACCCAATCAAGATATCATCCATCATGTTCTCATTTTAAGGAAAACTCATTAGATTCCAAACTAGTCCAAAAGGTTATGCTAACACAATTTCAACAAGGAAACATGGCCCTTATGTAAACCAAAAATATATCAAGGCATAGCTATCCCATCATTATCAATGGATTAATGTACATACCAGTGATACAAAATGTGATCCGTTAACAGTTCACTAAGTTTAAATTTTCACATTACATGACAATAAGATACATCAATGACACTAAGCAAAGATATCACAAACTAAATAAGGATTAGTCCTAACC